>JAQQAC010004778.1:17741389-17779410 GCA_029783875.1 Phataginus tricuspis | reverse complement strand
AATAAAATAAAATAAAATAAAAAAGAAAACACTAAAAAAACAATAAAAAAAAATTATCCTGAATGCCCAGCCTGCACCCTTGGTGTCTAGTATAGTGCTGGCATTATATAATGGTATTAATAAAGATTTGTTTAAAGAATTAACCACAAATATCTGTTGAAAGAATTAATTTACCTCTATATTACCACATTTTTTCTATTATTTAAAATTATCAGCGGCATCTTTATGAAAAAACTTGAGGCCAGGAATTCTTTTTTTCAGAGGGAAGATGCCTGGTGATAAAAGATAGCTCAAAGCAGAGATGATCAAGGAAGTGGGGCTCCGAAACAAGGAACATGCAAGCCTGTTCCCAAAAGACCATGCCAGCTAAGAGGCTCTTAAGGAGAATGGTATTCACAAAATGTAAAATAAATACATTATCAAAGTCAGCTCATAAAAAATTATTTTGTTAACCTCTACCTCTTTGCATAAAGATCTACTTAAACAGAAGTACAAAATATCAGTATACTCTAAAGAAAGATGTGAATTCTTAATACTGATCTTTAGGTACAAAAGTAGTAAGCATTACAAATCCCTTCACTTGGTAATGGTAGTTACAAGGACATATTCGGAAAACCCCAGGCCACCTGAGATTGCTTTATACAATACAAAAAGGTTTATTCAAGAGAGACATTCCACTGTTTATGAAGAACCAGGAGGAAGACAGCAGAGATTCTAGGCTCCAGAAAAGTTTAAATACAAATATAAGAGTATAAGGTCACCTTCTGTTGCTCAAGAGGTTTTAATACAAGGAAAATATTTATGATAGGAACGAACAGAGGCAGGCCTTAAACAAGGAGTTTTATTAAGGGGAAAAGCGCAAATCCATGTAGAAAATATCATCCTTTAATTTGATTTGAAGTCCTATGGAGTAGGTCAAGATAAAATAAGCACACTCCACCCTCTCTCTCCCAGAGAATACAACTAAAAACACTGGCACATGTCCATCTGAGGATCTAGCAAAGTATATGGTAGTGAGACAGGGACTGTGGGTATAGTTAGAGTAGGGGGAGGGCCTCCGGAAAAAGCAAGGCAGAATATTTGCAGTCAGAGCAATGTAACTACATGCAAGGAAACCCCCTTCCAAAACTCTGTGTTAAAGAGTAAGCTCCAGGGTCATTCTTCAGTAAGATCAGTGGTTGTTTCCCAGATAAAGAAGAGTACCCCATGTTGTTATTATGCTAACCACTTGTAAGATTCACTTTAGCATGCTAAAAGGCCCAGGACAAACTGGGCAACTAATTTAGTACGCAGACCCAGCTGTAAACAACATACAAAAGGCAGCAAAGATTCCACCTTAAAGATAAGATTGCATTTTAATACCCAGGAAGTTTGGGAAACAGAATTCTTAACTTACTCTTTAGCAAACAAACAATACCTCAGCCCACCTTGGGGGCTGGGCAGGCTGCCTTTTGATATGCTCCTAGACCAGGACACAGGTGTTCCAGAGAGAAATCCCAGGGGTAGAATTCCTTGTGTTAAGTTAATTTGGGGTGTTCAGACACACGTGGCAGGTCTACACCCCTAAACCTTTTTTTATGTTCTCAAAAAATCCTAACCTGCCTACAAAACCTCTAGACAACCCAGCACACCGGACTCTCTTCTCCCCTCCTGGCGTGAGCCGGGAGCTCTGTCCTATCACTTTATTTCTAAATAAAAGCCTGTACCTGGCTGTCCTACCTTGACTGTTTGCTAAGCTCATTCTTCAGCTTCATGAACAAGAACCCCGGCATCAGTAGCAGGAAGACGGAGAAAGGAACCAGAACTCAAAATACCACCATACTGGAGGCAAACTTCCTACTTTTTGTTTCTCCAGTATCTCCTGGCCTGGATGCAAAGCTGGAACCACACAACAGATGCACAAAGAAAAATCTCCAAAGAAGCCCTCTATTTCTCATCTAAGGAACAGGAAAGGGGCTCCCGTAGATAACAGACTGGGGAAAACCCTGGGCTTTTTTTGTTTTCTCTCTTTCATTCCAGTCTCGGGCCCCAGGCAATACCAGAGTCACAATGGTGGCTATGGAAGCAACATCCTAACAGGCTTCCGAAACCTCTCTCATCTTTGCCAGAGAAACCGCAGTCTCAGTAAGGGAGAACCTGTACTTCTTTATCCTCTATTCTCTTGCCACTTGACTACAGAGGCTGACATAGTTGTGGGAAGTGTGCTGAACCATGGGGAAGCTAGGAAGAAGCATTAGCTTTCTAACAGGCAACCAGGTAGGCAGGGTCTCCAGGAGCCAGAAAGTGTCAGGGAAATCACAGAAAGGGGGTAGCCTGTGAAAGCTTATCAAGTTGTGTGTGTGCTGGGCAGGCAGGGACCTGACTGTAAGAGTATACCAAAGGGTATTTCAGAGCTGAACTATGACCTGCCCACGGGCCAGATCCCGGACATACATGCAGATAAGATCCCACACTGAACTGATTCAAACCACGGCCTACAGAACGCTCATTGGAGCTTGTAGACAGAATCTAACTAGGTCAACGGCTTGCTAAAGCAAACCTTAAACATTTTCCACAGTGTATAAACATGACATGAATCATACAAGTCAAACTGTCCAGGATACAATCCAAAATCAACTGCCATACCAAGAACCAGAAAATCCCATTATCTCACAAGAGAAAAGACAATCAAGATGATACAGGTGCTGGAATTATAAAACAAGGAATTTCTTTTTCTTTTTTTTTTTAAGAAGATATTATAACCATGATCCAAGAAGTAAGGTCAAACACCCCTGAAACAAATGGAAAGACTGCTTCCACAGAGAAATAGAAGATCCAAAAAAGAAGCAAATGGAAATTTTAGAACTAAAAATTATAATAAGCAAAACTTCAGATTCACTGGAAAAACTCAAAACACTATGGAAAAGACAGAGGAAAGAAACCAGTGAAACTGGATACATGAACAGAAATTTGCCAAGCTGAACAACAGAAAGAAAAAAAAAAAGGTTAGAAAAAGTAAATAGGGACTAAGGGACCTGTCAAGAAAATAACAGGTATAACATTTGGGTCAGTGAAGTACCAGAAGAAAAGGGAAAAATTAGAGTGCCAAAAAAAAAATCTGAGGAAACAATGGCTGACAACTGCCCTGAATATGACAAAAAAGAGACATAAAATCAAGAAGTTCAGCGAATCTCAAATAGGAAGAAATTCAAAGAAATCCATGTTTGGACACTATAAGCAAACTGCTCAACGCTAAAGACAGAACAAACAAAAAACAAGTAATAAAATGTTAGACTTAAATCCAAACATATTAATAATTATACTTAATATAATTACACTTAAGTTATATTAACACCAATAATTACATTTACATGTTACAATATAAATCACCTTATTGTAATAATTACACTTAATGTAAATAATTACACTGAAATGAATAAATTTTCCAACAAAAAGTGTCAGAATGAATAAAAAAGCATGACCCAACTACATGTTACCTACAAGAAACTCACTTTAAAAACAATGATAAAGGGAGGTCAAAGGTAAAGGGATGGAAAAGGATATCCATGTAAACACTAATCAAATGAACTGTTGTGGCATTGGAAATCAGCAGGTATTTCTGACCTCAGAAAGGGGGAAGTTACCACAGATAAAAACAAACATTACATAGTAAAAGAGTCAATTCACCAAAAAGATATAATGATCCTTAATATGTACATAACAAACAACAGAGCCTCAAAATACATGAAGCAAAAATGGACAGAACTGAAAGTAGGATTGGTAAAGTCCACACTTACCGTCGGAGACTTCACACTCTCAGAAAAAGAACATGCATACAGAACATCATCAAGGATAGAAAAACTCAACACCATCAACCAACTCAACCTAACTGACATTTAGAGAAAATTATCACAGCGCAGCATATACATGCTTTTCATTGTACATGAGACATTCACCAAAACAAACAATATCCTAGGTCATTTAAAAATTCTAACAAGTTTAAAAGAATTGAAGTCATTCAAAAAACATTCTCTGATCATAATATAATTGAGAAATCAGTACCAGAAAGATAACAGGAAAAAAATTCTCTAAACACATGGAAACTAAACAATGTATTTCTAAATAATCCATAGGTAAGTAAGACTCAAGGAAAATCAGACATTTCATTTTTGCTCAGTTCAAAATATCAGAATTTGTGGGATATAGCAGAAATGTGGTTAGAAGGGAATTTATAGCATCACATGCTTAACTTAAAAAAGAAAGGTCTCAAATCAGCAATCTTATTTTCCACCTTAAAAACCAGAAATAGTGTAAAATAAACCCAAAACAAGCAGGATCAAAGAAATAATATATAACAGAAAATCCATGAAATTAAAAAGATAAAAATCAATTAAGTGAAATAAGTCAAAGGAAGACAAACACATTATTTCACTTATATGTAGAACATGAAAACAAAACAACAAATAAACAAACAAAACTTAAATAGACTCAAATACAGAGAACCAACTGGTGGTTGCCATAAGGGAAGGAGGTAGGGGGATGAGTGAAATATGTAAACGGAGAGAAAATGAGAATGTTTGATATCTTGATTTGGGCAGTGGTTACATGAGTATACACATATGTCAAAATTCATGAAGCAATACACTAAGATTTGTGCATTTTATTGTGTGTACTTCAATAAAAGAAAAATTTTAAGAAAGCAATTAAAAGCTGTTCTTTGAAAAAGGCAGATAAACCCCTGTACATACTGACAAAGAAAGGACACAATTACCAACATCACAAATGAATGAGGAATATCACTACAAACCCAAGATGAAAAAGATAGTAAGGGAATGCTAAGTAATTTCATGCCCATAAATTTGACAATCCAATGCAATCTACAATTTCTTGAAAGCCAAAAACTACTAAAATTCACTCAAGAAGAAAAAGATAATCTGAAGTCTTATATCCATTTTAAAAACTGAATTCAGTTTAAAATATCCTGAAAGACAGAACTCCAGGCCTTTGCAAATTCTACCAAACACTTAAGGAAGAAATAACAATTCCACATGATCTCTTCCAGACAACAGAAGAGGTATGAAAACTTCCCAACCCATTTTAAGGAGCCAGCATTACACTGATACCAAAACTAGACAAAGGCAGTATAAGAAAACCATAGACCAACATCCATCATAAAATAGATGCAAAAGATAATCAACAAATTAGGAAATCATATCCAGTAACATATAAAAAGAATAATACACCACAACCAAATGGGGCTTACCCTGGAAATGCAAGCTTCTTCAATATTTTTTTTTTAAATCAATGTAATCCACCATATTAACAGACAAAAGAAGGAAAACCACATGGTTATATCAAATGACACAGAAAAACACTAGACAAAATTCAATACCATTCATGATTCCAGCACCAACTACCCTCTAACCTCATACTTAGTGGTGAAGGACTGAAGGCTTTCCCTCTAAGATCAAGAATATCCATTCTCACCACTCCTAACTAATCAACATGGACAGGAAATTCTAGCTAGTGCAGTAAGGGAAAGAAGAAAAAATACAGATTGGAAAGGAGTAACACTGTCTCTCTTCATAGACAAAACTAGGGTCTATGTAGAAAATCCCAGTCTACAAAAAAGCTCTTAAAAGTAATAAATGAGTTTAGTAAAGTCAACATATAAAAGTCAATCATCTTTCTATATATTAGCAATGAAAAATTAAACAAAAATTTTTAAATACCATTCACAACAGCACCAAAAAGAAATGTTTTAGATATAAGTCTAACAAAACACGGGAAGTGTCCAAAAAGTATACAATACTGATGAAAAAAATCAAAGACCTGAGTAAATGAAGACACACACCATATCCATGGATTATAAGACTCAATATAGTTAAGATGTAAATTCTCCCTAAACGGACCTATATACTGAATGCAATTCCAATAAAATTACAGCAGGGCTTCTGATAGATATGAAAGAGATTATTCTAAAAACTAAAACAAAAACTAGGATAAACAAAACAATTTTGAAAGAGAAAGAACATACTTTGCAGACTCATACTATCCAATTCTAAGACTTACTAGAAATGATACTAATCAAGACAGTGTGGTACTGGTGAAGGAATAGACATAATACATTAATAGAATGAAACAGGGAGTCCAGATATAGACCTACACAAACATAGCCAAGGTACAAAGGCAATTCAATGGAGTAAGAAGAGTCTTTTCAGTTAATGGTGTTCAAACAACTGGGTATCCATATGCAAAAATAAAAAACAATTAAACAAACAACTTGACCTAACCCTTACACCTTATACAATATTAACTTAAAATAGATCATATATCTAAATATGAAGTAAAACCATAATACTTTCAAAAGAAAACAGGAGAAAATCTTTGACCTTTGATTAGACAAAGAACTCTTAAGTATGACTGCAAAAGCATAATCCAAAAAAGAAAAAAGTCCTTTTACTCTGTGACACTGTCAGGAGAATGAAAGTCAAGCTATAAACTAGGAGAAAACATTTGCAAATGACGTGGACAAAAAAAGGTCTTATGCCCACAAGATCTACAGAACTCTCAAAATTCAACAATACTAAAACAGACAATCCAATAAAATATGGGGAAAGACTTGAACAGTTCACCAGAGAAGATAAACAGATGAGAAATACACAAACAAGAACAATCAACAACATTAGCCATTAGGGAAATGCAAAGTAAAACCCAAGATACAACTACACATCAGAATGGCTTAAAGAAAAAAAAACAAATAAACAAAATGCTGATTATACCAAGTGCTGGCAAAGAAATGAAGTAACTAAAAAACTCATATGTCATTGGTGGCAATGCAAAATGCTACAGGCACTCTACAGAACAGTCTGCCAGTTTCTTACATAATTATACACACATCACACAACTCAGCAAACCCATGAGGTAAATTACCTAAAACAAAAACTTCTATCCACATAAAAACATGTACACAAATGTTTACCACAGCTTTATTCATAATCATCAACAGCTGGGAACAATCCAAATGTCCTTCAACAGGTGAACAGATATCCACACAAAGGAATATTACTTAGCAATAAAAAGCAACGGACTACTGTAAGAACAACATGGATGAACTTAAAGCCACTCTGCTGAGTGAAAGAAGCCAGTCTCAAAGGCTGCATACTATATCAACTCACCTATATAGCACTCCAGAAGAGACCAACCAGAGACAGAGTAGCTAGGTAGTTGCCAAATATTACAATAAAAAAGGGTTTAACAATGTGACAGAACTGCTTTATCCTGTGATGACAGTTTCAGGAATCTGTGCATGTGTTAAAATGCATACAAGTATACATCAAAAAAGGTCAACTGCATATAGATTTTTAAATAATGAAAAATGAAAAAACTAGCATTCTTTTAATGACTCCCTTGCTATTTATATTTTTTACTGAAATAAATTACCACCAAAACAAAGACAATTTCGAAAAACAAAATGTACTACGGTCAATGAAACTGACTCTGGACTTCCATTTCCAGAAACAGGTCAGACTAGACATTCAAAGAAGCTCTTCCCAATACTGAATTCTACCAAAATTCTGTGTAAAAGTATATTAGAACTTATGGTAAAGTAAGGGAAATAACGAGAAGCAGAAACAAGTACAGGTAGTTGTTTATCTGAAATCTTTGGGACCAGTGATGTTCTTGAATTTAGAATCTGGGTGTTTTTACAGTGGTAATGCATAATGTTTATATATATACTATATTAAAACCCAATACGTATTGGGTATTTCATGCAGCATGTTGGACAATACCCCATAATCAAACATTCATATTTCTGCAATAATTTGATAATGATAAAGGGAAATGTCACTGACATGCTGTGAGGACACTAGAAGGGGGAGCCTCTTGGTGCCCAACATACCTCACCAATTGCAGACCCCGCCAGAAGGAAGAAACAGACACCTTGCAAGAGGACACAGTTTTTAGCTACTTTACTCGCCAACAGGAGGAATGAAGGTTTCTGCCTCTCCTGCAACAGCCCAGCCAATGAGAGACCATCACAACTCAGCCAATGAGAAGCCATTACACTTCAAATTCCGTTTCCTCTAATGGACTTTCTGCTCAGAACAGTCCTCCCAACTCAGCCCTTTCCTGTATAAAAGAGCGGACCTCTCCTTTATTCTCTGGGCTTGCCTATGATTTTGCGGTAGCTTGCTTGTCCTGAATTGCAATTCTCTGCTATTCCCGAATAAATCCATTCTTGCTGGAAAAAATAACTGCTTCATTTTTAAGGTTAACAGTTCATACTAGTTCAGGTCAAGTTTTGTTCATTTTAAAGATAAGTGGTATTAGTAAAAGCTTTCTAGGTTTCTGAATTGCATATATAAATAATTGTGGACCCATAGGAACCAGCACAAATCAAGGTAGTTGCAAAAGCACAAGACGGTGAGGGCATTCACTGAGAAAAACACCAACTCCAAGGGACTTGAAGCTTCTACTTTCAAGGGCAGTTCCCAGGGCCCAAGTAAAGTAGAACAGACCAAAACCATGCCACAGGCTCTAAGACTTGAGGGCCTGAAAAACCTAAGACAAAAATTTAGTTTTAAGTGGTACCGGGATGGTAATGAAGCTGGCCCCAGATGCAGAGCAAAAGCAAATAAACTCTGGAGTAACCCAATTTAAACAGAGTTCTCAAAGAACCCCACCAATAAAAATCCAAAAACATATGTCCACAGCCAAAAACCATTAAAATCACAAGCTACCAAGAGTGTGAATATGAAGAAACAAATAAATCCTGAATCAGATCCACAAAAACTGTAGGTGTTGGGATTATTAGGTAATGAATATAAGTTGAATAAATTTAAAGAAATAAAAAATGGGCTCAAAAGGGACAAGAAATAAAAATGACCAGGCAAATTTGAAGGAAAAAAAAAGAATTACTAGAAATGAAAAATTCAGTAACTTTTAGATTAAAAAAAAGGTTAAAAAACTGATTCAATAGTTTAGATCCATCTTAAGAGAGAATCAATGAACTAAAAGATATGAAGAACCCACCACCAACCTGACAAGGCTACATACTATATGATTCCAACACTATGACATTTTGGGAAAGGCAGACTATGCAGTCAGTAAAAGGTTAGTGGTTGCCAGGGATCAGAGGGTAGGAACAGACAATAGGCAGAGTGTAGAGGATTTTTAGGACAGGGAAATTACTCTGTATGCTGCCCTTATGATGTATACATATCATCATACACAGGATATACAACACCCAGTGAGCCATAAGTAAACTGTAGACTTTGGGTGATTAGATGTGTCCAGGTAGGTTCACCAATTTTATCAAGCATCCCATTGTGTTGGGGGTGTTGACAATGAGGGAGGCTATGGGTGCACGGAGGCAGGAGATTTGGGCAATCTCTGTATCTTTCCCTCAATTTTGATGTGAACTTTAAACTCCTCTTAAAAAAAAAAGCCTTAATAAGGAACAAACACGGAAAACACAAGAAGAAATCACCCAGCCTTTTGAGAAACAGAACAGATAAGATGAAACAGAAAAGGAAAATCACGGTGGCTGTCTAATTAGATTCCAGAAAGTGATAAATTAAAAATTAAAGAGCATGTAATTTCTAAACTAACAGAAAAGAAAAAAAGAAAGAGGTGCGGTTGTTAAAATGCCTGGGCTTTAATTCTAGCTCCCCACTTACTGTTTAACTAGTGCAGGTTACTTAACCTTTAAGCTGTGGTTTTCTCATATGTAAAATGGGATATAAAACTCAAGCAAAGCACTTAGCATAAAACTCAATGAATGTCACCTGTTAGCAATTAAAAAAGTTTTACCTCCAAAATACAGTGAAATAGTAATAAAATTAAGACTGACAGGAATGAAATAAGCCTATCTGAATAACAGTTTTACCTTAAACTTTTTGGAAGGGAAAAGATGATGCTTGAACCCTCTTCATTTCTTAATTATGCTAACATCCTTCTTAAAGGATCTACCCACTGTAGATACCCCTTCTGTTCCTTTTTCATTTACTGATCCTACTCCAGGGCATCTCCAAATGTCCCCAAATTTGCAAGTGGGTGTGGGAGAAAAGAAAACTAACTACTTCAATCCTTTTATTCCCCATCTCAAGTTCCACTTTGTAGATTGGTTAAAAAAAAAAAAAAACACAGGATAAAGAGAGACAAGAAAATACTTACTTTTCATTAGTTTTCCTGATAAGTCCTTTAGTGGAGAAGAGGGACTATTTCTACTGGCTACAGTAAGTCTGGAGGAGGATTCTTGAGTTTCCATGGTAACTTGACGAGTTCCTGTTCTGGCCATTTCAAGATGGAGAGGACAGGCACTGTCATATTCCTGGGAAAGCAGCAAGTGATTCTGAGTGTTGCTAGTTCTATTACTCAGGTCAATTCCTTCTGATTGAGTAATATGCAATTGGGCTGAGCTAGAATCCTCCAACCTCTTGTCAAGAGACTCAGTTACAAAAGACGCTGTAGTTTCATGCTTTTTGGATGGAGAGACAGGCTCAGCCAATGAGCTCTGCTTCACTGTGTTCAGACTGTGTGCTCTTATTCGGGACCAAGTTGTGGAGTGAAAACTTTCAGCCTCTAACCAAAACTTAACCAAATGCTCCATTCTCCGAAGTTCCATGAATTGAATGAAATAAGGGAGGACAATCGTGTCATGCAAGACTTGTTCAAGGGTCTTTGAAAGACTTGATTTGGTCTCCTGAGTCTGGTAGTCCAGACAAGATCTGCCTAAAAGCAAAAAAATCATCAGTTCAGTATCAAATAATTTAAGACTGACAGATGAGTCAGTCACCTTTAGCATCAGTGGTAAAAAAGTTACTGAATTAAGTTTACCTCTCCATCAATTTAAATGAATAAAGAACTAGAAATACAACACTTTGGGTTTCTAAACAACCAAAGAAATAACTGTCCAAAACTTGTTTAAATTGTTAAAAAGCTCTATGTTACTCAATTAATCCTCACATCTCGTTGAATGGCAATTCATACCACATAAATTCAGAAGGAAAAAATACCCTTGTATTAGTCACAAAAACAGAAAAAAGCCCAAAATACATTAAAATATTTGACCTCACTAAAAATTCCCAAACAGCAAATTAATACAAGGTAACATTTCTGCCTGTTAAACTGGAAGATTTTTTTCCCCCCAAAATATAAAAACAAGCAGTAACAAGGGCAGAGTGAAACAGGCAATACGCTCACCCCCAAAGAGAATGTAAAATGGCAGAATCTTTTGCAGGAGGAGTCCCTAACAGACAGCAAAGCCTTAGCAATGCACATCTTCTCAATCCAGCAACCCCACCTCTAGGAACTTATCCCAAAGAAAAATGGTGGATGTGTAGATATAGCTGGAAAGATGTTATGAACGCTTAGCATTATAACAGAATAAAGAGTAGCTCTGGGATTTAATCTTGAAAAATAACACTAAACTTAATAAAACTTAATAAAAATAAGCTTATTTTACATTTAGCTGAATTTAGGTTATGATTATAACTACAAGCTAATTCTTAGAATTAAAAAATAAAAAATAAATGTATTATTTTTATTTTTACAGCATGACATTAACTGAGGGTTTCACCAATATTTCAAAAGGGCTTTTCAATCCTCTGATGTTCAAATGATCTTCTTTTGAAGCACTTCACATATCATCATGTTTGCTGTCTCATTATGGTAACTAGTCTTTGTCAACATCACTTCCATGAACTTCAGGAAATCCTATCCTTGCAAGACTTAAAATTTTTTTAAATTAAACTTTTAATTTTGAAATAATGGTAGATCCACATGCAGTTGTAAGAAATAATACAGAGGGTCCATGTACTGGTTAGTTTCCCCCTAAAGGAACATCTTGCAAAACTATAGTATAATATCACACCAAGATATTGACATTGATACAATCCACCGATCTTACTCAGATATCCCTATTTTACTTGTACTCATTTGTATATTTACTTCTATGCAGTTTTATCACATAAGTAGATTCACGTAACCACCACCAAGATACAGAACAGTTCCAATACAAGGATCCTTCATGTGGCCTCTAAGAAACACCTCCGCTGTCCCTAACCTCTCACAAATACTAATCTGTTCTTTGTTTCTTCATTTCTTCATAACTTTTTCATTTCAAGAATGTTTTACAAATGGAATCATACAGTGGGTAACATTTTGGGATTGGCTTTTGTCTCTCAACATAATTCTCTTGAGATTCATCCAAGTTGTTTATGTGTATCATACAACAGTCTGCTTTTTTATTACTGCTCAGTCATATTCCGTAGTAAGGATGTACTGGTTTGTTTAGCCATTCCCCTGTTGAAAGACATGCAGTTTTTGGCTTTTAAGCTGTTATGAAAATTGGTATACAGGTTTCTGTGTGAACTTAAGTTTCCATTTCTCTGGGATAAATGCCTAACAGTGCAATTGCTGGGTCATGTGGTAACTGCATATAAGAAACTTCCAGACTTTTCCAAAGTAGCTGTAACCAGTTTACATTCCGATAGCAACATATAAGTAATTCAGTAAAACTTACAATTTTACTCTGTGACCAATACAAATGTACTGCTGAGTGTGACCCACAAAGCCTTTGGAACCTTCACTTTGAACATAAACAAATGTTAAGCAGAGACAGGTCAAAAAGGGAACTAATTAGTAGAAGTCAATCCATTCATGGATTTTTTTCAATTTATGATAACATGACGTGCAATTTTTTAAGTGCAGAAACTTGGTAACAAATAATCAGAAATCAATGATCTCCTGCATATCTTTTATTTTGGGGAGGGAAGAAGGAGGAACTTTTTTAACATAACAGATCCTACTATACATACCACTAAGGGACCTACTTTTTTCCACTTGACTGTATCTTAGATATTTCTTCATGTCTATCTCAGACTTATAAATGGCTACACAGTATTTCAAAGTATGGGTATAACACAATTTGACTACTACTCTCTTAATGGATGTTGTTTGATTTTTTGCTAGTATAAACAATATGGTAATGAGTAGCTTTTTATGTACCTGCATATATATATTTTTGCATATATGTGAGCAAATCTAAGGGTTAAATCTTGTACTTTAATACTTACAAACTACCTTCCAAAACATCTTCACCAATTTACATTTACACTAAAGAGCAGTGGCCATTTCTCTGCATCTACACAACATTCAAATTATCAAACTTTAAATATTTGCTAATGTGTTAAAAGAAACATTAACTCATTATTTAAATTTGATTTCCCTGAGTATTAGTGAAAGAGCATCTTTTGCATGTATTTAGTGGCCAAATATATTTCTTCTGGAAATGACCTATTTTTCTATTGGGCACGCTTCATATTTTATAAGAACATATAACATGGTACAATCCATTACACTTAACAGCTGGTATTTTAGTTGAAATACATTTTTCCAAAGCCCTTTCCATTATACAGTTCAGTATCCCTTGACATGAATTTCCCATATTCCACTCAAATCCTTTCTCCTATTGGAAGTGAACAAAAAGTCACAGTCACTTACCCAGGTCACCAAAATGAGCAGCTTCCATGTGGCTTGGCTGCTTCTTAAGGGTTGCTGTCCTGCTACTTGAAAAGGAGTCCATGTTGGCAGAAATGGCATTGATTGCAACGTGACTTGGTCCTGCAGCCTCCAGCAAGGCATGATTTTTAGTGCATTTTTGTGGGGAATGTACAGATATTGAAGCTATAATTTTAAAAAAATTGTTAAAAATTAAATGCAATATGAGAGTTCAAACTGCCTCATAAAAGGGCTTTAAGAGAACTTTAAAAGTTAAATTTTAACACCGCTCAAGTATGCATACCCCCCCCCAAAAAAAAACCTCAGGGGAAAAGTAAATTAATTGAGCAGCAGAAAACTGGAAAGAAAAGCCCTATTATTATTTATAACTCTCAAAATACTCTGCATAAAGTTAAACTTATGAGAGAGGTCTTTGAGAACTTTTATTAAATAGGATACAAAGTACCAAAGCCAGGAAGCATTCTGAAATATGGACTCTTTTCAACTCCTAATCCTTACTTGCCCAGCAAACAAAAGTAAAATTGCAGAATAAAAGTTTAGGGGGGAAAACTGGAAAAACACTCTTTAGAAAATTTATTTTTTAATTGAATAGCAATTTCTTCATCTAATGAAAAACATTTATGGTCAAAGTTCAAGCTGTTTAGAGATAAAGCACTCTTAAAAATTCACAAAATGTATTCCCTTTAGTAGTCTGAAGAAATATCATCCTTTTGACTTCAGAACAAAGAAGCTAGTTACCACTGTGTTACTAGGAAATAATCCAATATAACAATACCATCAAAGTAACCCTATGAACTTGCACTACAGCTAAATTAACATTCTACTTATCCATCTTATTTATCCCACACAAATATCAATGACCCTTATTAAAAGATATTAAGAAGTTTTAGTTTAGTAAATTGCTGTAGCAATAAGGACAGAAATGAGCTGTTAGCATTCCACACCCTCAAAATAAATACTTAAGATAACTGAACTTCTGTTTCCTAGCACAACTTAATTTTATTGAGCAGTCAACAGCTAAGTGCTCTCAATCTTAGCAAACAGTTCCCAGCCTCAGAATCTGAGTAAGACTAAATATTTTTTATGAAGCATACTATGTAATTCGATCTATAACTCTTTGAGCTGTGTTTATAGGATAGAGCAGATAAGAACATGAATGTCCATACCTGTTTTCCAGGTATCTATATTTATCATTCAACAAGAGTTGGCCGAATTATGCAATGGAGTCGTCTTCAAATGATTTTTTCAGTTTTAGAAAGAAGTCGTGTTTTGTTTTTATTTTTATTTTCATGATACATTGAAGGGAGCAAAATAATTTTAGAAGTTTAGAAACAATAATAGCTAGTTTTTTTGTATAGACAAAAAGCTACACATAACATGCTGTGAGAACAGTGAGACAACATTCTATAAAAAACTGTTTTCTAATTAGATGTGTATAATGATATAAAATGCTATTAATTCATTTGTGTAAGGCTTTTTTTCTTTTCTTCTCTATTAGAACTCAAAACTTATTTTACATGTTTATCCTGATATTCTATCTTCCTTTGGTCTCTATGGCACTACACTCTGCTCCATTTCCTCCTCCATCTCTTCCTCCCTCTTTCTTTAGCACACATTTATTAAATTCCACTGTGTCAGATAGGGTCAACTTCCATGGTTCTTTTCTTCCTAAGGTTCTCTGTTCTTTTCTTTTTTTTTAAAGGTTCTTTTCTTTTATTCTTTCTGCTAGAAAGCACATTTATTCTCAAATTTTCAATTATTACTAGAGCAATCTTTTTTTAAGCTTTTTTTAACTTGTAAGTGTCCCCCCAAAATAAACTTGAGTGGGACTCTGATATGTCTGTAAAATAGATGAAACTAGATAAAACAGCTATCTAAAACAGATAGAAAAGAATTAACAGGAACTCTGGCTGATCAAGGGGAAATTCTCACACAAACCCTAGATATGGACCCCCTTGGCAACAGCTCATAGAGTGTGGCTCTGTGGAACTGGAACTCAGATGGAAAACCCCTGACTCGCATCTCAGACCTGTCCTTTAATCTGGAGCTCAGTCCTGGATCTCTAAGTATTTACTACTAGCAATTCTCACTTTGACTTTACCATCTAAAAACCAATTTGTCCAAGTCTCAAACATCACATTGTCTTCCAAACTAGTTCTCCTTCTCAATTTCCATCTTTGTTCATTCCACTAAGTCTTCAAAGCTCAAAATCCTGTACTATCTCTGTTTACTTGCCAAGATTTATTTGCTTTTAAGATGTTTAAACGCCTACTTACCTATTCATTTTCAACAGTACACCTTTGTACAGGTCCTTCGATAATACAGCAAAAGAATTTCTAGGGTCTCCATCCTATATAACTCTTCCAGGCTCACCTTTCATAAATGCCATTTGTAAAACATCAGTATCCTCTTCAAAAGGCTTCAGTGAATGGCTGCCTGTTTTGCCTAACCTGCCCAATATATACTTAAAGAAGTAAGAAGCTGGGCTGGCAGGGGAGAAAGAATCACTTCTTTCATCCAAATCCTTCTTACAATTCAACTTTTATACAATAAAGTCTCATTTCTAAGAAGTCTTCCTTATACTTAAAAAATCATTTGATCTCAAATTCCTCTTAAGTTTGAGCAATCCTTCACTTCACTTAACCAATTCAACATATTGAAGGCCAACTGTTAAAATAAGATAATAATAGCAACCAAAGTGGTACCTACTATGTCCTGGGCACTGTACTGGTTTCTTGATGTACATTTTTGGGAATATATTATTTCTCTCAACAATCTTACAAGACCAGTATTTTCCTCATTTTGGAAATGAGGACACAAACAGAAAAAAGTCAAGTATTTTGCCTAAGTCAATGAACTAGTAAAGAGTCATTTCAACAGGCAAGATTTCAACTTTGGTCTGTTATATTCCAAAAAATCACTCAGTTTTTCAGATTCTACAATTATTGTGTGGTTAGATAACATATGTAAATGAATGTCTCTAAAGTATCTCCCACCCAACATACCAAACTGGACATATTTCCAGCTTGGTTCTCCATCAGTCACATTATTAGACAAGCTAGAAAAAGTAGGTATCAACTTTAAACCTCCCTCCCCTTTACATCTCACATTTAACCAATAACAAAGTTCTATCCACTTTATCTCCTAAATTGATCTGTCCAGATCTTTTTATTACCATCACTACTGATCTAGCCCAAGTTATTTTGGAATCATTCGATTTAATGTTCCTCTCCCTCTGAATCTGTACATTCAATGAGGGCAGGATCCAAGTTTTTTTTGTTCACTTCAACAACCACAGGTTTTATCTAACGCCTAGAATAGAATAGCTGCTCAGAAAATGATAGCTGTTTTGATTTATTTGCTACTGTTTTGTAAGTCTGTCTTCTACTTAGACTGCAAACTTCTCAAGGGGCTGTTTCCTATACTGCTTCTGTGTTATTCAAAGTTAAGTCAGTGAATGCTATGTCCAGATTATGTACTGTCATAAACAGAGTACAAGCAGGGAATTTTTTAGCCTGGTACAGATTAAGAAATCAGGTAGGCCAATCCTCCCATTCCACAAATGAAGGATCTGAGAAAAGTTACATGACTTGCCAAGGTTATACTGTTGGTGGCAATTTAGGGTGGAAGACTGGTATACTAGAGACATACAAACCCTTCCTTCTACTACAATCAGATCACAAGCCTCTGCTTGTTAAGGGCTTTAAGCCTTTATTAATGCCAATCAGATTTTGCTTAAACAAAGAATCCAACTGGCTTATCAGAAATTAGCAGAAAGCTATAGGTACCTTATTTCTTCCCTAATTTTACAAATCTCTTAAGTTATAATTAGTGTCTCTGGCAAATTAGGCATATACAGTTAATGCTAGCCATACAATATATAAACATTTGAAAAGAAAAATCTAAGTAATAATCTACAGATTTCATGTTAATAAATTACATTTATGAAATTTATATGTAATGGCTATGGAAATAATTTCCATTATATTGTTTCCATTACAATCTCTGTATATTGATAATGAATCAATCAGGCAAAACTACAGCAGAAATTACAATCTAAGAAAGCATGCTCTAACCTATAAATAAGGACAATATATTGATTCTAATAAAGTACTCTGAATAAATTTTAAGGTCATTCACCCAAAGTAACAGAGATGTGAAAACTGTAATCATCCTGGATAACTCTGGATAAAAAACAGAAAACAAAGCCTTGTACATGGCAGTGCTTTCACTCAGTGGTCAGACTGCTCAGTTGAGTATATTTTTCACTTAAAAAAAAATAAAGTTAACTATCCACTTTTAGGGAACAATCAACTGTGTGACTAACAGGAGGGCACTGGTTTACTGTAATCACAGAAGAGCCAAAAAATAATCAGTAAAGGCCTATTATATGCTAGGCGTTGAGAACCCAGACTAAAAAGGGAAATAAGTCACAATTGTAAATAACTATGAAAGAAGGTAGAAATGATTAATGGCAAAAGTAGGGAGAAGGTAACAGAATTAAAACATCACCTTCTAATACAATGGAATGCTACTGAACTCACCTTTAATTGACTTAACATCTGAAGTCCTCTCTTGTTCTTTGCCTTTCACTAGAAGATAAAAAGAGCATAATGACCAACTTTTACACTCAGAAAGAGCCATTCTATGTATTGTAAAAATTAGACAAGATTTATTCTAACAGATGAGTATTCAAAGTTGTACAAGGATGAACTAACTGTCTTGGAGGGGAACAGGGCAGGGCAGTAGTCAGAGGAAGTTTCTCTAAGGAGGCGACCTTTGAACAGCAGTCAAGAACACTGAGAATGCCTATGTCACACAGTGTCAGAATACCTGGGTTCGAATTCTAGCTCAGCCACTTACTCACCATGTGATCCTGGGCAAGTTACTTCTCTGGGTCTCAAATTTCCTTGATTTATAAAATTAGGTCAATAACAACATCTATCTTGGAGGGTTACAGTGAAAAAATACTTGTCAAGAGCTGTGCAGAGTAACTAGAACATAGTAAATTTAGGATGTTATCTAATAATCCCCACTACTAGATGCATCCTGTGAAGAGAAAGAGCTCTTTGGTTCTGTAACATATCTTACTTCTTGTGTGGTCCCTCTACAGCATCAAATACAAAGCATTCTAAACTTCTAATACTAACACTTTAACAATTCATCTCTTAAGAAATTATATAATCTCTCCTTTATCACACGAAACAGTGGAAACTCTACTGCAGATACACTAATAATATCCAAGAAGGGAAGGTGCATGACAGCTTAAGCAAAGTGTAAACTCTTACAGGATCTGACATAAGACTATTTTTAACCCTCCTTACTTACATTTTTTCAACATTAAATTTTCTTTAATCACACAATGAAAAACCTATTAAAATAAGAAATCTCTAAATGTTACCATCTTTACACTTGTGCACTTAAATCTTAAATGTCAAAAGGCTGGTAGCAGGAAATAACTAGCTCTCAGAGTATCTGATAAGTCAATCCATTAACAAATATTGAGGGCCGTGTATGCACCACACTCTTCGCTCAGAAGAGACAGCAGTCCTTCCTGCAAGAAGTCCACATGCATGTGGAGACAAACAGACAAAACTAAGTAAGATCATTTTAGGGACTGATCACTGCTGTTAGGAGGATAAAATAAGGAAATGTAGTAGGACGACTGCTTTTTGTTGCCCTTTTCAGCATTTGCCAACATTTTCCTCTTGCAACATGAACTTGTCTTGGCTTCCATGACATGCCACTCCCCTGTAGTTTCTAGCCTCTCCTTTAGTTTATCCCCTTGCCAACTTCTTTGCCCACTGAGAGTTCCTCAGGGATAGGGTTTGGGTCCCTTTTCTTTTCACTACATATACATATGTGTCCCTGGTGGAATTTATCCATTCTTAAGGCTCTCATTACCATAAATATGCTGTGACTCCTAAATTTATATTTCTAAATACTTTTGATTTTAAGTTCATGTAGTTTATCATCTACCTGCCATCTACTAAAATTACATTTGCCCAAAACAGAACATACCATCTTTTCTCAAACCTGTTCCTACCTCAGCCTTCGTCTTCTCTCATGAATGACACCATCTCCCACCAGCTTCTGAGGCCAGAAAATCTGGTAGTTATCCTTAACACAGTCTCTCCCTTACCTCCCACACCCAAAACATTTCTACGACCAACTCGTTCTACCAAAATACATTCCCAGTTCCATTTTTGTCACCTCAATGCAGTCTCATCAACAATTAGATCTCCTAGTCAGTATTTTAAACATAAAAGTACATATACACAGGCTGACCTTACCAAATATTAGCGTTTTGCCTTACTTCCTTCCACCCTAAATATTATAAAGTTTCCTGTGAGTCACTACCTGATCCCATTGCTCTTTTTCCCTTCCCAGAGGTAAATACTACCGAAATTTAGACGTGTTTACTGCCACACTATGTTTCTAGACTACTACTGCATATTACTTAAGTATTTTAAAAGTATTAAAGAAAACATGGTATTATTCTGCATGTCTTTTTATCTGATAATTGTATTCATTCAATAATTTAACATTTGTCTATACTGCTGGCAATTCTAATATAGTCATTTAGCTCTAGTTCATTTATTTAGCTGTGTAATTCCTTTAAATAAGCATACTTTTAAGTTTTCCTCTTAATGAACTTTCAGGTTTTATTTCCTATTTTTCACCATCATAAACACTGATGTGATACACATTCTAGTACATGTCTAATTATGAATATACATAGGAATTTCTCTAGGCTAAGTCTCTAGAAATGGAACTGCTAGGCAAGAAATTATGTGCATTTTTAATGAAAGCAGTTAACATCAATTCACACTCCTATCACCATGCTTCCTCTTATCCTTGATATTTTTAATTTTCACCAAATTGTTTTCAAATGGTACTGGGTATTTTTAATTCATTTCCTTGATTTCCTTTGAAGTGACATCTTTTCATTTTTATTGGCTATCTAGGTTTCCTTTATGGCTGCCTATTCATGTCTTTTGATTTTTATTTGTAGAAATTCCATACATATTCTGGATACTAATTCTTTTTGTTTGTGTTACAAATAACTTACATAGAAGTTTTACATTTTAATGTAGTTGTACCTAGCAGGAATCCAATCTGAAGACCACCATCTTTTTACTGTCTGGCTTAGCCCATTTCTATTTATTATGATTATTGATCTTTTTTTCTAAAAAAGAACATTCTTAAAACGCTTTGACTATGAATTTGTTGACTTACCTTGTAATTCTGTATATTTTGCAGCTGATACTAGATGCAAATCAGTTCATGATTTTAGCTTCCTATTCATTTTATCATAATATAGTGACCTTTCTAGCCCTAATAATGTTTTATGCTTTAAAGTATTTCATTTGCCACACAAGCTTTCTTCTGCTTAACACTTGTCTGGTATATCTTTCCATCCATTTATTTTCCATTTCTCTATGTCCTTATGTTTTGGTTGTGTCTAGTGAATAGCTACGGATTTTGGCTTATCTTCCAACCTGAGTCTATCTTTTAACTATATGGATTTTTGCTGAACTTTTAGCCATATAGATTTTAGTCTATTTACATTTATTGTTATTACTGATCTATTTAGGTTTATTTCTGCCATCTTAGTTTGTACTATTGACTATGCCCCTTTTTATTATGAAACATTTAAAACAAAGACTAAACTTTAAGTGGAGGAACACTCAGGTTTATCAAATCTTACATTATGCCATATTTGCTTCAGAAGAATTTTTTAAAGAAATAAAACACTGCAGGTGCAACTTAAGTCTCTCCTAATCTCATTCCCCCTCTCCCCCAGGAAAATTTTTCACAAATTGAAGGTTTACTATTTTCATTCACATTTTCCCTTTTTAATATGTTTATGATCCTATAGCAATATGTAGCATTGTTTGAAGGTTTTTAAACTTGATACAAGTGGTTATATCAACTGCCATTTCCAGCAGCAGTGTATCATAGCCAAACCTTGGTGCAGTTAGCTTTAATCTCTACCCCCCAAGGTCTTCTCCAAAACTTCACTCTTGCAAGTAATGCCACCCTCTTCTGTATCATTTTCTCCCTCTCTACCAGATCATTCCTATCAGCATACAAACATGCTATAGAATCTTTTATCTTAGTAATAATAAAACTCCTTTACCCAATAGCCCATTTGAGTTATGGTCCCTTTTTGCTCCTTTTTACTATAAAGTTTCTTGAAACAGGTGTTTTTACTTTCTACTTTCCCCACTTAACATTCTCCCCTCAACCCATTCCACTGATACTACTCTTATAAAAGCCATCAATTACTTCCACATTACCAAATTGAGTAGCTATTTCTATTTATCTTGACCTTGCAAGTGATATTTAACATAATATCCCTCATTTTTAAAACATCTTCCCTAAGCTTCCATGACATTGCACTCCTATATGTCATTGGCATTTTGTTTTCTATTCTCACTTGCCAATAGTTCATGTTCCTCAATTTAACTTCTAAAAGCTGGATTAAAAACCAGAGCTCTCTCCTAGGCTTCCTTCCTGTATCTAGCATGGCAGGAAATGCTACCTGGCCACAGAACTCATTCTCCCCTTCCTAGCAAGAGGTCTGTAGCCTGCACATAACTGGCTAGTCACCCTATATTTTCCAGAAGCCAGTTAGCTATGACCATAGGTTCTCACCAACCGAATGTCAACAGAAAGAAATGGCATGTACTACTTTATGGCCAAAGCTTTTCTTTCTTCCATACTCTTTCCCCTTACCATGCATGAGTCAGAGGACTGAGGAAAGAAGGAGCTATGACCTGGCTTTGATAAAATACACTATACCCTAAGGGAAAGGGGAATAACAAGATAGGAAGAAAGTGATCCCTGAACAATTGTGAAGCAAAGACACCTGATGATCAGGAACTTCGACCATTACATGAGACCAATAAAGGTTGACCTTGTTTGAGCCATTACACTTCAGTGTCTCTTTGTTATGGTAGCTTAACCTTTCAACAAAACTAATCCATATATGCACTCCCTAGATGATCTCATCTGGTACCAAGTCTTTAATCATCATTTATACAAAATACTTCTAAATCCTGATCCAGATCTTGAATTCTGACCTCTATTCAGACATACAGACTTGTACATCCAACTGCCTCCTTGACACATCACATGAATGTCCAAGAGTTGTCACAAACTCACAATTGCCGAAACAGAATTCCTGACGCCTCCTACCCCAAGCTCTAAACCCAAAGTTTCTTCATTCTACTTAGTAAAATCACGCTATCTTTATCTTGAAAACATATCCCATTCTCCTCCTCTCCTAGTAAGTTCCAGCCTTCTTTCTGCTCCTTGAACACACTGAGCTCATTCCGCCGAGGAAATTTGTACTACCAGTTAGTTCTCTCTGGCTAGACTACAGTTCCTTCTATCTTTGCAAAGCTGGATTACTTGCCTCATTCAGATCTCAGTTTAAATACCATCTTCTCAGACAAGCCTTCCCTTACTGTATGAACACAAATTATCATCCAGAGGTCTACTTCCACAACACTGTTTAAATCCCATGCATAGCACTAATTACTAGTTGATGTTTTTCTTGTTTTCATTCACTTATTCAACACGTATTTACTAAATTCATAACTATAGCCCAGGCACTAACTAGACATGGGGATACAGCTGTCAACAAAAATTAGTTTCTATCCTAATAAAATGCACAGTAAAGCAGATGGTGATAAATACTGTAGGGCAAGGGGATGGGAGTGCAAGGGTCAGGGACTACAGTCTTAAGTAGGATGGTCAAAGAAAGCTTCACTAAAATGCCATCTGATCAAAAACCTGAAGGAGATAAAGAAGCAAAATAATGACTATCTGTGAGAAGAGGTATGAAGGCAGAGAGAACAAGTGCAAAGGTCCTGAGGTGGGAATGTACTTGATAACAAGGAGGGCAATATAAACGCAAGAGTGATGGAGAAGGAGAGCAAGTGATGAACATAGGAAATGGGACCTAGATTATGGAGGGCCATGTAAAAGAAGCCACTGAGAAATTTGAACAGAGATGTGGCATAATGCATTTTGAAAATATACCATAGGCATCAAGAATAGAAAAAGGGAAACTAAATTGAAGGCTATAGCAAAATAATTCTGCTTCCTCAGTTTTCAGAAAACTGGCTTTCTCTTGACATTAAAGCTGAGATCTGAATGGCAGCTTCTCAGAGGACTTCCTTAACCACCTAGCCTAAACAGAAATGACTGTGTAGACCAGGTATGGTAATGGTCAGGGATGGTAAGACATGGTTGGATTTGGATATGTTCTGGGGGTAGACCTAACAGATTTGCTGATGCATCAAATATAGATAAGGGGAGAAAGGTTCAAGAATATACTAAAGTTTTAGCCTGAGCAATTAAAAGGCCAGAAATGCAAAAATGAGATCAGAACAAGTGATGATCAGGTTTAGAAGAACTAAATCTGGAGTTAAATTTTAGATATAGTATGTTAAAGATTCATCTATTAGTCTATTATACCTATTAATAGATATCACTATATGCTAATAATCTTGTCTATTAGATATCTATTAGGTAGAGATATAAAGTGGACAGTTAGCTGGATATACCAGTCTGTATTCAGGGGAGGGAATCCTAGCTGGAGATGTAAACTTTGAAACCATCAGCATATTGATGGGTACTTTAAAATGGTATTTAAAGACTGGATGGGATCCCTAAATAGGACCATCTCCAGCTTCTACTCTTGCCACATCCAGTCTCCAAAAAGCATCTAGAACAATCTTTCCAAAACATAAAATAAGATCAAATCACTCCTTTAAAAAATTTTTAAGTAATACTGTCTCTGCACTTGTAATAAAACGTAATGATGACCCATAAAGCTCTGGATCATCTGATCCTTGTCTACCTCCCTAAGTCCAAGACACAGTGGCCTTCTTTCCTCTCTTGAAGAGCATCAGACTTTTTCTTGCCTCACAACCTTTGAACATACTATATTCCTTGTGCCTAGAATGTTCTTCCCTGGCCTCTAGGTTACCTCCTACTGATCCTTCAGCTCTAAGTTGCAAGGTCACCTGAAGCCTTTCTCTAATAGCCAATTGAAATATGCTTCTTCTCTCAAAGTCCCTTTCATAACACTTTACTCAATTTATAAACACACACATAGACAGAAAGGAGATTATCTCTACCCCAGCAGATAATAAGCTCCATGGGTGTAGGGACTTTGTCTTATTCAGTGCCCAATACTCAGGGCCCAGCTCAGGGCCTGGCAAACAGTAGACAAAGTATTTGCTGAACACAACATGTAATTTATCTCATCCTACACAGAACGTTTTTCTCCTTAAGAAATAAAAATAAAAACTAGTTACTTCAAACTGTCAAATTACAGAGCTATTAACTATACCAAGATACCTTACCAATAAAGCTTCCTTGCACCATTTCATCGGTTTCATTCATTCAGCAGTTTTCATTCATTCATCATAGCTGCATTCACTCCTCACGTGACATCAGTTACTAAAATTCTGTATGTATGTACTTAAAAGGAATTCTTTAACTCCAAGATGGATGGGGCCTTTAGAAATCATCTAATTCTCAGTTGAGAGAGGAAAATGGGTTAACACTTTTCTGTCCCAGGTTACAGTCAGTAAAACTGTCATTGTGAACCCAAGTCCCGGATTTAGTTTAGTGATTTTTCCAAAACACGTCTTTGTCTGGTACATTTTCTCTGAAACAAAATCGAAAGGGCCACTATCATCCAAAATGACCCACATTTCTTAATTTTGGATATATAATTTTAATGAAATGCAATGACCTTATCGAAATGCAAGGATCCTTAAGCTGCCTTTACTTAAAAATTGGGCAGCTTTTACAACCGAAAACTAGAAATAGAAGTAGTTTATAAAGTTAGCGTTCTAGTGATAAGTAAACAGTTGCTAAGTCATCAAAAGAAGTAGCTTTCGTTAGGCAACTTTACCAATAAGTGAACTAATGCTATTTTAGGAACAGCAGAACCTCCCTCCCTCGCAGAAAAGGGAAACTGGAAAATTGCACGAGTCAAAGAAATTTTTTTCACATGTTGCTTTTAGACATAAAACTCAATATTCTGGAAAGTCAGATTTCCGTTAACAAGCTACTAAAGGAATTTCCTTTTTCATGATCCACAGTGCGCACACACAAAACACTGAGAATCGAAAAGCTGTTTTTACGCAAAGAAACATTAACTTGAATGGGTTTCGGCACTTATGGACCAGCAAGACAATTTCCCCTCTGACCTCGCGGGAGGCCTCCGTCTCCCACTCTAGCAGGGTCCCAGAGCCGAGCGAGGTACGCAGGGGGGGTTCCGCGCGGAGAACGCCTGCACCGCTGCCGCCCGGAAGGAAGCCCCTACCGGCCCACCTGCCCCATCACCGCCCGAGGCCCGGCCTGGCTCCCCGCCTGTGCCCCCTCTGCTACCTTTCCGCCGGAAGAAGGACATGGCGGGGCCGGGGTCGGGGCGGAGGGCGCGGGGGGACTGTCGCGGGGAGGGCCCGGCTCCCCTCATTCAGCAACCGGCCCGGACTTCCGGGACCGCAGCGGCCGCCACGCTAGTCCGAAATGAGACCCTTCTTCCGGGTGTGGGCCCTACCGCCTCCTCCAGAAACCCAGGCAGCTACTGCCGCCATATTATCAACAGCCGGCCGCCCGGAGTTCCGGTCCTTCGCCGCGCGAGGCTTCACGGGAGGCCGCGCCGCCGGCCCCGCCCCCGCCCCTTCTCGTGGGTGCGGGGGCCACGCGCCCGCCCCGCCCATGTGACCTAGCGCGCGAGCGCCCGCGTCCTATGGCGGCTGCGGTTACGCCGAGAGAGCGGCTGTCCCCGGCCAGCAGCCCTCAGGTACCTGGCTCCGGCCCTCGGCGAAGCAGCGCAAACCCAGTCCCTGCAAGCTAACGTCCTCACCGTAGAGCTGGGGTGGCGCGTCGCGTCAGGTGTGGGGCCCTGGCCGTGGGCATCTTTCAGAGCGTGCCCTTCGGTAAGGCGAAGTCAATACTGCCGCGCTCGGTCACGGCCCCTCCCGTTTCTCGGTTCGGGCTCGCCGGCCGGCCAGCGCAGCTTCCCCCTGCACACCAGCCCCTGCTCTCTGAGAGGAGCAGACCCCTGGTCGTGCGAGTTCGAGGCCAGGAAGGTTCCCAGAATGGGGAGCAGGAGGCAGAACCTGCTATATGCGGCTCCACTGACTCCTTTGGTCTCTGTGACCTCAGCAATGAAAGAAGGAAAAGTGGAGTAATTTTCAGAACCAAATCTTTGCAAACGCTCAAATTTGAAAGGAACAAAAACATAAAAGCCTCGCCGGTATTTCCCAGGCAAACTCCAGTGAGACATCCTTCAAGGCTTGTTCAAATGCCATTTTCCAGTGAATCTTCTGGCCCTCCATTTGTCCCTAAAGCAGAGCGAAGCGAGCCTCCTTGCCTAAGTGCCTGTCATCACCCTGTGAGTGCGCTCAGCGACAGGGTAACTCAAAAAATGTTCACTGGGCTTTTATAATCAATGAAGTCCATAATGACAGATGGAGAAACTGAGGAACAGACGAAAAGACAACTTGTCGAAGATTACTCAGTGTTGAGTAGTGTTGAGACTATAATAGAACCCGAGGTATTTTCACCGTATAATTAGAGCAAGTTAATAGATTTGTCTGTTTTGGCTCTAGGCATATAATCAGCTGATACGTTTTGGAAGTTTATGAGGCGAAAGTACCTTACTTAAACCCTTCAGATTAGTAATAGTCCTCAGAATCAGTCTTGGTGTGGGGAAAACTAGGTATGAAAAAATAGCCTGCTCAAGGTCACATGCTAAGTAGGGTGAAGCCTGGATTTCAAACCTAAACAGTCTGCCTCCAGAGCCAAAGTCAAGCCTCTCCCTCCGTAAAAAGAGTAAATCTGGGCAGGAGCAAGGCACTGACAGAGGCTCTGGATGCTGGAGTGTATCCTCCACCTAACTACCCAAGATCATCCTCACTTCTGACACTGATTTCAGGTTCAGGAATCCCCAAGACCATCCTTAGGTTTGATAATTTGCTAGAAGACTTGTAAAACTCACTGAAAGCTGTTATACTCACGGTTGTAGTTTATTACTACTAAAGGATACAGATTAGAATCAGCCAAGGGAAGAAATGCCTAGAAGAACCCAGGGAAGTACCAAACACAGTTTCCAGTTGTCCTCTCCCCATGGAGTCAGGAGAGTATTACTTTCCCAGCATATGCATGGAGTATTGTCAACCAGGGTTGCTTACCCAAGCTTTAGTGTCATTACTGGGGCTCTAGCACATAAGCATAATTGAATGCCCTTGTAGCTGATCTCAGTCACTAGCTCCTCAAGAGGTCTCACTGGTACCACGTGACCCAAAGCTCCCACCCCAAGTCATATTATTACTATTTGGCTGGCCCAAGGCCCCCAGTGAAAACAAAAATTCTCCTCTCAGGCATGACATTCAAAGGGCCTAGACATGACTGTCCTGTAGCCAAGGGCTAAGGCCAAACCTCTCCATGGGCAAGCTAAATTATTTTCTACACAAACGTCTAACAGGTTTAAAATATTTACGATATGGCAGGGCCCTGAATCTTTGTAGGGCTTATATCCCATCCTCAGGCATGTATGTGTCTCACCAGGGCTTCTAGAATACCTGTAATTAGTTAGCATGGGTCTAGTTAGGATGATATCATCAATATAGTGCCCCAGTGTGATGTTCTGTAGAATGCCCCAACAATGAAAGACTCTTCAGATCTGCACTGTCCAGTGTGGTAGCCACTAGCTACATGTAACTATTCAGAACTTGAAGTTAGCCTTTGGCTAACTGAATTCAGTTGTGCTACAAGTGTAGAGTATACACTAGATTTTGAAGACTTGGAATGGAAAAATAAAGTAAAACATCTCATTAATATTTTTATATTGATTACATGTTGAAATGATAATATTTTAGACATGTTGAGCTAAGTAAATACATTATTAATTTCACTTATTGCTTTTTTATCTTGTTTATATTATTACTAAAATTACATATGGGACTCACATATTTCTATTATACAGCATTGCTTAGACTTTCTAGTGTTAACTAGATAGGCCACGAGGTGCCCAGATTAAACATTATTTCTGGATATGTCTGTGAGAGTGTTTCCAGATGAGATTTGTATTTGAATTGGTGGACTCGGCAATACAGATTGCCTGCCCCAATGTAAGTGGGCGTCATACACTTATTGAGGGCCTGAATAAAACAAAAGGTGGAAGAAGAAGGAATTTATTACTTTTTTTTTCTTACTTCACTGCTTGAGCTTAGACACCTCTTCTTTTCACCTTCTACTCTCAGACTGGGAATTAAACCATCAGCTCTCCTGGTTTTTAGGCCTTCAGTCTTGGACTGAATTATACCATTGGCTTTCCTGGGTCTATGGCTTACAGATGGCAGACTGTGGGACTTCTCAGCCTCCAATATCATATGACCCAAGCCCTTCTAATAAATCAATCTCTCTCTCCCAGTTTTGTTTCTCTGGAGAACTACCTACACTGAGAGCAGTAGAGTAACATGGGCTGGACAAGACTGAATTTGTGCTGTTCTCCATGCCAGGTGAATGCCAACTACTTTTGATGCTCCTTCTCAATGGATTTTGAAAATAATGCATTTGCTAGATCGATAGCCACATACCAAATGTCAGAGGCTGTGTTAACTGGAATGCTAACTAAAATTAGATAGATCTTGGTTACATTTACAGTAGTCCACCATAACCCACCGTTATCCATCTGAGTTTTGCAGGGACTGTATGCCAGTGAATGAAATGGAAAATAGAATGGGAACCACTACCCATTCTTTAAATCTTTGAGGGAGGCACTAATCTATCATTTCACCCAGGATGCAGTATTGCTTGATTTATCATCTTGGCTGGGGTAGGAGCAATTTCAGGGCCTTCCACTTGACCTTTCCTTCCTTTTTTTTTTTTTTTAATTTAATGACTTCTACTTAATAGGCTGGGAAGCCAAAGTAAGGAAATGCTAGGAATGTCAAATACTAGGAAAACCCATCCTGATTATGCCTCATAATCAAGCATGGATTATGGTCTGTGGTCATGGGAAAAGACCACAGGGCGGGTTTGCAAACCTATTGGACTGTGGTGAGATGGACTTGGGGCCAGAACTCCATTTTATTATTGGACCTTCAAATTTCCCCCACTTTAATAAGAAGCCATGATAGTGTTTTGGGACCCTTGTATCAGCTCAGACTCTCAATCCAATACCCCTTGAGGAATCTCAGTATTCCCTTTTTCCCAGTTACTCTGGTGAATGACTGAAGGCCTATTTGGAAAAAGGACTGGAAGAAATGCTATTACATATATTTGTTGTGGCATTTCAGGGTTCTTCCTCAAGGATTCCCAGCCTCCCTTTCAATTGCTAGGCTTAGATCTTAGAACTCTCTCAGGTTTAGAAACAAATGAAAGATCATGACTTTTCTTTCATGGAAGTGACATCAGCCTTGTGATATCTGATTTTGATCTTCCTTGATTATATATAAATCTAACATTACCCTTGTTTTCTGCCTAAGTTAGTCTATTCTGGCTGCTACAACAAAAATACCGAAGACTGAGTGACATAAACAACAAACATTTATTTCTCACAACTCTGGAGTCCAAGATCAAGGTGCCAGCAGATTTGGCATCTGGTGAGAGCCCACTTGCTGGTTCGTAGATGGCCATCTTCTCTGTGTCCTCACAAGGCAGGAGGGACAAGAGAGCTCTCTGAGGTCTCCTGTACAAGGGTGCCAATCGCTCTCATGAGGGTTCTCTGGTGACCTAGTCATTTCCCAAAGACCTTACCTCTTGATAGTATCCTGCTGGCAGGTTAGGATTTCAACATGTGAATTTGGGGCAGACAGACACTCAGTCTGTAACACTGTCCCTCTGTCTCGCTCCAGAAACATAATCATTTTTAACAATTCCCATATATCCCTGTGGGTCAAGGCCCTCTTGGTACCTTTCCCACCTATGTGGTAATTCTATCCACCATGTCTCTGACAGTTTAGGGCTGTCACACGGGCTCTGCTATTCTGGAATCCTAATATGACCATTACACTAGGGAACCCAGTTCTACAACAGCATCTCCTACGATAAATCCTGGGCCCCATTCAAGTTCTCAGTGACCTTCTTACTAATTCATTCCTTATTGTTTTAGAGAAGAGAGTGACTTCTGAGACATTCCAGGAAACAGTTGATGGAGCCTCTGGCATGATTTAATACATTCTGAAATTCCCATCTCTCTGACTGCAATTGTTAGGTCTCTGGCATGTCCAACCTGCTCCATGCACAGGCCAATTGCTAAAGAAAGACCACAGACAAAGGTCATTGGTTTTGCAGCAGGAAACTGCCAGGTTAGAGGGCACAGTCATAGTATGCGTCTGCTGCATTATCCCAATTCCTACTTTGGACCTAGAGACATAGCCACGAAGTGGATCTGAACACTCACTGGGCCCACTGTCAACTAGACAAGTCAGGACTCATTATCATCTGGCCTCTATAAACTTTCATTCCAAGCACAGGAGCACATGATGTCTTGGGTCTTCTGGTTTTATCAGTCCTATCTCAGATCACGTAGTCCTTGGAAATTCTGGGTATGCTCCTTTCACTGGCACATAGTTAGTCTGGAAAATGGCCTCAAGCACCTGCCTCAGCTGAGGTCATGGCACAGTCTTCTCTGGGAGAAGGGGGCTTGAGAAGTCTGCAGGTTCAAGCCTCTCAGGCTTATCCATGCCAATCTCCCTTTCACAGCTCAGATTCCACTCTTACCCATAGGGCTATGTCTTTGACAAACAGACCCTTCAAGATGACACCTTCTCTTTTTTCAACTCTGCCATTCTTACAGTCAGATCCTAGGCCTGCTCTTCAGCAAAGTCTGTCCTGCACCTGCTTCTTAAAAGCTGCCAAAAGGGCCCTGGGCTTTCACAGTGTGACTGGACTGGCAATTGGCTACCCAGAGCCCACCCTTTCCAGTTTTCAACCAGAAGCCCACTACTCCACAGTCATTAGAAGTATCATTGCTCCATACAATTTAAATACCACAGCTACTACTTATTGCAAACTTCCTCTCAATTAATCATAGGTGAAAGCCTGAGTAATTGTGATGCATGGTCATCCGCCCTGCTTGCATGGGGTTATTTGCACCTCTGCTCACTACCAGTAATAGTGTTTTTATTGCTGTCCTTCTGGTGAATAATCTAACTCCCAAACCTCAGCCACCCAGTTAGGCTTAGCCTGGGTTCCCCAGAAAGCAAAGCCTCTGGCAGAGGGCTTATGGCAGGGCTATATGAAGAGCACAAGTGAGGGACAAGGGGAGTGAAGCAGACAAGGAGGGAGAGTCAGCTTGAGGTGATTGTATTGAGTGGCCTGACACTGAAGTGGGAAGGATTGCTGGGTCAATAGGATTGTGCCCCAAAACTTGCATAAACTGTACCCACCCTCTCCCACTGATCAACAATTCACCCCCCACTAGGGCATTAACTTTCTTGCACTTCAGGGCTGTACCTATAGACCCCAGGCTATTGTCAGCTGGAAGCCCCAAAGCAGAGAGAGAAACAGATAGGGGTGGGAAGTGAAGTACTGTCGGGTTCCCCCTGCGTGAAGCTGTCCAGAGCCCAGGCAGAGCTGGAACCAGAGCCAGATGAGACCAAAGGGTCTGCAGGGGCCCTAGAGAGGGATTGAGGCAGTGGGTGAACACATGCTCCAACCCAACTCCAGACCAGCAAGTTCAGAGTGGCCAGGAATGAAGCCAAGAGAATGTGTTTGTGAGAGTCTCAAAGTTTCATGGGTACTAGGGTATCTGAAGGTCCCAAACGTTTTGTTGGGAAGGAGCTCGGTTTGGATACACAGGGAAGTCAGAGTGAAAACAAAGTCAAGAAAGCAAAGTATTAGACAGGCAGGCTACTGAAGAGCACGATCAAATGGCTACAGTCCTATCCAGGTCACTCAGGCAATGGGAACTTGCAAGCCCAAATCATAGCTCTCAGTTGCCCCTCCCTCTATCTGGAGTAGAACAGAAAGAGAGAAGACCTATACTTAAGTCTAGAAAATTGGTGAGATAGCAAAGGAGCACCACTGGGAGAGCACAGATACAAAACACAGTAAGTTGAGCAGTGAGACAGCTTTATTTAAGGCAAAGAGTACACACTCAAAGAAAGGGGAGTGCGGACAATCTCAGAGAGGAGGTATGCTTAAGGGTTTAGGGTTTGGGGATTTATAGGGCCTTCTGGATAGGAGTCAGCATAAGGCATGATGTATACAGGTGATTCCTTTGAAGTTTTATCTTAAGAATAGGGTTATTTAGGTGACTGTGTTGGTCCAGATCTCGGCATTCTTTATTCACATGGGTTCATCTAAACTCTGGGGGTCTATCTCCCGTCCTCATTACAAAGTTAGCTAATTGATTAAGGGCCTAGAAGAAGAGAAAGAAAAGCATATAGATTAAGATAAAGAATAAGCTGGACCTTTTCGCAGGCCAAGTAGAGTTTATAATGGCATGACTCTCGTCCCATTTCCCTGCCCTACCTCATGAGGCAGAGAAGTCCTTGACTGACAATCTTTGGCCCTGGAGGCCTTATATAATTGGTACAATGAAGACATGGGCTGCACTCTGATGTTTTTCTTTATCTGGGAAATTGTTTTTCATGTGGGGAATATCCAGACATTCCAAGTCACTCCTGGCCTTTGAAACTTCAACTAATTAACTAATTAACTCTGTGAGCCCTTTCTGGCTCTCTGGTTTTATCTGGTTAACTTTTTGAGTCCTTTTTAGTGAGCATTACTGGCTTTATTTTCTTTCTACCCACTCATGTCTGTCTTTCTGCCTAACAGTTTGACTGTGCATATCTTTCATGTGCTGCTGGGAGTGAGGGCCACACAGAAACTGAATAAATGGAATGCTGGAATAACCTGTTGGGCTGTCACTGTTTTATACACACAAGAGGGGCAGTGGAGTCATGTCTAACCCATCAGGAGCAGCCGAGCCTCCAGAGTCAGTGTTACCAGATTTATAGTCCTTGCATGGTCCTTTATCCAGGAGGTCTCAGATATATTTCACAGAGAACCCTACAGTCAGTGTTTGTCACAACTAGAAGGGATCTTAGCCATGGCCTCACAGAGGCCCCACACTCTATGGATCAGAAATCTGAAGCCTTTCATGGTGTAATAATAACAATGATTACTACCACAGTGTTAATTTCAGCTGTCGTTTTTTTGAACACCTACTAGACATACTTGTTTAAAAATTAATTCCCATAAGAATCTAATTGTGCGGATGAAAAAGAGGCTCTCGTCTAACCAGTGTAGGTTATTCTAATGACTAGAATATAGAGACTAACGTTTAACCTGAAGCTGTTTTGTCTCCCTCCCCACAAAAAAGGACACTAGTAGGCCTGAACCTTTGTAAGCAATCTTCTTGTCCCCCTCCCTTGATTTCCTATTTAGCCTCATTTTAAATGAAGTTGGATGACATTTCTGCCATGCTCTGTCATTAGGAGGATCCATTCTCCAATGCTCAGTATCTATATAAAAAGAGTAAGAGATTAACATTTGTTGAGTGCATACTGTATGCCAGATATTGTCCAAAGGACTTTTCATTTAATTAAAGTAGCATTGCTCTTATTTCTCACAAAGCCTGGGATTGTTATGTGCCTCATTTTACAAATGAGAAAACAAGTCTTCAGAGAGATTAAATGAATTGCCTAAGATCTTTCAGCTAATAAAAGGCAGAGCCAAGGATTGGAACACAGTTCTGTCTGCCTCCAAAGCCCTTTTTCATTATACCATGCTCCATAAAAATTTGGTTTGGTCAATTTAATGGTTCATTTCATTTGAAAACAATAACCAGATTTCACAGGGGTGTCTTTTTGAGAATGTAAGTGCCTGAGAGGTTTTCAGTCCTCTATTTTCTGACTTAAGCTTCCTCTTTGCCCTGACCTAGGAGAATCAGAAGGCAAGTGTGATACATGGGCTGCATGCAGAAATGAAGGACACTGACAGAGAGCTTTTATTCTCAAGTCAAGCAAGGCCACAGAAGAGCCACAAGGCCGAAGACAGAACACACCTGAAGTGGGATTCAGTGAATAGAGAAGCTCAAGGATGAACCTGCTATCCAAAAAGTGTCCACGCGTATAACTCCTTTCTTGCCACAAACGTTTGTGAGAATTCTTTTATGACAGGTGAACGTCCAGAGAAACAGCCTTTGCCCTCGCTGCATCAGACAGCAGCCTACTACGTATTCAAGGAGAGATAACAGTAACTAGCTACTCAGTCTTGTGCAAACCCACTTTGAGCAGGCTTCCAGAACCAGGTGGGCTGGTTAATTGTGCTGCCAGGGACTGGGAAGACCAGAGCTGTGCCCCCCAATGAAAAGTGAGAAGAGGGATGGTGAGGCCCACGTCATAGGAAGGGTGGTCCTGTTTTGGAGGTGGTCTGCATATAAAGGGGCAGAGGGGTACTCCTTGACTGTTCTTTCCTCACTGGCAAATGCAGAGCAAGGTGAGCCTATCTCTTAACAGTTGGATTTCCAGTAACAACAATCGGATTGGCAGGGAGGACTGATTCCAGGCCGCAGTGGTCACCATTTCTTAAATATTTTCTGAGTTGTTTATTTGCAAGTCTGTTTTTTTTATAACAATTTATTTTGGTATCATTAACCTACAATTACATGAGCAATATTATGGTGATTAAACTCCCCCCTTCATCAGGTCCCCCCCACCAACGCTATTACAGTCACTGTCCATCAGCGTAGTGAGATGAGAATCATTACTTGTCTTCTCTGAGCTGTACAGTCCTCCCCGTGCCCCCCACCTTATGTCTGCTAATCGTAATACCCCTTTTACCCTCTTATCCCTCCGTTCCCATCCTTCTTCCCCAGTCCCTTTCCCTTTGGTAACTGTTAGTCCATTCTTGGGTTCTGTGAGTCTGCTGCTGTTTTGTTCCTTCAGTTTTCTTTTTTTTTTCTTTGTTCTTATACTCCACATATGAGTGAAATCATTTGATACTTGTCTTTTTGGGCTTGGCTTATTTCACTGAGCATAATACCCTCTAGCTCCATCCATGTTGTTGCAAATGACTGGATGTGTTTTCTTCTTATGGCTGAATAATATTCCATTGTGTATATGAACCACATCTTCATAATCCATTCATCTACTGATGGGCACTTAGGTTGCTTCCATTTCTTGGCTATTGTAAATAGTGATGCAATAAACATAGGGGTGCATCTGTCTTTTTGAAACTGGGTTGCTGCATTCTTAGGGTAAATTCCTAGGAGTGGGATTCCTGGGTCAAATGGTATGTCTATTTTGAGTTTTTTGAGGAACCTCCATACTGCTTTCCACAATGGTTGAACTAATTTGCATTCCCACCAGCAGTGTAGGAGGATTCCCTTTTCTCCACATCCTCGCCAACATTTGTTGTTGTTTGTGTTTTGGATGTTAGAAATCCTCACTGGTGTGAGGTGATATCTCATTGTGGTTTTAATCTGCATTTCTCTGATGATCAGCGATGTGAAGGATCTTTTCATGTGCCTATTGGCCATCTGAATTTCTTCTTTAGAGAAGTGTCTATTCATGTCCTGTGCCCATTTCTTAATTGGATTATTTGTTTTTTGTTTGTTAAGGTGCATGAATTCTTTGTATATTTTGGATGTCAACCCCTTATCACATACATCATTTATGAATATATTTTCCCATACTGTAGGATGTCTTTTTGTTCTACTGATGGTGTCCTTTGCTGTACAGAAGCTTTTCAGCTTGATATAGTCCCACTTGTTCATTTTTGCTTTTGTTTCCCTTGCCCGGGGGGATATGTTCATGAAGAAGTCACTCATGTTTATGTCCAAGAGATTTTTGCCTATGTTTTTTTCTAAGAGTTTTATGGTTTCATGACTTACATTCAGGTCTTTGATCCACCTTGAGTTTACCTTTGTGTATGGGGTTAGACAGTAGTCCAGTTTCATTCTCTTACATGTAGCTGTCCAGTTTTTCCAACACCAGCTGCTGAAGAGGCTGTCATCTCCCCATTGTATATCCAAGGCTCCTTTATCAAATATTAATTGACTGTAGGTGTATGGGTTAATGTTTGGATTTTCTATTCTGTTCCACTGGTCTGTGGGTCTGTTTTTGTGCCAGTACCAAATTGTCTTGATTACTGTGGCTTTGTAGTAGAGCTTGAAGTCAGGGAGCATAATTCCCCCTGTTTGATTCCTCCTTCTCAGGATTGCTTTGGCTATTCGGGGTCTTTTCTGGTTCCATATGAATTTTAGAATTATTTGTTTCAGTTCATTGAAGAAAGCTGTTGGTAGTTTGATAGGGATTGCATTGAATCTGTAGATTGCTTTCGGTAGTATAGCCATTTTGACAATATTTATTCTTCCTAGCCAAGAGCATGGGATGAATTTCCATTTGTTAGTGTCCTCTTTAATTTCTCTTAGGAGTGTCTTGTAGTTTTCAGAGTACAGGTTTTTCACTTCCTTGGTTAGGTTTATTCCTAGGTATTTTATTCTTTTTGATGCAATTGTGAATGGAATTGTTTTTCTGATTTCTCTTTGTGTTAGTTCATCATTAGTGTATAGGAAAGCAACAGATTTCTGTGTGTTAATTTTGTATCCTGCAACTTTGCTGAATTCAGATATTAGTTCTAGTAGTTTTGGAGTGGAGTCTTTAGGGTTTTTTATATACAGTATCATGTCATCGGCAAATACTGACAATTTGACTTCTTCTTTACCAATCTGGATGCCTTGTATGTCTTTGCTTTGTCTGATTGCCATGGCTAGGACCTCCAGTACTATGTTGAATACCAGTGGAGAGAGTGGGCATACCTGTCTTGTTCCCGATCTTAGACTAAAAGCTTTCAGCTTCTCGCTATTAAGTATGATGTTAGCTGTGGGTTTGTCATATATGGCATGTATGATGTTGAGGTACTTGCCCTCTATACCCATTTTCTTGAGAGTTTTAATCATGAATGGATGCTGAATTTTGTCAAATGCTTTTTCAGCATCTATGGAGATGATCATGTGGTTTTTGTTCTTCTTTTTGTTGATGTGGTGGATGATGTTGATGGATTTTCGAGTGTTGTACCATCCTTGCATCCCTGGGATGAGTCCCACTTGATCATGGTGTATGATCCTCTTGATGTATTTTTGAATTTGGTTTGCTAATATTTTGTTGAGTATTTTTGCATCTACATTCATCAGGGATATTGGTCTGTAATTTTCTTTTTTGGTGAGGTCTTTGCCTGGTTTTGGTATTAGATTGATGCTGGCTTCATAGAATGAGTTTGGAAGTATTCCCATCTCTTCTATTTTTTGGAAAATTTTAAGGAGAATGGGTGTTATTTCTTCTCTGTATGTCTGGTAGAATTCAGAGGTGAATCCATCTGGTCCGGGGGTTTTGTTCTTGGGTAGTTTTTTGATTACTGCTTCAATTTCGTTGTTGGTGATTGGTCTGTTTAGTTTTTCTGTTTCTTGCTTGGTCAGTCTTGGAAGGTTGTATTTTTCTAAGAAGTTGTCCATTTCTTCT
>JAQQAC010004778.1:17400604-17736389 GCA_029783875.1 Phataginus tricuspis | reverse complement strand
TACCAAATTGTCTTGATTACTGTGGCTTTGTAGTAGAGCTTGAAGTCAGGGAGCATAATTCCCCCTGTTTGATTCCTCCTTCTCAGGATTGCTTTGGCTATTCGGGGTCTTTTCTGGTTCCATATGAATTTTAGAATTATTTGTTTCAGTTCATTGAAGAAAGCTGTTGGTAGTTTGATAGGGATTGCATTGAATCTGTAGATTGCTTTCGGTAGTATAGCCATTTTGACAATATTTATTCTTCCTAGCCAAGAGCATGGGATGAATTTCCATTTGTTAGTGTCCTCTTTAATTTCTCTTAGGAGTGTCTTGTAGTTTTCAGAGTACAGGTTTTTCACTTCCTTGGTTAGGTTTATTCCTAGGTATTTTATTCTTTTTGATGCAATTGTGAATGGAATTGTTTTTCTGATTTCTCTTTGTGTTAGTTCATCATTAGTGTATAGGAAAGCAACAGATTTCTGTGTGTTAATTTTGTATCCTGCAACTTTGCTGAATTCAGATATTAGTTCTAGTAGTTTTGGAGTGGAGTCTTTAGGGTTTTTTATATACAGTATCATGTCATCGGCAAATACTGACAATTTGACTTCTTCTTTACCAATCTGGATGCCTTGTATGTCTTTGCTTTGTCTGATTGCCATGGCTAGGACCTCCAGTACTATGTTGAATACCAGTGGAGAGAGTGGGCATACCTGTCTTGTTCCCGATCTTAGACTAAAAGCTTTCAGCTTCTCGCTATTAAGTATGATGTTAGCTGTGGGTTTGTCATATATGGCATGTATGATGTTGAGGTACTTGCCCTCTATACCCATTTTCTTGAGAGTTTTAATCATGAATGGATGCTGAATTTTGTCAAATGCTTTTTCAGCATCTATGGAGATGATCATGTGGTTTTTGTTCTTCTTTTTGTTGATGTGGTGGATGATGTTGATGGATTTTCGAGTGTTGTACCATCCTTGCATCCCTGGGATGAGTCCCACTTGATCATGGTGTATGATCCTCTTGATGTATTTTTGAATTTGGTTTGCTAATATTTTGTTGAGTATTTTTGCATCTACATTCATCAGGGATATTGGTCTGTAATTTTCTTTTTTGGTGAGGTCTTTGCCTGGTTTTGGTATTAGATTGATGCTGGCTTCATAGAATGAGTTTGGAAGTATTCCCATCTCTTCTATTTTTTGGAAAATTTTAAGGAGAATGGGTGTTATTTCTTCTCTGTATGTCTGGTAGAATTCAGAGGTGAATCCATCTGGTCCGGGGGTTTTGTTCTTGGGTAGTTTTTTGATTACTGCTTCAATTTCGTTGTTGGTGATTGGTCTGTTTAGTTTTTCTGTTTCTTGCTTGGTCAGTCTTGGAAGGTTGTATTTTTCTAAGAAGTTGTCCATTTCTTCTAGGTTTTTCAGCTTGTTGTCATATAGATTCTCATAATATTCTCTTATAATTCTTTGTATTTCTGTGGTGTCCATCGTGATTTTTCCTTTCTCATTTCTGATTCTGTTTATGTGTGTAGATTCTCTTTTTCTCTTAATGAGTCTGGCTAGGGGTTTATCTATTTTGTTTATTTTTTCAAAGAACCAGCTCTTGGTTTCATTGATTTTTTTCTATTGTTTATTCTTCTCAATTTTATTTATTTCTTCTCTGATCTTTATTATGTCCCTCCTTCTGGTGACTTTGGGCCTCATTTGTTCTTCTTTTTCCAATTTCAATAATTGTGTCTTTAGACTGTTCATTTGGGAATGTTCTTCCTTCTTTAAATAGGCCTGGATTGCTATATACTTTGCTCTTAAAACTGCCTTTGCTGCGTCCCACAGAAGTTGTGGCTTTGTGTTGTTGTTGTCATTAGTCTCCATATGTTCTTTTATTTCTGTTTTGATTTGGTCGTTATCCCATTAAGTAATTAGGAGAATGTTGTTAAGTCTCCATGTATTTGTGAGCCTTTTTGATTTCTTTCTAAAATTTATTTCTAGTTTTATACCTTTGTGATCTGAGATGTTGGTTGGTAGGATTTCAATATTTTTGAATTTACTGAGGTTCTTTTTGTGGCCTAGAATGTGGTCTATTCTGGAAAATGTTCCATGTGCACTTGAGAACAATGTGTATCCTGCTGCTTTTGGGTGCAGAGTTCTGTAGATATCTGTTAGGTCCATCTGTTCTAGTGTGTTGTTCAGTGCCTCTGTGTCTTTACTTATCCTCTGCCTGGTTGATCTATCCTTTGGAGTGAGTGGCGTGTTAAAGTCTCCTAAAATAATTGCATTGCTGTCTATTTCCTCCTTCAATTCTGTTAGTGTTCGTTTCACATATGCTGCCGCTCCTGTGTTGGGTGCATATATATTTATAATGGTTATATCTTCTTGTTGGACTGACCCCTTTATCATTATGTAATGTCCGTCTTTATCTCTTGCTACTTTCTTCATTTTGAAATCTATTTTATCTGATACAAGTACTGCAACACCTGCTTTTTTCTCTTTGTTGTTTGCTTGAAATATTTTTTTCCATCCCTTTACTTTTAGTATGTGTATATCTTTGGGTTTGAGGTGAGTCTCTTGTAAGCAGCATATAGATGGGTCTTGCTTTTTTATCCACTCTGTTACTCTGTGTCTTTTGATTGGTGCATTCAGTCCATTTACATTTATGGTGATTATTGATAGATATGTACTTATTGCCATTGCTGGCTTTAGATTCGTGGTTACCAAATGTTCTAGGGTTGCTTCTTTACTATTTAAGAATCTAACTTAACTTTCCTGTTAAGTTATTGTGAACTCCGTCTAATGTTTCTTTATCTCTCCTTTCCTATTCTTCCTCCTCCTTTCTTTATATATTAGGTGTTTTATTCTTTGCCTTTAGTTAGTATTTGGATGGTCTGCTTTCTTTGCTATGATTTTATTTTCTCTAGTGACATCTTTTTAGCCTTAGGGGTGTTTCGCTCTAGAGCAGTCCATTTAAGATATCCTGTAGTGGTGGTTTATGGGAGGCAAACTCTCTCAACTTTCTTTTGTCTTGAAATTGTTTAATCCCTCCATCATATTTAAATGATAATCGTGCTGGATACAATATTCTTGGTTCGAGGCCCTTCTGTTTCATTATGTTAAATATATCATGCCTTTCTCTCTGGCCTGCAAGGTTTCTGTTGAGAAGTCTGATGACAGTCTGATGGGTTTTCCTTTGTAGGTGATCTTTTTTCTCTCTCTAGCTGCCTTTAATACTCTGTCTTTATCTTTTATCTTTGCCATCCTGATTATTATGTGTCTTCTTGTTGTCTTCCTTGGGTCCGTTGTGTTGGGAGATCTGTGGGCTTCCGTTGACTGTGAGACTATTTCCTTCCCCAGTGTGAGGAAGTTTTCAGCAATTATTTCTTCAAAGACACTTTCTATCCCTTTTTCTCTCTCTTCTTCCTCTGGTACTCCTATAATGCGAATATTGCTCCGTTTTGATTGGTCACACAGTTCTCTTAATATTCTTTCATTCTTAGAGATCCTTTTATCTCTCTCTGCCTCAGCTTCTTTGTATTCCTGTTCCCTGTCTTGTAATTCCTTGATCGTGTCTTGAACCTGATTCAATCTGCTGTTGAGCCCATCAATGGCTTGTCTCATTTCTGCATTGTCTTTCCTCACTTCCCTCACTTCCTCCCTCAGCTCTTGCACATTTTTCTGTAGATCCGTCAGCATGGCTATGACTTTTATTGTGAATTCTTTTTCAGGAAGACTGTGCATATCCATTCCTTCAGATTCTTTCTCTGGGGTGGTGTTTGTCTGAAGCTTTGTCTGTATCGTATTCTTCTGTCTTCTCATGACTATAGAATTGGTTGTTGGTAGAAGGAGAGAGAAGAAAGGAGAGAAAAGAAAAAAAAATTCTGCTACTAATAAAAAAAGTAAAAGGAGAGAGAGAAGAAGGAAAAGAAAGGAAAGAAAAAGAAGAGGCAGCAACACCTAAAAGAAAAGAAAGGAAAGAAAAAAAAGTTCTACTACTAATAAAAAAAGTAAAAGGAAAGAGAGAAGGAAAAGAAAGAAAAAGGAAAAACAGCAGCACCTAAAAGAAGAGAAAAGAAAAGAAAAGAAAGATAAAGAAAAAACAAAAACAAAAACAAAAACAAAAAACGCCCACCAGGGGTGGTTTCTGTGTGAATGCTGTAGGTGGCGCTGTTGCTCCACTATTCCAGAGCCGTGATCGCGTCGCTCTGCACAGCCCTTTAAAGCTGTGGCCAGGGTGAGAATGAATGGAGGTTCTCTGCTGCACTCCCATCTCTAGGACCGCTGAAAAACAAAGCGCGCGCTTTTCTCCTTTTTTTCCTTTTCTCTTCTCCTTCCCTGAGCCAGCCGTGAGCAAGCAGGCATTTCAGACCGCTGAAAAACAAAGCGCACGATTTTCTCCCTTTTTTTTTTCCCTTCTCTCTTCTCCTTCCCTGAGCCAGCCTCGAGCAAGCAGGCGTTTCAGACCGCTGAAAAACCAGGCGCGTGCTTTTCTCCTTTTTTTCCTTCTCTCTTCTCCTTCCTTGAGCCTGCCGCGAGCAAGCAGGCGTTTCAGACCACTGAAAAACCAGGCGCGCGCTTTTCTCCTTTTTTTCCTTCTCTCTTCTCCTTCCCTGAGCCAGCCGCAAGCCAACAGGCATTTAAGCCGCGCTTTGTGCGCCCGCGTTCCCGGGGCCGGTCCAGGGCTGGTTATCTCCTGGGCCTGCACTTCCACTCCCTCCCGGCTCTGAATCCTCTCCTCCCGCCGGTGTGCTGGGGTGGGGGAGTGCTCGGGTTCTGCCGGTTCGCGGTTCCGTTTCTTACCCGCCGCCCGCTGCCAAGTCCTCTCCGGTGTTTCTGCACTGTGCGCGCTTTCCTGTTTGTTCTGGTCTCTTTTTTAGGAACAGTTGCATTTGCTGTGTTTTCGTGGGTAAATATAATGTTGGGAGGAAAATTCTGTCATTCCATTCACGCTGCCATCTTCCCGGAAGTCTACAAGTCTGTTTTTAAAAGATGGCACCACATACCAGAAAGAATGTAGCTTTGGGGACATTAGTGATCTGAATCCCTATCCCCCAATATTTGTCCTTGGTTAAAAGTACTTACCCTTGATGAGTGGCATCTGTAAAGTGGAAATATCCTCTATCTCAGAGTGGGGTTGTACATTTTAAAATATATATTGGAAGTGCCTAGAACAGGGTTAGGGCTATGGATGTCATTCAACAGATAGTTGCTTCTACTGCTGTCATTGTTGTAATGGCTGTATTGCTTTTGTTACTTATATTGAAGGTTTAACCCCTGTTCTAGGCCCTGGGGTGGATGCATAGAAGATTAGACACCTGTTGCTGCTCTTGAGAAGTGCAGTCTACTGGAAGAGGCCCATTTACATCTGGTACCCTGGGTGTTCTGAGCACCTAGGTAGAGAGGAGGGGTTTGGAGAGAGGGGCGTGACTGCTCTTGGAGTCTGCAGAAAGAGACTTGGTTGGAAGGATTCTGAGAGAGGAGCCCATAGCCACAAGGTGTGAGGGAGATAGTGGTCTCTGCAGAGCAGTGGGACTTGAGGGACTAGAGGAAATCTCTGGGCAAGAGTCTGTGGGAACTACCACGAGCAGTGAGCACAAACCCATGCTCTCCCAGCTCCACAATGTAAGTATTGCAGAGTTTACTGGGGACACAGACTATAAGCAAAGAAGAGTCAGAGCACCCCATTATGGCCCAGGCCCAGGCTGCCCAAGAACAGATCTGTGGTCTGACAGAGTCAGGCTGTTTCCTCCCGCAGAGAGGACTGCACACCAGAGCACCCAGAGTGAGGACTCAGCAGTTAAAAGATAGGATAGAGTTATTTCACATGACATTTAGATGAAGCTGTGTTTTGATAGGCTTGGAGCAAACCAGGGCTGCATGTTGAGGGTCAACATTAGGTCTTGACTTTTACATGGACCCAGACCCTTGTTTCCTCAGAAACAATAAATGAATATAGTTTTGAAAAAGTTCCATATATCGTTCTGATATGGTTCCTTATCAGAAGATAAAGATGAATATTAGGAGCAACAAAACAGTTTCTTTCACAGTAGCAAAGCTCAGATTTAAATATGCATCTCTCTGACCCCCAAATCAGTGCTCTTGTGAAAATTAATAAAGGGAAATGTCACTGACATGGTGTCCAGAGGCCAGCAGGACAATCCCTCATACCCACCACTCCTTGTCAGTTGCAGACTCAACTAGAAGAGATGGACACTGCAAGACCATAATACTTTGGCCACTACTTTACTACTCCAGCAGGAGGATGGAAAATTTCCTCCTCCGCTAGCAACAGCCCAGCCAGTTGGAGACTATCACAAGTCAGCCAATGAGAAGTCACTACTCTTCAACTCCCAGTTTATTCCAGTGGACTTTTTCTTTGTAACAGTGCTTCCAGCTCAGCCCCTTCCTCCATAAAAGAGCTGTTTTTCTCCTTTGTTCTCTGGAACTTGCCTGTTTTTGCAGTAGCTTGCTTGTCCCAAATTGCAATTCTCTGCTGTTCCCTAATAAACCTATTTTGTTGGTAAAATAACTGATATTTTATTTTTAAGGTTAATACTCTCAATATTGGCCATTCATTTAATCCCATCCATAGACCTAGAAATGTTTTCATTCTTGTAGTGCCTTTACGGTATACATGCATCTAAAGTCACATGCATGAATGTTCCTCCATATGAAAAGACCCAAAACCCAAGTGGTCCACTTAGGCTTGTTGCATTTTCTAGTAACACAGTCTTCCTACTTGTTCCTCAGTTTTGTCAGTAGCTAAAAATTAAGTTTAAGGGGACACTTGGAAGAAAAATTTAAATAGGGAAACTTCTCACTTTTATGTTTATAGTGTTTATGTTTGTCAGTGTTCAGAAGTCAAGATGTATAAAAACAAACATATTTTTATTTCTGGTGGCCTGGAAGCCAGTTCCAGCTTAGCTACTGAATCACCACAGGACATTAAGCAAAGTCCTTTCCCCCATGACATCTTATTTTTGCTCAATAACACCGGAAGCCTGAATAAAATAACTTCTGAGGGTCCTTCCGTCCCTTGGGTTTCCTTTGAAATCTCAAGTCTGAGAGTGAGCTCCTACAACCTTCATCACTCCTAAAGATTTCTTCTCTGATGGTTAAGAATCCTCTTTAGTTCATCAAAATGTAAAAGATCCCACTTTTGTGGGAGTAGGTTGCATCTTCCAAGTCAACACAGAGCCTCAGTATTGGAAAATTCTGGTGGAAATCCTACAGTATGTGGAGGTGGCAGCTGTTTTTGTTTTGTTTTCTTTTGTTTTGGTATTATTAATGTACAATCACATGAGCAACATTATGGTTACTAGACTCCCGCCCATTCTCAAGTCCCCAGCACATACCCCGTTACAGTCACTGTCCATCAGCATAGTAAGATGCTATACAAACACTACTTGTCTTCTCTGTGTTATACTGCCTTCCCCGTGCCCCCCACCTACATTATGTGTGCTGATCGTAATGCCCCTTTTTCTCCCTTATCCCTCCCTTCCCACTGATCCTCCCCAGTCCCTTTCCCTTTGATAACTGTTAGTCCATTCTTGGGTTCTGTGAGTCTGCTGCTGTTTTGTTCCTTCGATTTTTTCTTTGTTCTTATACTCCACATATGAGTGAAATCATTTGATACCTGTCTTTCTCTGCTAGGCTCATTTCACTGAGCATAATACCCTCTAGCTCCATCGATGTTGTTGCAAATGTCAGGATCTGTTTTGTTCTTGTGGCTGAATAATATTCCATTGTGTATATGTGCCACATCTTCTTTATCCATTCATCTACTGATGGACACTTAGGTTGATTCAACTTCTTGGCTATTGTAAACAGTGCTGTGATAAACATAGGGGTGCATATGTCTCTTTGAAACTGGGCTCCTGCATTCTAGGGTAAATTCCTAGGAGTGGAATTCCTGGGTCAAATGGTATTTCTGTTTTGAGTTTTTGGAGGTATTTCTATTTTTAGTTTTTTGAGGAACCTCCATACTGCTTTCCACAATGGTTGAACTAATTTACATTCCCACCAGCAGTGTAGGATGGTTCTCCTTTCTCCACATCCTTGCCAACATTTGTTGTTGTTTGTCTTTGGATGTTGGCCATCCTAACTGGTGTGAGGTGATATCTCATTGTGGTTTTTTAATTTGCATTACTCTGATGACTAGCGATGTGGAGCATCTTTCCATGTGCCTGTTGACCATCTGAATTTCTTCTTTGAAGAAGTGTCTGTTCAGATCCTCTGCTCATTTGCTGATTGGATTATTTGCTTTTTGTTTGTTGAGGTGTGTGAGCTCTTTATATATTTTGGATGTCAACCCCTTATCAGATACATCATTTATGAATATATTTTCCCATACTGTAGGATTTTTTTTGTTCTACTGATGGTGTCCTTTGCTGTACAGAAGCTTTTAAGTTTGATATAGTCCCACTTGTTTATTTTTGCTTGTTTCCCTTGCCCAGGGAGATATGTTCATGAAGAAGTTGTTCGTGTTTATTTATGTCCAAGAGATTTTTGCCTATGTTTTCTTCGAAGAGTTTTATGGTTTCATGACTTACATTCAGCTCTTTTATCCATTTTGAGTTTACTTTTGTGTATGGGGTTAGACAATAATCCACTTTCATTCTCTTACATGGAGCTGTCCAGTTTTGCCAACACCAGCTGTTGAAGAGGCTGTCATTTCCCCATTGTATATCCACAGCTCCTTTATCATATATTAATGACCATATATGCTTGGGTTTATATCTGGACTCTCTAGTCTGTTCCACTGATCTATGGGTCTGTTCTTGTGCCAGTACCAAATTGTCTTGATTACTGTGGCTTTGTAGTAGAGCTTGAAGTTGGGAAGTGAGATCCCCTCTGCTTTATTCTTCCTTCTCAGGATTGCTTTGGCTATTCAGGGTCTTTTGTGGTTCCATAGGAATTTTAGAACTATTTGTTCCAGTTCATTGAAGAATGCTGTTGGTATTTTGATAGGGATTGCATTGAATTTGTAGATTGCTTTAGGCAGGATAGCCATTTTGACAATACTAATTTTTCCTACCCAAGAGCATGGGATGAATTTCCATTTATTACTATCCTCCTTAATTTCTCTTAAGAGTATCTTGTAGTTTTCAGGGTATAGGTCTTTCACTTCCTTGGTTAGGTTTATTCCTAGGTATTTTATTCTTTCTAATGCAATTGTGAATGTAATTTTTTCCCAATTTCTTTCTGCTAGTTCATTGTTAGTATATAGGAATGCCACAGATTTCTGTGTATTAATTTTGCATCCTGCAACTTTGCTGAATTCAGATATTAGTTCTAGTAGTTTTGGAGTGGATTCTTGACGGTTTGTTATGTACAATATCATGTTATCTGCAAAGAGTAATAGTTTGATTTCTTCCTTACCAATCTGAATGCCTTTTATTTCTTTGTGTTGTCTGATTGCCATGGCTAGCACCTCCAGTACTATGCTGAATAAAAGCGGGGAGAGTGGGCATCCTTGTCTTGTTACCCATCTTAGCGGAAAAGCTTTCAGCTTCCTGCTGTTAAGTATAATGTTGGCTGTGGGTTTGTCATATGTGGCCTTTATTATGTTGAGGTACTTGCCCTCAATACCCATTTTGTTGAGAGTTTTTATCATGAATTGATGTTGAATTTTGTCGAGTGCTTTTTCAGCATGTGTGGATATGATCATGTGGTTTTTGTCCTTCTTTTTGTTGATGTGGTGGATGATGTTGATGGATTTTCAAATGTTGTACTATCCTTGCATCCCTGGGATGAATCCCACTTGATCATGGTGTATGATGTTCTTGATGTATTTTTTAATTCAGTTTGCTAATATTTTGTTGAGTATTTTTTCATCTATATTCAATAGGGATATTGGTCTGTAATTTTCTTTTTTTGTGGTGTCTTTGACTGGTTTTGGTACTAAAGTGATGCTGGCTTCATAGAATGAGTTTGGGAGTATTCCCTCCTCTTCTATTGTTTGGAAAACTTTAAGGAGATTGGGTATTATGTCTTCTCTAAATGTCTGATAAAATTCAGCAATGAATCCATCTGGTCCTGGGGTTTTGTTCTTGGGAAGTTTTTTGATTACCGATTCAATTTTGTTGCTGGTAATTGGTCTGTTTAGATTTTCTGTTTCTTCCTGGGTCAGTCTTGGAAGGTTGTATTTTTCTAGAAAGTTGTCCATTTCCTCTAGGTTATCCAGTTTGTTAGCATATAGATTTTCATAGTATTCTCTAATAATTCCTTGTATTTCTGTGATGTCTGTACTGATTTTTCCTTTCTCATTTCTGATTGTGTTTACATATGTAGATTCTCTTTTTCTCTTAATAAGTCTGGCTAGGGGTTTATGTATTTTTTTATTTTCTCAAATAACCAGCTCTTGCTTTCATTGACTTTTTCTATTGTTATATTCTTCTCAATTTTATTTATTTCTGCTCTAATCTTTATTATGTCCCTCCTGGTGACTTTGGGCCTCATTTGTTCTCCTTTTTCCAGTTTCAATAATTGTAACCTTAGACTATTCATTTGGGATTGTTCTTCCTTCTTTAAATAGGCCTGGATTGCAATATAGTTCCCTCTTAGAACTGCCTTTGCTGCGTCCCACAGAAGTTGGGGCATTGTGCTGTTGTTTTCATTTGTCTCCATATATTATTTGATATATGTTTTAATTTGGTTGTTGATCCACTGATTATTTAGGAGCATGTTGTTAAGCCTCCATGTGTTTGTGAGCCTTTTTGTTTTCTTTGTACAATTTATTTCTAGTTTTTGAATTTACTGAGGCTTTTTTGTGGCCTAGTATGTGGTCTATTCCGGAAAATGTTCCATGTGCACTTGAGAAGAGTGTGTGTCCTGCTGCTTTGGGTTGTAGAGTTCTGTAGATGTCTGTTAGATCCATCTGTTCTAGTGTGTTGTTCATTGCCTCTGTTTCCTTACTTATTTTCTGTCTGATTGATCTCTCCTTTGGAGTGAGTGGTGTGTTGAAGTCACCTAAAATGAATGCATTGCTGTCTATTTCCTCCTTTAATTCTGTTAGTATTTGTTTCACATATGTAGGTACTCGTGTGTTGGGTGCATCAATATTTATAACGGTTATATCCTCTTGTTGGACTGACCCCTTTATCATTATGTAATGTCCTTTATCTCTTGTTACTTTCTTTGTTTTGCAGTATAATTTGTTTCATACTAGTACTGCAACACCTGCTTTTTTCTCCCTATTGTTAGCATACAATATCTTTTTCCATCCCTTAACTTTTAGTCTGTTTATGTCTTTGGGTTTGAGGTGAGTCTCTTGTAGGCAGCATATAGATGGGTCTTGCTTTTTTATCCATTCTATTACTCTGTATCTTTTGATTGGTGCATTCAGTCCATTTCCATTTAGGGCAATTATCGATATATATGTACTTATTGCCATTGCAGGCTTTGGATTCATGGTTACCAAAGGCTCAAGGGTAGCTTCTTTACTATCCAACTGTCTAACTTAACTCACTTATTACGCTATTATAAACACAGTCTGATGGTTCTTTATTTCTCTCCCTTCTTATTCTTCCTCCTCCACTGTTTGTATGTTAGGTGTTTTATTCTCTACTCTTCTGTGTTTCCCTTGACTGATTTTGTGGATAGCTGATTTTATTTTTCATTTAGTTAGCATTTGGTTGGTCTACTTTCTTTGTTGTGGTTTTATTTTCTCTGGTGTCATCTATTTAGCCTTAGGAGCACTTCCATCTAGAGCAGTCCCTTTAAAATACATTGTAGAGAAGATTGTTGGGACATAAATTCCCTCAACTTTTGCTTATCTGGGAATTGTTTAATCCCTAATTCAAATTCAAATGATAATCTTGCTGGATACAGTATTCTTGGTTCAAGGCCCTTCTGTTTCATTGCATTTAATATATCATGCCATTCTCTTCTGGCCTGTGACGTTTCTGCTGAGAAGTCTGATGATAGCCTTATGGATTTTCATTTGTAGGTAATCTTTTTTCTCTCTCTGGCTGCATTTAATACTCTGTCATTGTCTTTGATCTTTGCCATTTTAACTATTATATGTCTTGGTGTTCTCCTCCTTGGGTTCCTTGTATTGGGAGATCTGTTGGTTTCCGTGGTCTGAGAGACTATTTCCTTCCCCAGCTTGTGAAGTTTTCAGCAATTATTTCTTCAAAGACACTTTCTATCCTTTTTTCTCTCTCTTCTTCTTCTGGTACCCCTATAATGTGAATATTGTTCTGTTTGGATTGGTCACACAGTTCTCTTAATATTCGTTCATTCATAGAGATCCTTTTATGTCTCCCTGCCTCTGCTTCTCTGTATTTCTGTTCTCTGATTTCTATTCCACTAACAGTGTCTTCCATCTCATGCAGTCTGCTCTTAAATCCTTCCATTGTTTGTTTCATTTCTGTTATCTTCCTCCGGAATTCATCCCTTAGTTCTTGCATATTTCTCTGTAGCTCCATCAGCATGCTTATGACTTTTATTTTGAATTATTTTTCAGGAAGATTGGTGATTTCGGTCTCCCCAGGCCTTCTCTCAGGGCTTTGAGGGATTTGGACTGAAGAAGATTCTATTGACTTTTCATGGTGATGGAAGTCATCGACGGCAAGTGGTGTGTGTGTCAGCTGGGAGAACAAAGGCCCTTCCTGCTTGCTGGTTGCCTTGGCCATCTCCACTGCCTGTGCTGTTCAGCCGCATGCAGGGAGCAGCCTCTGGGTTTATCCCTTGAGCTGCTGTGGGCAGGGCAGCCCTCAGGATGGCCTGGGGCACTGGCGGTGTTTGCAGGCATTCGGCACGTGTTCACCACAAGAACAGAGCTCCTTCATGCTTTCCAGACTCCATACCGGCTTCCTCTGCCTGTGCCAGTCAGTTGCACACAGCGGGGAAGCCTTTGGGTTGATCCCCTTAACTGGCATGCACGTGGTAGCCTTCAGGCTACCTATGGCACTGGTGGTGGTTGCAGGAAGTAGCACATGTTTGCCATGAGAATAAAGCCCCTTTGTGCCTTCTGGACTCTGCACTGGTCTCCGCTGTCTGTGTTGGTCGACTGCAGGCAGGGGCAAAATCTGGGTCTGGCCCAGTAAGCCATGCACTAGGAGAAGCCTCGGTGTGGTTGAGGTGGGCAGGGCTGCTCCCCGGTTGCTCCACAGCAATGGCGGGTCAGCCAGTTTGCTTGCAGTGCTAGCAGGGGAGAATGAACGGCAGGCTGCTTATCGCCGTAAGGGGCTTCAGAGCTGTGTTGCCACCCAGGGGGTTAGGGCGCCTGAAGTTCTGGTTATTTAGAAGTCTTGTGCTTCCACTCCCTCCCTACTCTGATTCTTTTCCTCCCGCAGGTGAGCTAGGGTGGGGGGAGTGCTCAGGTCCTGCCCAATCACACCTTTGTATCTTACCCTTTTCGTGAGATGTTGAGTTCTCGAAGATATAGCTGTAGCCTGGCTGGTGTACTGTATCTTCTGGTTACTCTTTTAGGAATAGTTGTATTCACTGTATTTTCAAAGTGTATATGGTTTTGGGAGGAGATTTCCGCCACCCTACTCACACCGCCATCTTGAGAATCTCCAGCAGCTGTTATTTTTTTTTAATTGTGGCAAAACATATATTAAAAAATTTGCCATTTTAACCATTTTTCAGTTTACAATTCAGAAGTGGTATTTAGTCATTCACACTGTTGTGCAACCATTACCACTATCCCTCTCCAGAACTTTTTTATCATCCCAGTCTGAAACTCCAAACCCATTAAATGCTAACTCCCTGTTCTTCCTCTGCTAGTCCTTGGCAAACACCATTCTACTTTCTGTCTCTATGAACTGGACCATATTCTAGGTATCTCATATAAGCAGAATTACACAATATTTGTCCTTTTGTGTCTGGCTTAGTTCACTTAGCATAATGTTTTCAAGATTCATTCATATAGCATGTGTCAGAATTTCATTTCTTTTTAAGGCTGAATAATATTCTATTTTATATATAAGCTACATTTTGTTCACCGATTCATCTGTTGATGGACATTGGGGTTGTTTCTACCATCTGGGTATTATGAATAATACTACTATGACCCATTGGTGGCAAGTATTGTTTAAGTCTCTACTTTCAGTTCTTTTGGGAATGTATAAAGGAATGGAATTGCTGGATCATAAGGTAATTTTTGAGAAACTATTTTCCACAGTGGCTGCCCCAATTTATATTCCTACCAACAATACACAAAGGTTCCAATTTCTCATCTACACCTCGTACTTTATGTTTTTGTTTTTGTTTTTTCAAACAATAGCTATATTAATGGCTATTGGACGTGGTATTGCATTGTGGTTTTGATTTACTTTTTTCTCATCACTAGTGATGTTAAATTAAGCATCTTCTCATGTGCTAATTGCCCACATATATCCTTGGAGAAATGTCTATTCAAGTCTGTTGATGAGACTGTTACTCATAAGAGCTGATTCTGTACTTTCTACAGCCTGCTGTATCAGTCAGTATAGGCTCGGTTATGCTGCAATAACAAATAACTTTAATATCCAGTTGTTGAAGACAATCAAGTTTATTCTTCACTCATCTTATATGTCTAACACAGGTCCGCAGGGGTCCTCCGATCACTGTGGTGCTCAGACACAAATGGATGGTGATTTCATGATGATGTGCTATTCTCTTGTTACCACAGCAATGTGAAGGGGGTATATCAAAGCAAGTTCTAAGTCTCAGAGCTTCTGCTTATATTCCATTTACCAAAAAAGTCATATATAGTTGTGCCAAACTTCAAAGGAAATTTCAAAGGTAAATTTTAAATGAATCAGGGAACTGTTATTCTGTCATGAGCCTGGAAAAAAAAAAGTATATGTGTGAATGGCTCTAATGACCACCATCTCTTCCCTCAGACAGCTCTTTCTCCAACCTCATCAGGGATCAGGTTGGAGTTGGGAAGCTTTCCTGATGCAGAACATTGTTAACTATTACCAGATCTCTGGTAATCCCTGGCTGCCACTTTTTGAAACTTATTGCATAAGGTTATATCCCCCTTGTTTGGTTGTTACTGTGAAATTTTGACTGTTTTCTCCCTATATTTTGTTGATCTTATTATATTTCAGATGAGGGCAATTCTGGGACCCACTTCAGATGGCCATCTTTTTTCTTTTTGAAATGCCATTGTATACAATCTTACGTTGGTTTCAAATATACAACACAGTGGTTCAACACTTACCCACATTATTAAATCCTCACCCCCACTACTGCATTTACTATCTGTCAAGATAGGGAGATGTTACAGAATCATTGGCTGTATTCTCCATGCTGTATGTACAACCATCCCTGTGACCAACTTATATGATGATTGAGAATTTTTGTGCCCCTTTATCTCCCTCCCCTTCCCCACCCACCCACACCACTCCCTTCCCCATGGTAACCATCAGTCACTTCTCAGTGTCTATGAGTCTACCACTATTTTATTTATTTTGTTTTGTTTTGTTTTCATACTCCACAAATACATGAAATCATATGGTATTTGTCTTTTTCTGCCTAGCTTATTTCACTGAGCATAATACCCTCGAGGTCTTTCCATGTTGTTGCAAATGGCAGGATTTCTTTTTTATGGCTGAATAATATTCCATTGTGCATATGTATCATGTCTTCTTTATCCATTCATCTACTGATGGACACAGGTTGCTTCCACATCTTGGCTATTGCAATACTGGGGCAATAACAGAGGTGTGCACATACCTTTTTTAATCAGGGATTTTGTTTTCTTTGGGTAAATTCCTAGAAGTGGAATTACTGGGTTGTATTTTATTTCTGTTTTTAGTTTGAGTAACTTCCATACTGCTTTCCACAGTGGCTGCATCACATTTTCACCAACAGTGTAGGAAGGTTCCCATTTCTCCACAGCCTCACCAACACTTGTTATTTCTTGTCTTTGGGGTTCAAGTGGCCATCCTAAGTGGTATGAGGTGATATTTCATTGCGATTTTTATTTACATTTCCCTGATGATTAGTGATGAGAAATCATCACTAGAGATGCCTGTTGGCCATCTATATTTCTTTTTTGGAGAAATGTCGAGGTCCTCCACTCACTTTTTTAATTGGGTTATTTGTGCTTTTTGATGTTGATGTGTATAAGTTCTTTATATATTTTGGGTGTTAACCCCTTATCGGATAAATAGTTTGCAAATGTATTCTCCCATACTGTAGGTTGCCTTTTTGTTCTGCTGATGGAGTCCTTTGCTATATAGAAGCTTTTTAGTTTGATGTAATCCCTCTTGTTCATTTTTTATTTTATTTCCTTTGCCCAAAGAGATTTGTCCAGGAAAAAATTGCTCATGCTTATGTTTAAGAGATTTTTGCCTATGTTTACTTCTAAGAGTTTTATGGTTTCATGTCTTACATTTAGGTCTTTAATCCAATTCGAATTTACTTTTGTGGGTAGAGTTAGTAATCCAGATTCATTCTCTTCCATGTAACTGTGCAGTTTTCCCACCACCAATTATTGAAGAGGCTGTCTTTTCCCCATTGTACATTCATGGCTGCTTTATCATATATTAATTGACCAATATATACATGGGTTTATATCTGGTTTCTCTATTCTGTTCCATTGATCTATGGATCTGTTCTTATGCCTGTGCCATACTGTTTTGAATACTGTAGATTTGTAATATAGCTTGAAGTCAGACACCTAATGCCCCAGCTTTGTGATTCTTTCTCAGGATTGCTTTGGTTATTTGGGGTCTTTTGTGGTTTCTTATGAGTTTTAGGATTATTTGCTTTAGTTTACTGAAAAATGCCATTGCCATTTGATAGGGATTGAATTGAATCTGTAAATTGCTTTGGGCAGGACGGTCATTTTGACAGTATTAATTTTTCCTATCCATGAGCACGGCATAGATTTCCACTTATTGGCATCTTCTTTAACTTCTCTCATCAGTGTCTTATAGTTTTCAGAGTACAGGTCTTTCACTTCCTTAGTTAGGTTTATTCCTAGGTGTTTTATTCTTTTTGATGCAATTTTGAATGGAATTATTTTCCTGATTTTTCTTTTTTTTAATTATTTTTTAAGGTATTATTGATATACACGCTTAAGAAGGTTTCACATGAAAAAACAATGTGGTTACTACATTTACACATATTATCAAGTCCCCACTCATACCCCAATTCAGTGACTGTCCATGAGTGTAGTAAGATGCCACAGATTCACTATTTGCCTTCTCTGTGCTACACTGTTTGCCCCGTGATTCCCCACACCATGTGTACTAAACACAATACCCCTCAATCTCCTTCTCCCACCCTCCCCACCACCCTCCCACACCCCTCCCCTTTGGTAACCACTAGTTCCTTCTTGGAGTCTCTGAGTCTGCTGCTGTTTTGTTCCTTCAGTTTTGCTTCATTGTTATACTCCACAAATGAGGGAAATCATTTGGTACTTGTCTTTCTCTACCTGGCTTACTTTACTGAGCATAATATCCTCCAGCCCCATCAATGTTTTTGCAAATGGTAGGATTTGTTTCTTTCTTATGGCTGAATACTATTCCATTGTGTATATGTACCACATCTTCTTTATCCATTCATGTACTGATGGGCACTTAGGTTGCTTCCATATCTTGGCTATTGTAAAAAGTGCTGCAGTAAACATAGGGGTGCATATGTCTTTTTGAATCTGAGAAGTTGTATTCTTTGGGTAAATTTCGAAGAGTGTGATTCCCGGGTCAAATGGTATTTCTATTTTTAGTTTTTTGAGGAACCTCCATATTGTTTTCCACAATAGCTGAGCTAGCTTACATTCCCACCAGCAGTGTAGGAGGGTTCCCCTTTCTCCACATCCTTGCCAGCATTTGTTGATCTTAGACTTTTGGATGCTGGCCATCCTTACTGGTGTGAGGTGATATCTCATTGTGGTTTTAATTTGCATTTCCCTGATGATTAGTGATGTGGAGCATATTTTCATGTGTCTGTTGGCCAACTGAATTTCTTTTTTGGACAATTGTATCTTCATATCCTCTGCCCATGTTTTTAATCGGGTTATTTGCTTTTTGGTTGTTGAGGCATGTGAGTTCTTTATATATTTTGGATGTTAACCCCTTTTCAGATATGTCATTTACAAATATATTCTCCCATACTGTAGGATGTCTTTTTGTTCTGTTGATGGTGTCCTTTGCCATACAGAAGCTTTTTAGTTTGATGTAGTCCCATGTGTTCATTTTTGCTTTTGTTTCCCTGGCTTGAGGAGATGCATTCAGAAAGAAGTTGCTCATGTTTATATTCAGGAGATTTTTGCCTATGTTGTCTTCTAAGAGTTTTATGGTTTCATGACTTACATTCAGGTCCTTGATCCTTTTCGAGTTTACTTTTGTCCTAATTTTTCTTTCTGCTAGTTCATTGTTAGTATATAGGAACACAACAGATTTCTGTGTATTAATTTTGTAACCTGCAACTTTGAATCCATTTATTAGTTCTAATAGTTTTTTGGTGGAGTCTTAGGGTTTTCTATGTATAATATCATGTTCTTTGCAAATAGTGACAGTTTAACTTCTTCCTTACCAATCTGGATCCTTTTATCTCTTTGTGTTGTCTAATTGCTGTGGCCAGGACCTCCAGGACGTGTTGAATAAAAGTGGTTAGAGTGGACCTTGTGTCTTGCTCTTCAGTTGATCATCTTTATCTGGAACTCGTCTCTTGCGCAAATATTAAAGAGCACAATGCAAAGGCAAGAGCTTTGTGTAATGTCTTACCAAGCCTGACCATCTATAGGTAGTAATAGTTAAGAGTTTATTCTTTATCAGGCACTGGACTTACACTTTACATTCATTATCTCATTTAACCCTCATCCCAATCCCCTGAGGTCAATGTCATTTTGTATCTGGGGGAACTGAGACTGAGATCCAAAGTTACACATGAAGTTACCAAATGCTACAGCCTGTGTTCCAACAGTCCCTGCCCACTGCTCTGGGACAAGCAGAGGGGTCCTCCAGAGTTGTGCTGGAGATCAGTGAACATTTGGCTTGGTCTGAATGATGCTCGGCTCTGGATTCCATTCTACTTTCTCACACTAAATGTGTTCTCTGTGGGCCAGCATCCCATTGGGAAGTGAAACAAGTAGTTTTGTGAATAGATAATTTTTGAGCCAGTCTTTGAATTGTATTTGTATTTGAAATTGAATTCAATTTGCACTCTGATGTTTTAGTTAATTCCAAATAAAACAGAGGTTCTTAGTTGGAGATTAAAGTTGGGTATGGTTTTCCGTGGTCCCAGGATTCCTGGAAATGTGTTGGATTGTTAATTCATTTCTCCAAGAAAGAGTGTTCCTTATTTCACCAAGTCTTTGGTCAAGTAAATGACTCAAAGTGTTTCTAATTTCTACCATGAAATATCTAAATGTTCTTGTTCAAAATTCCAAATAGTTCCTTTAAGTGTGTTTGTTTTTTAATATCTTTATTTTAACTTTATTCATTTAAAAGCAGCCTTCAGTTTGGGGCTCTGAATCTTGGCGCATGCTGTTTGGTACTAGATTTGTCCTCTAGGTGGCAGAAAAACCTCAATATAAACATTCCCTCTGCTCTGAAGTCTCTTGCTACATTTTTTTACACCAAGGATGCAACCCAGACCCTGATCTTCTTTCAGTTCTTTTATTGGTTTACCTCAGCATGCGCTAAATATACTAAGGTGCTTTTTTTGTGATGGTCCCAGGTTTTGACTGCTGTATTGATTTCAGTAAGGGCTCAGGTAGGACAGATTTTCAACCTTGAAGTATGGCGTTTCCCCTGAATGAACAAGACCCAACTATATCTTTAACATTTTTGTATTCTCCGTCCCTGGAGCAGAGTTGGTTGAACAAACAAATGAGTGGATTACCACAAGAGACACTCAATGCTTGGGAAAAGGCCATGTAAGTGGCAATCCCAGTGTGCCAGCCAAGGTTCTTGATTGCAAGAAACAGAGACCAACTCTGGCTATTTTAAACAGAAAAGGAATTTATAGGGAAAACATGGGAGTAGATCTCAGAAACATGAGGAAGGGCTCAAAATCTGTACTGTCCCTCACTTTGCATCTTCCAGACTTCTGGGTGGATGGATCCTGTGACAGAGCCCAAGTCACATTTCAGAGCCCTGACTGTCAGAGAGTGAAGACAGGGAGGCTCGCCCTAATGCACTTCCCCAGGGGAGCCTGGCCTCATCCTGTAACACCACCCGAGGTGCACCAGGGTCCTCCAGCCTGCTGGGCAGGCTTCACCGGAGTCTGCCAGGGGCCTTTGCCAGCCTCTGCCCCATCATGGTATTTTTATTATCACTCATTTCTTCTTCTTGACTTCTTGGAAGAGTCATGAAGAATGTAGACACTCTTGTTGTGACTTTCTAATGTTTCACCATGGAGTGTTATGTTTACCAAAGGCTTCTGGTCACTCGATTATCTATCTGGTTTAGGAATTTTCCTTGCCTTCCCAACTAAGAGATTTCAAAAACAGAAATTGGTATTGTGTTTTATCAAATGACTTATGGGCAAAAAATTTTTCCTCCTTTAATGTTTTTTTTTTGTATCATTAATATACAATCACATGAGCAACATTGTGGTTACTAGATTTCCCCCATTATCAAGACCCCACCATATACCCCATTATAGTCACTGTCCATCGGCATAGTGAGATGCTGTAGAATCACTACTTGTCTTCCTTGTGTTGTACTGCCTTCCCCGTGCTCTGCCTACTTATGTGTGCTAATCTCCTTTAATGTGTTTTTACATAGAATGACACTGATGGATTTTCTGATGTTGATCCAACAATTTACTCATTTGACAAATAACTTACTGTGTAAAAGCAGTGTTTTCAGCCCTGGGGATGAACAGAACAGCAATGAACAAAACAGAAACAAAGTGCCTACCTGCAAAGAGCATATATTCTTGCTGGAGGGAGACAGACATTTGTTTTTAATGTAAAATTAAACTGTGTCAGAGAGTGATAAATGGTGTGGAGAAACATAAAACTTGGAAAGGGATAGGAAGAGGTGGGGTGTGTGTGTATGTGTGAGAAAGAGACAGAGAAAGAGAGAGAAAGAGAGATAGGGAGACAGCTTGTAAACACGGTGGGCAAGAAGTAACATTTTAGAAAAGATCTGAAGGAGGTGAAGAAGAGAGCCATGTGAGTGTCTGGAAAAGCATTCCAAGCAGAGGGAACAGCACTTTAAAGGCTCTGAAACAGGAACAAAGTCTTTGTTGTTCAAGGAACAGAAAGGCAATTGTATGACTTTTGGGAATGACGCAGTGGAGGGCGAGGAAGAAGAGCTGTAGAGCTGACTTTGAGACTTAGGCTGGTGGTGGGATACACAGGGGAGTGCAGGGAAGGACCGGCTCTGGCCTGAAGCCAGGACTGGTCATCCATCCTGACGGGAGGGGATTTGTGTGTGCGCACAGGTGCAGGGAGATGGGTAGCCGTGGTTGTGCAGGATTGTGGAGTTTCACTCTCACATGCTTCTAGTTCTTCGGCAGCTGAGTGTGAGGATGGGGAAGGAAGTGTTGGAGGTTTGAGGAAAGAGGAGAAAGAAACAGCTTTCCTGGAAAGACAGAGAGACAGAGAGGAAAGAGAGAGAGAAAAAAACACTGGGATTCTAGGAGGTGCTGAGGGCTATGTGACCACAACTCTACAAGTGAGAGCAGTCAGCAGAGCTGAGTGTTTTTTCTAGGCATGCTCTGCTGAACAGGTGCAGGCTGGGGCTTGCCAACATTTGCTCTTCTTATTGGTCTTTTTACAGAGCCAATATTTTGTTTGATTGACTAGGTCAAATATTGTTTTTTCCCCTCCCTTTTACTTCTGTCTTTACCTTAATTAATCATTTCCTTCCACTTACATCCTTCTAGCTTCTAGAACTGAAAATTTGATTCCTTTATTTTTAGGGTTTTTTTTCCTTTGTTTTCAAATATATTCACATAAGGTGATACATTTTCCTCTGAGTAATCCTTTGTCAACTTCACACAGGGTTTGATAGACAACTTTCATGTTGAAATTTATTTATAAAGACTTTCTTATTTTGGTGTTTATTTATCCTCCATCCTCCCTGACTTCAGTAATTTATAAGATCATGTTGTGCTTAATTTCTAATTTTATGGCATTGGGGTTAATGTGATTGTTGATTTCAGGAATTTTTTGGGATTTTTCTTTGTGGCCTAATATTTATGAATAGAATATTTCCCAAAGTAGAAATCATATGGATATTTCTATTTAATATAGCACTGTACATTTATCCCTGAAACATAACAAAGAAATAGAAAAGGAACAAACTTTAAATATATAACCAGACTCAAAGACAGCAAATGTATCTCCACAGCCTAGAGGTGGGGCAGAGACACAAAGTGAGGGGCTGTGTGAGGCTGTTGGACTGCTGGGACCCCAGGTCTGGAGGCAGGTAGGGAAAGCTAGGAGCTGGACTCCAGGGGAATGAGAGCTGAAACTGCCCCACAGGAGACAGACTGCAGGGCCTGAGGTGAGATTCCTGGCTCCTGAAAACCCAGCAAGAAAAGCTGCTGCTGATCCCTGCCTAGGGTTTCAGTTTAGACAAAGCGGCCCATTCAGGATGGTGAGCGACGTGGATGCTAAGCTAACCAGCTTCTGGTTTAATGACCAGATCTGCAATACCTTCAACATGCCCAAGGGCAGGGGTCCTGAACTACCCCATCCAACAGCCGTCTGAACTGGGGGGCGTGGGTGTGGTCCCGGAGGGCCAGTGCAGGGAACTGTAACCCTGCAGGACAGGGAGGGAACAAGGCTGTCCAGCTGTAACAGAAACTGCAAACTTGACAATCAAAAGATAAGCACCCCACAGGTAGGCAGGGCTGTGCCTCATGTTTTCCTAGAGATAACCCCAGAATTGTATTGATATCACCCTCTTTCACTTTCATTGTATTCTGATCGATGATATGGCCACCTAACACAGGTGAAATTGAAACAATAGAAAGGTTGGGAAAAAGGGATGAAAATGGATCTGGCTTAGGTGTGGTGAAATAGGTTTGGAATTTCCCACTCTTCTTTTCATAAATTACCCAAGTGTAGTGAGGAATGTGAAACACAAACATAAGCACTATCTTCAATAAAGTTAGGAGACAGGTGAAATTTCAGACCATAAAATAGGTGAAGGGCTGATAAGCACTTACAATTAAACAGGAGAAAGCCCGATCCCTCAAGTGCCCATAAAACATTCACAAAAACTGACCCTATTTTAGGGCACAAAGAAAAACTCAGATTTTTCATAAATGCAAAATAGTACAATATTGATGTCTGATCTCTGATCAGAAAGGAGTAAACCCAAACTTAATAACAAAATCAGAAAGGAGAGACCCTAAGACCTAGAAGTTTAAAACTCATTCACTCCCTCTTCAAACTTAAAAATTCTACAGGAAAAAAAATCACAGCCAAAATTTTAGAATACCCACATAACAATAATGGAGATACCAGACATCAGAACATATGGGCTATATCTAACATAATACATATCTATGTAAAAGTTAGTCTCAACCTTAAATACTTACATTTACAAAAATAATTGAAAAATTAAGCATCCAACTCAAGAAGTTAGAAAAAGAGCAAAAGAAATATTCCCCTAACGAAAACAGAAAAAAGGAATTAATAAAGATAAAAGCAGAAATTAATGAATTAGGAAACAAGATGAAAAAGAAAAGGACTGAAAAACAAATCTAAGAGTTGGTTCTTTGAAAAGAAAAGTACAATTTTAAACAGCAACATAAGAAAGCAAAAATATGCAAAACAGGAAATTAGGGGGAAACGAAAATGTGAGACTGCTTTGCTCAACTTTATACAAACACCCTTGAAACCCTGGATGAACTGGATAATTTGTTTTAAGGAAAAAAATCTAAATTGTGACATAACCACAGAAGAAATAAAGAAGGTTGTCAAAGAGTTACTTGTGTAAAGAAAGCATCAGGCCCAGAGTTTTCAACTGGGCAATGGCTCAAACTGAAATAACAGAAAATTTTAATGGTACTTAAATTGTTCCAGAGTAAAAGCAATGAACAAAAGCTTCCTCACTGTTAATGATCCGAGCATAACACTGATTCTGAAAACTAAGCCTCAGACATTCAAAGAGAATATTAAAGTCCACTCTCACTTCCGAATATCAATGTAAAAATCCTAAATAACGTAAGTATTAGCACAGAGAACCAAGCTGCATATTTTTTAAAAATGGCATGTAAATTTATTCCAAGAATAAATCAAGTTCTTGTTAGGAATTTATGATCACTAAGACTCATTATTTCAGTATTAGGAAATCTGTTGTCCTGGGCTTGCTGACACTGCAGTGGTCAGGAGTCTGCTCGGCCCCCAGCTGCCCAGTGAAGCAGATTCTCTGGTCTGGAGGCTCAGTCTTCATTTTTCATCCCTGTTTTCATCGTTTACCTTTCAAAATACAAGACATTACATCACATCTGTGTCCCATCATGCTCTGAATTTCTTGCTCCTGATCTAACTCTCCATGTCCTCCCCTGTTACCTCTGTGATCCACCTCCCAAGTCCTTTCCATCCTAATCTAGAATCCTCTGGAACTTGAGCCCCACAGCCTGCAAACTCCCTTCATCCTCAAGCACTCTGGGTAGTCCACTTCCCCACCTCTGCCTTGATTAGAACACAGACCTCCCTGAGAACACCCTAGAACAGCCCACTGTTCTCTCAAGGGCCCGTAGCACCTGTAGGCGTGACAACCTTCCCCCTCATATATTTACCATCTTTTCAGGAATCAAACAGTATGAAATATCGTTTTCTCTCCCACAGGGTCAGCAGCTCCCTTTCAACTCGAGTCTTTTCATAAATATTTAAACATCTTTTAAAAAATCCTCGCTCAGCAACGGTTCTACCCCCAGCCACCACTATCTATCCTTCCCTTCCCACCATGTCTTGCAAGAGTTGATAATATTCCCTGTCTCCACTCCTCTCTCCTCACTCCCTCAAACATGACTCAGGGGCCTGTCATTGCTCTCCTGCAGCTTTCACTAAGGTCGTAAGTAATTCCATGTTGATAAATGTAGTGGAGATGTTTCAGCTCGTGGACATAACGCACAACGAAGAAGAGCTATATTGAGGGAAGGGAAGAACCTGAGTTTGGTCTTGATCCTGTTGAATTTCGGCATCTCAGAGGCATCCTAGTGGAGATGTTGGGTGGACACATTGGGGCAATAAGTGCTGGAGGGATAGGGGAGGTCTGGGCTGGGACAAACTGTCCGGGTGTCCGGCAGTGTACTTAGGGACGTACAATTAAGTGTGTAACTAATATGTGATGAGGTCCCTCGGTCAGGGTCGGGGGTGGGGTGTAGAGCGGTTGTTCTCAATCACTGGAGGGGCTTACAACATACAGACTGCTGGGCCCCACTCCTGTAGTTTTTAATAAAGTAAAAACCAGATAGCCTCCGTAGGTGGGAGACTGCATTTTTACCAAGTTCCCAGATGATGCTGTAGTCTTGGTCCAGATACCATACCTTGAAAACCACTGATCTAGAGTGAGGAGAAAGGGCCCAGGGGCAGCTCTACTGGGGCAGCCCAGCATGTATTAGATGGAAGCGGAGGTGAGCCCTGCGGAGAGACGGAGGAAGCACGAGAAAGAAAGGCCGGCCACGAGCCTGTGGACAGCGAGCCGCGGAGGGCAAGGATGCAGAGCCCCAGAACTACAACTCCCAGGTTGCCTCGGGACACCTAGCGCCCGCCCCCTGGAGGCGGCTTGGGGAAGCACGCGTAGGGTCCCGGACACCTTTCGCCGAGCATCCGTGAGCGCTGGGAGCCGCGGCGGCTGCGGGCTGCGGCGGCGCAGCGGGAGCCGACCGGAGCCGGTGAGTAGCTGCTGAACTGGCCACCCGCCCCTCTGCGCGTCAGCCGCATGGTTTTCTCGGGGAAGGCGGAGCGCGGAGGTCCGGGGGTCCCGGCGCGGGGCGCAGGACTGGACCTCTGAGAGGAAAGACGCACTGCCGTCGTCGCCGCGGTGGCCCGGGTTCCCCTTCGCCCAGCGGGTCCCGCCCCCAGACCGAGATGGACATCCTGTCCTGTCCTGACCACCCTGCCCGGGAGCGGCGGGACCGGCGCCGCAGGTGGCAGCAGCAGGTAGCCGCCCCCTCTCCTTCGGTCCCAGGGCGATAGCGCGGGAGCCCAGGACCGAGGGCCAGGTGACTCCCGACCGCTGCGGCCCTGGGAGGCGCCCCGCGCCCTTGCCGCGGTGGGACAGGTACGTGGGCGCGCCCGGCCTGGGCTCCTGGGGCCGCGGAAGCCTCCCGCGCCCTCCCCGGTGCTGCCTGGGGGTGCTGTGTGGTGTCGGGGGCGCGTAGCCCTTGGCCATCCTCGGCGTCCGCAAAGCTCTGGGCCCCGTCTTGCCGTGGGGTGGCCGGGAAGGGCGCGCGCTGTGCGTCTCCCGGGTCAGCGGCGGGGCCACAGCGCAGTGCACCGGGTGAGCCCGGGGACCGTTTGGATGCTTAGGGGTGGGCGGGCGATGCGGGGCCTGTCAGCAGTGCAACAGGGTCAGCCTCGTCCCCAAACATCTTGGAAATAAAATTGTTTTTACGGTTTGTTTTTTTTTAAGGAAGTTCAACCCTGAATGCCTTATATTTATTTTGTGGGAGCTCCGTGTTTGCCAGCACGTAAGTTTATATAATAAGCAGTATACGGTTTGAAAAAAAATGTTACTGTGAAGGTGCTCTTCCTTGCCCTCTATCGGAAGAATTATGTTGGACTGGTCGACATGCTTATCCTTTAGTAACTGCGGTGACTGGAGGCAGGAGATAAAGTGTTTTTGAGTAGAGTCACAACTCAACCCTTAAGAACAAATTTTGGTTTCCGAAGACTTTTGTTATCCGTTTTCAAACACGATGTTATTTCAGCGTTTAAGATGGCGGAGGGAGAAGGGAGCAAATGCTTGCGGATCCTGGTATCTCAGTCACCAGAAAATAACTTTGCATGATTAACCCTCAAAGCAAACATGTTTAATTTGGTAGCCAAAGCTAGATCTGAAGCTGAGCTTCCATACTAAACTCTATCAGTTTGGGTAGCTTTTCAGTAGATTTGTTTGGCTGTCCTAGGTAGACAATGTTGTCATCTGTTAAACAGCAAATGTCTCTTTCTAATGTTTGTACTTCTTAGTTTTGTCTTTGATTGACCACCCTCTCTACAGTGTTGACTGTTACGGTAAAACAGAACATTTTCGTTTGGGGCTTGGCTTCAGGGGAATGATCCCACTATATCTTCACTAAATATGTTGCTTATCATATTAAGCAAGTTTCCATTTATGCCCAATTACCAAGAATTAAAAAAGTCAGGGGTGGGTGTTGATTTCCCCCCCCCACGATGCTTTGGATAGCAATGTATTGATATGACTATGTGGTTTTCTTCTTGAAATCATTCACATAGGTGATTATAGTGCTATATTTTCAGTCTCTAAAATCCTGGGATAACTTAAAATGCACTTTGGGTTTGTTTGATAAACTCAATTAGCTAACATTTTATTTAGGGTTTTGGTAGCTATATTGTAAGTGAGATTGTATATACTTTTCCCATCCCCGTTTTTTGTCTGAGTTCAAAATTAGGGTTATGCTCCTCAACTGATTAAGTTGGGAAACCTTCCATCATTTTCTGTGCCCCAGAACAGAATTATCTTTTCCTTGAAGCTTGGCAGAATCTGACTGCATACAGCCTGAGTTGCTGGTGGTGTTTTTTTTTTAAGAAGTTGCTATCAGTATTTAACACCTTTTCAGTTTTTTTCCCATGATCATTGATTTTTTCTCAGGTTTCTATTTCTTCAAAGTCAGTCCAATACTTTTTATCTTCCCAGAAATTCATTAAAGTTATTGAAATTTAATATATGTTAGCATATAGTGGTGTGTGTGTGTATATATGTACATGGTATACAGTATATGTTGTATATAGTTTTCTGCCATAGCAAATAAACTCTTCTATATCTATGGCATGTTCTATTTCTTGTTCATACTTTTTTGTGTGTTGTGCCTTTTCTCTTTTTTTTATTGGCCAGACTTATTTAATGCTTACTTATTTCATTAGTCTTTTCAGAGAGCCAGCTTTTGGATTTATGATTAATCCTATTGATTTTTACATTTCTGTGTCCTTAATTTATGTCCCTATCTTCTACTTAATTTTATGTTATTCAAGTTCTAGTCTTCAGAATTGAAAGCTTGTATCATTTATGTGATCAGTCAGTCCTCCTCCTGACAAGGTAGGGAACCTCTCATTCTTTCATTATAGTCACTGCCCATTTGTCTTCAAGCTCTATTTTAACTTTAATTTTTCAAATTAGACATTATTGCTGTTGTTACTATTATACTTATTTTCTAAGTCAATACTTACTGGATTTATCTACCTGTTTGCCATTTCTTCACTCTGCATTCCTTCTTATATCACAGATAGTCTTTGAATCATTTTCCTTCTCTCTAAAGTACATTCTTTAGAAGTTCCTTCAGTGATGATACATTTTCTGTTTTTATGATATCTGAAAATACCTTTATTTTACCTGTATTCTTGAATTTTGGCTTCACTAGGTTTCTCTAATCTGTTGATTTCAAAGTAATTTTTTTATTTTTCCTAGAATTTTTAAAAGATGCTTTGTAGCTGGCAAGTCTTGAGATCTCTATTTTGCTGTATTTCTGAGAGAATGATGAAGATTAAATACAGAAATTAGTTTGTAGTCTAATGAACTGTCAGTTTTTGTGACTTCCCTGTACAAAGTTATATATTTATCTCAAATATATTAATTATAATTTATGTTCCCTCTATTCTTAAACCATTTTTTTTCTCTATTTGACCTACTGATTCTCAGAGGTGTGTTAAAGACTTCCACTACGAGTCCTAGTGGGTTTCTTTTGTTCTATGTCTGTTTTCTTTTGCAATATGTATATTTACAGGCCACCTGTAAGCAATGTATATATATATTTATGTTGTGTTTTTGAAGCTATGCTTTCATATGCTTAAAGCTTTACAGTTCTTAGATTTTTTTGGTGAATTGTACCTTTGGGGGAATAAAATTAGTCACTTAATTATTTTTGCTTTTGATTCCATTTGCCTGATATTAATATTGCTACATATGCTTTATTTTTGTCGGCATTTATCTGGCATATCTTTTTTCACTCACTTATTTTCGATTTCCTGTGTTATGTTTTAGTTGTTAACTCTTGTGATTAGCTTATAGCTAGATTTTTTTTTCTTACTTGACGTTTGTCTTTCTTTAAGAAATTATGGTAAAATACGCATAACATATAAATTCCCATCTTAATCATTTTTAAGTGTACAGTTCACTAGTATTAGGTATATTGCCATGCAACCAATATCCACAACTTTTTCATCTTGCAAAATTTAAACTCTGTATCCATTTAACAACAGCTACCCACTCACTCTCCCTCCTCTCTAGCACCTGGTAACCACTAGTCTACTTTCTGTTTTTATGAATTTGCCTATTCTAGACCTCATATAAGTACCTCATATGGTATTTTTCTTTTTGTGACTGGCTTCTTCCACTTTGCATAATGTCTTTAGGTCATTCCATGTTGTAGCATGTGTCAGAATCATCTTTTTTTTTTTGAGGTTGAGTAATATTCCACTGTGTCTAACACATTTTGCTTGTGTTTTCATTTCTTGGTTGCATCTTCATTTTAGCTATTGTGAATAATGCTGCTGTGAACATGGGTGCACAAGTGTCTCTCGACCTTGCTTTCAGTGTATACCCACAAGTGGAATTGCTGGATCATGTAGTTATTCTATTTTGACTTTTTTGAGGAACTGCCATACTGTTTTCCACAGCAGCTGTATTATATTTTACATTCCCACCAATAGAACACGAGGTTTCCAGTCTCTCCACATTCTCTCCAACACTTGTTTTTTGGATAGTCGCCATCTTAATGGGTGTCAGTGCCTTTGACTTTCAATTGGTGGCATTAACCCATATATATTTATTTTGATTTCTGATGTTTCAGGGTTATTCTGCCATCTTATTTTGTTTTCTATTTCTTATGCTTATTTCCTGCCACCCTCCTTCCCTGTCCTTCTTTTTGCTGAATCAACTGAATTTTTGTTTCATTTCATTCCTCTCAAGACATGGATGTTATAAATATTATTCCTACTCTGCCTGTGGTGGGTCCCCTTAAATTTGGGGGTCATTTCCTATGGAGGTGTAACATAAATGTGTACAGGTACACACATTTAAATGTATAGCTTGATGAATTTGACAAGTTGAACACACATATAACCACAACCAGAACAGGAAACAACCTTGCCAACACTCCAGAATCTACCCTTGTGTGGCTCCCCACCAAGGATAACCAGTATCCTGATTTTCTAACACCATAGATTAGTTTTGCCTATTTTTGTACTTTATATGAGTAGAAGCAGTACTATAGTATGTACTCTTTTACATCTAGATTCTTTGCATTAACGTCATATTCGTGAGATCTGTCCACAGTCTTGAGTGGGGGTCGTTTTCATTGCTCTGTATGTTCAATTGTGTACGTATCCGCAGTGTGGATCTCCACTGTACCTAATTGGCAGTTGGGTTGTTTGCAGTTTGGGGCTTTCAGGAGTAGTGCTGCCATGAACACGCTAGTGTGTATCTTTTGTTGAATGAATGTATGCATTTCTGTCGAGTATATATCCTGGACTGGAACTGAATGATTGTAGGGAATGCATGGAATTTTAATAAATACTGACAGTTTTCAACAGTGGTTGCACCAGCTTATGTATCCGAGAAGCATATGTGGTCGCTCCATATCCCCAACTCTTGGTAACTTCAGTCTTTTCTGTTTTAGTCTGGTAGGTATCACACTGTGGTTTTAATTTGGATTTCCCTGGTAGTAAATGAAATTGAACCCTGTTGGTACCCTGAAGTTTTCACACACATCTAAACATTTTTTTCTCTTGATGTTTAAAGATAATCTGTTTATATGAATTCTCCATGAGTAAAGCAAGAAAGAATCTTACCATGATTTTAATTCTGTCTCATATAAAGAACATATGAGATTTTGAGTTTTTGTACATTATACAAAAATAATTGTGTTTTCCTGATTATTTGTTCATCAGTTATAAGTTTAACCAATTATTTGCTTATCATTGTTTCTTTCTCTCTTGTTTTCTTCTTTTTGGATTTGTTATTGCTTGAATGAGTCTTTAAGTCATTTTTTTTTTTTCAGCGATTCCTTGGGTGGTAAACTTTCTGAGCCCTTGAATGTTTAAAAGTTTTTTTTTTTTAATGTGCTTTTCTACATTAATACTCTTGACCTGGTTATAGGATTTTAAATTAAAAACCTCTGAATTTTGAAGATAATTCTGCATCCTCTGCTGGCATCTGCTGTGGTTTTTGACAAGTCTGAATTCTGCTTCTTTATAGTTAACCTTTTTATTTTATCTGAAGTTTAGCAATTTTTTCTTTTTCCATGGTGTTCTGAATCTCACTGTTTGTCTAGAGGTGGGTCTCTTGTTCTTCCTGTCCAGTGCTTGGTGTCCTTTCTGAAGATTAATGCATATCCTTGGCACTGGGGGAGTTGCTCTTTGAGTATTTCCTTGCTTCCATTCTCTTATTTTCTGCTTCTGAATCACTGTCAAATGGGCGATTTACCTTTCATGTTTCTTGACTTTCCTCGCAAATGTTCTGTCCCCTTATCTTTATGGGCTGCGTTAGTGTTTGGTTTTATCCAGTCAACAATTCATCCCATCTGTTGAGTGTTTTTCAGTGTTCATTATCATTTATTTAATTTTCAAAGTCTCTACTTCAAATTCAACTTTTTGGACTAGATAAGATATTCAGTGTTCAAAAATCATACTATATTAAAAAGAAATAAATGAAAGACCCCCCTCCCAACCACTCCTTTCCCCTCATCTACCCAGTTCTTCCTCATCCCACCAGCAGGTAACCATTGTTACTCATTTCTTACATGTCTCTCTAAAGTATCTCTGTGCAGTTACAAACAAATATTAATTAGATTTTTAATTCCTCCCTTTTTTTGTATAAATAATAGCATTATTTTACATAGTCACCCTGCTATTTTATTTCTCAACGTATTGAGGGGCCTTCATCTATGGGTAGCTGCTTGCTTTTTCATAGATACAGTATCCCCTCAAATCTTCCCAAGGAAGATCTATTAATTTCTTCTACATGCTCTGTTAACTCACTTTCCTTGGGTGCATGTTCTCCTGTTGACTTGGGGTCCCCATTTCATGACATTTTCCTGCCTGCCCTGTTTGCCTAGGCTGCTCCTGGTGACTGTGGGAGACTATGGCATGCTTCTGAGTGGGGTGTATGTTCCAGGTGAGGGAGCGTTTGTTGCAGGCTGCCCAGTGTGTGGGGGGAAGGGTCCAGCAGTACCACCCACTATGTCTGCAGTTCTCCAGTACATCACGCTGTCTCCTTGCATCCCTGCTCCTCTTTCTTTTTGCTGATTTGGAGCCTAAAACCCATTACCATTTTCCACTGCATGACAGCTCCTCCCAAGCTTGTATCACACTGTGCTTTGCCCAGGTGGTCTGATGCTGAGTACTCTTTACCTTTCAGAAATTTCTTAGATATTCTAGTTGGCCAGTGGCATTATTTCTTGTTTTCCGGATCTCTTGTTGATTTAGTGTTTTAAAAATAATTTTTTGTCATTCCATAGGATTTTAGGCCAACCAGAAGGCAGAAGTAAGTATGTGTTTAGTCCATTATCTTGGTCAAATCTCCAGTATTCTTTTTTATTTAGAAGTTATCTCTATGTCAGAGGACCCCAGACCACGTCCAGGTATGGTGATTCACTAGGAGATCTTGCAGGACTCAGTAGATTGTCATTCTCAAGGTTTTTTTTTTACAGTGAAATGATACAAAACAAAGCAGCAAAGGGAAAAGGCACATGGCGCCAAGTCTTGAGGACACCAGGTGCGAGCTTCCAAGTGTCCCTCCCCCAGTGGAATTGCACTTAATTCCCCGACAGTGAGTTGTGAGAATAACTGTGAGGTGTCTACCAGGGAAGCTCACTAGAGACTCAGGGCCCAGGGTTTTTACAGGGGCTGGCCATGTAGGCACCTCTGCCTAACACATACCAAAACTCCAGGCCCTCAGTAGGAAAGCAGGTGTTCAGCATAAACCACAGTGTTTGTGCCAACAGTTTAGGCACAGTGAACCGCTCTCATCAGTTCTGCAAATGGTAGGAGCCCTCCCAGGATCTAAGTTCCTCCATGCCAGCCAAGGGCCAATCTGCAACCAGGCCTTTTGAAGAAATTGCAGCCTCAGGCCTGCTAGGTTAACTCTTCTGCAAAATCCTCATCCTAGTTTTCATAGAAAAAGGTGGATACCATACCTGGAAATGACTACTGCCAGCCAGATTACCAAGTGCTTTTTTGTCCTTGCTGAGCAGACAGCAGCATTTTTTAATATTAAGGTACAAATAATGGGTAAAGAACTATTTCCTGACTTTGGAAGAAACCAAAGCATGGTGCATGCCAACCAGCCTTGGAGGGCTATCAGTGGCAGACCTTGGAGAATTGCTTTAATTTTTTCTTTAATTGGTCTTTGGTCACTTCAACATGATAGGTGGCTCATCATCAAACACAGAAACCTACAGCTTAATATACAGCTTTTCCAAGAACCTTTCTGATCACCTTGTACATTTCAATCTCTATTCCCCAAACCTGGCCACAGTTCTACTCACAGGGTATTTCATCACTTACTTTCCTTCCGTGGTTATATTAGATAGTTTTTCTTGCTTTGACTTTGTGTTTGCCTGAGTTTAATCTCCCACAGGATTGAGATTTCCCTAGGGACTCAACAGCAAATCATCCTTAACTCTATACATTGCACCTCCCTAATAGGGTGGCATGCTTACAGTTGTTGCCTGGTAATGCTTGCTGAAAGAACAGCTATGGCAGGTAGGAGGCAGTCTCTATTCTATGTCCTGCCTAACATGCAGCTGGTTTTTGTTGCATGCTGAGGATGGTGATGGAAAGCACCAGGCTGACATGAACTGCTGGGCTGTCTGGTTCTGTCTTCCCAAGCGGCAGATGGTATAATGAAGTGTTTTAGTTTGAAAGGCTTTTGAGGTCATTAGATGTGGATGTGGGCTTAGATTGTCAAACCATCTTTTCTGTCTGACTCTCCAGGCTGTATCTAGTACACCTGCTTCCACCTGCTCCCATGTTTTTAGACTTCAGGTGTGGGGGATTAAATTAATCATTATTTCATTCAGCACTTCATTGGTCCAGGCAAGCCCACCTCTTATTTTGCTTAGTTCTTGAATTTTTGGTTCATTTATTCACTCATTCCTTTTTATCCTGTGTACCCCACTCTCATTTTCTTCCCCCCAAGGCTGGTTACTCTACTGTGTTTAATATATGTGCTTTTGTTGTATATGTACTTTAAAACATGTGCTGTTCTGTGTGCATGTATTTTTTATTTACATAAATGGTGTCACATTATAGCTCTTACTCTGTTTCGTAGTGCTATAACTCACCACTATGTTTTTGTGACTCATCCTTGTTGCTATGTGACTATCTGGTCTGTGTAGCCACCACATCTTGCCTCTCTCTCTCCTGGTGATAGACACACACAGTGATGCCTATGCCCAGGCACCACACGCAATGCTGAATGAAACTCTTATAAGTGTCCCATATGGACTTGGGACTCTCTTTGGGACTTAGACTCAGGAGCAGGGTAGCCTGGTCATGGTGTGGGCCTGTGCTTAATAAAACCAAGTACTGCCAGATCACTCTTCAGAGTGATCCTACACTTTCCCAGCAGCTCACAGGATCCCAAAGTCCCTTATATCTGCAAATACTTAGCATTTTCCAGCTTTCTAATTTTCAGGAGAGTCTCCTTTTATTTGCATTTCTCTAATGCTACCGAGTTTCAGGATATCTTTATATATTTGTTATATTTATGTATATTGTTATCTTTCTATATTTGAGTTCCCTTGAATATAAGTTGCCTGTTCATGCCCTTTTCCCATTTTCAATTGGGATTTCTGGCTAGAATATCTTAGACATTAGCCACTTGTTGATTTTACTGTGTAAATAGTTTCTCCCAACATATTATGTGTTTTGTTACCTTTGTTGCTGATATCTTTGTTGAATAGAAATCCTTAGTTGTGCATCAGAACAACCGGTCTTCCCCCAGGTCACAAGATAATACCTACAGTTTTCTATGGTCTTATGTGGTTTTACCTTTTGATATGTTGATTGACAGCATTTTAATAATCAAGACATTTCACATAAAAATCCAGGTTTCTAGCCTCTGTTAAGTAAGTAGTATTTCCACATTGGCTAAAGGCATAGGCTTGCCCCAACCAGATGGCCTCACTTGTTCTCTAGACCACCTGATCCCTTTAGCCTTTTGAGTTCATGAGCAACCCCTGCTACATGCTTTGAAAATAAACAAGCATGGTGATAATATTAACAAAGATGTTCAATGAGCATGGTTATGAGATGAAGCGGAATTGGAATTGAGAACACAGAGCGGGTTGTTGTATCTCATGACACTGATTAGTGTCAATACTGTAACAGAAAACAGACTGAACATGCCCACTGTTTTCAAATATAATCTCATTCAGTTCAGCCTTTTCTGGATTGTCGGTTATTTTGATGCACAAAAAGGCCATGGCTCAATGGAGCCATATAAGTGGAAGCCCTACACCAGGGATTTGGAAACTTTCTCTATAGAGAGCCAAATCGTAAATATTTCAGGCTCTTTGGGGTTGTACAGCCTCTCTTGCAACACTCAGGTATGGCCTTGTAGCTAAAAGCAGCCATAGACAATTAGTAAATAAATGTCAATGGCCTCTGGCTAAGGGTGGCTAGTGGGAGGTGTTAGTGGGAGATTGGAAAGTGAGAGGAAGGGAGAAGCCAGGGGATTTCTCCCCGTTTTCTGCTTTGGACAGAGTCTCTGGGTGTTCCCAGCTCCAGCTTGAGTGACTCTGGCCTCTGGGCCCTGGTGATCACCTCCTTCCTTTTTCCTCCAGCCTCAAGTGTGCTGGACGCATCTCACTGTTGCTGGTCTCTGGGTTGCCTCACCATCCCATTCTTCCCTAAACCTTGTAACTAGTTCCTATATTAAATTCCCTCTGTTGAACTAACTCTTTTGAATTCTGTTTTCCTGATTGGACCCTGCCCAGTGTAAACAAGAATGCTACTTCTGCCCACAATCTTACAGGACAAACAGACATTAAAATGACTGCAACTTCACTTCTGCTGTTCAGCGCTCCTTCCTTCCTTCCTCTGGAAGTAGACTTTATTTCAGGCACAGGAAATGACCATGCCCCAAACTGAGACAATCATAGAACCTCACACTCCCCAATCTCAAAGATTTTTCCAGCATAATCATGTCACCCAAACCAGTCTCATCACTTTCCTTTGGGTTGTTTCAAATGGAGCTGGTAGAGCAAAGGCCCCCTTCGCTCTCTGGTGTTGTAAGGAGTATGAGCTCCATGCAAGCTTGCTTGGTTTCGTTCAATGAGTGGCTTTAGTGCATAATAAGAGCCCAATAAATACGGTTTTATAAAGCCTAAGACATCATCCATTTTAAAACAATTATTTTGTGTTCCACTCAATAGGAAAAAACTACTGTCAAACTATGACATGATGTTTTTTATTTTGCATGCTTATTTTGGATTTATTAAAAGATCTTTTAGATCTTTTATTTCATCAATTTATTTCACATATTATTCTTGTACACATATAAAAAAGAAAACAGTGAAATTGATTGGTTATGTCTAAAACTTCCTCACATTTGGAGTTTCTCTTTTGAATCACTTGATGACTTCAAGTCATTTATGTCTGTGATTTTTCCACAGATAACATCCCCTCTGCCATCAAGAACACTGGTCATATATTGGTTGTAAAAGTGTTCTTCAGTTATCTCCAGGATTTTCTTTTGAGCTCATGACATCTATTCTGCAAATTTGATATTGACACTTATTTGATCTTAACTGGCGTTATCAACAGAAATGTTAAAAACCAGCACTCATATTCCTTCTTTGATTGTCCTTGCTTGCTTTACAGGCTGACCTATTTATTATAAGATTTCAGTTATCCATGAGTCCACATGGAATGAAAACCAAGGCCTGTACTTTTTGGTGAGCTTATTCTTTAACTGACCAATTTTGCACCCTTTTAGACATTGACACCCTAAGGCAATTATAAGAGGCAGTTGATTTCAGGGAGCTTGAAATGTGTCTGTTAGAATTGATGGACTATGTCTAGTCCCATACACAAAGGTAAACTCAAGGTGGATCAAAGACCTGAATGTAAGTCATGAAACCATAAAACTCTTAGAAAAAAACATAGGCAAAAATCTCCTGGACATAAACATGAGCGACTTCTTCATGAACATATCTCCCCAGGCAAGGGAAACAAAAGCAAAAATGAACAAGTGGGACTATATCAAGCTGAAAAGCTTCTGTACAGCAAAGGACACCATCAGTAGAACAAAAAGACATCCTACAGTATGGGAGAATATATTCATAAATGACATATCCGATAAGGGGTTGACATCCAAAATATATAAAGAACTCACACACCTTAACAAACAAAAAGCAAATAATCCAATTAAGAAATGGGCAGAGGACATGAATAGACACTTCTCTAAAGAAGAAATTCAGATGGCCAACAGGCACATGAAAAGATGCTTCACATCGCTAATCATCAGAGAAATGCAGATTAAAACCACAATGAGATATCACCTCACACCAGTGAGGATGGCCAACATCCAAAACACAACAACAAATGTTGGCAAGGATGTGGAGAAAAGGGAACCCTCCTACACTGCTGGTGGGAATGTAAATTAGTTCAACCATTGTGGAAAGCAGTATGGAGGTTCCCCAAAAAACTCAAAATAGAAATACCATTTGACCCAGGAATCCCACTCCTAGGAATTTACCCTAAGAATGCAGCAGCCCAATTTGAAAAAGATATATGCACCCCTGTGTTTATCGCAGCACTATTTACAATAGCCAAGAAATGGAAGCAACCTAAGTGTCCATCAGTAGATGAATGGATAAAGAAGATGTGGTACATATACACAATGGAATATTATTCAGACATAAGAAGGAAACAAATCCTACCATTTGCAGCAACATGTGGATGGAGCTAGAAGGTATTATGCTCAGTGAAATAAGCCAAGCCGAAAAAGACACGTATCAAATGATTTCACTCATATGTGGAGTATAAGAACAAAGAAAAAAACTGAAGGAACAAAACAGCAGCAGACTCACAGAACCCAAGAACGGACTAATAGTTACCAAAGGGAAAGGGACTGGGGAAGATGGGTGGGAAGGGAGGAATAAGAGGGGAAAAGGGGCATTACGATTAGCAGATGTAATGTTGGGGGGGCCTGGGGAGGGCTGTACAACTCAGAGAAGACAAGTAGTGATTCTATAGCATCTCACTACACGGATGGACAGTGACTGTAATAGGGTTGGTGGGGGGCACCTGATGAAGGGGGTAGTTTAATAACCATAATATTGCACATGTAATTGTAGATTAATGATACCAAAATAAATTATATATATAAAAAAAGAATTGATGGACTATGGTATTTGTGCAGTTCATTAATTAAAAGAACCTGGTGCTGCCTGAACCCATAACTGCCACTGACAGAACGAAGGCAACACACAGAAAAACATGGGGAGTAGGTGTCCCTGGAACTCCCTAGTTCTTAGACCACATCCACCTCTGTTTTCCACAGTTTATTTATGGAAGCTGGTAATCCCACCACTCTTTATTTGTAAAGCTAATTAAGATTAGTTTAATGTCACATGCAACCTAGAGAATCATGACTAATATAGAAGCTTATAAAATGGTTATAAACAATGTGGGATGTGCAGGAATTAAAATTTATACAAGGCTCAGAAGTAGCACCAAGAAAAGAGAGGATAACCCTGTCAGAGGGTTCTGTGCAGGAGGTGGTGGTTAGGCTTCAGCCCCCTGGACCTTCCCAGGTGAGGCAAGACCTTCTTCTTAGATGTTTCTTGAGGCCCCTGTTCACTCACACAGCAAGTCATAGGTTCCCACTCTGCCTTTCTCACCACACTGTGCTTCCCCAGGTGAAAAATCACAGACCCAGTAAATAATTGTTGAACAAATGAATGAATGAGTTTTGAAGAATGAAGAGAAATGAGCATGACCCTCAAGAAAGAGAAACTAGGAAGTGCAAAGGCGAACAGGTATGGAGAAGCAAGAGGTGTTCTGTAAACCACATGGAGCTGGAATGCTGGGAGGTGAAGCTCGAAGCTTGGAATGAAAGGAGATGAGGCTGAAGGGAGGACAAGGGCTAGAGGACAGGGCCCAGTAAAAGTGAGGTATCGAAGGGGAGTGAGACAGCGTCAGTGAATGAGAAGACACCCACCCTGACTAAGGTGCAAACATCTCCCAGCATAAGGCTAGTAGTCGTTTATTTTATACAAGTTAACCATCAATAGAATTCTGAGTGGGGAACTTAACAGACAGCCATTAACTAACTCTAAACTCAATTTCCAGCGGTCTCCAGTCTCCTGGGGTGCGGAGTCTTACATGGTTTTGAAACAATAGCAAGGGCAGTTAGGTCCTAAAGGCTGTCTTGGTCTTGTTTGTTCTGTCCTTGATTCCTTATCAACTCCCCCTAACCATTTCTACTCCAGTAAGCATTCTACTGATTAACACACCTTTCCTTTTGTTTCTCACTTAACAAACACCAGCTGGGCCTATTTCTTTTAATTCTTTTCTATATATATATAAAAAACTTGAACTGCACTATTGTTCTATTAATCAAAAACCACCTATTCATGTATAGATCATGAACCCTAGTATATGAAATAGGACTGGGAAACAGAGTTCATCAATTAATTTTTCCCATGCTACGTTTACCTTCAGAAAAGTACCATTTTCTACCCAAAATCTCTACAGCTACATTAGGGGGTCCTTCTATAGTGGGAAAAGGAAACTTATTACTAATTCTTTTCTGGGCAATTGGTGAGTCAGGAGGGGGTCCTCCCCGCAGTCCTGGTTCCCATATCTCTTTATGCTGTAATTTCTTATAAAACTCCTCTGCTGTAATATTAGGGCAGAAAGGGGGCAACCTTGTATAGGTTCCAAAGAGGGAGTTTCTTCTGAGTAAGCAGGAAAGGTAGGGTGAACTTTCCTTGAGCTTTGGCTACCTGCCTTAAGTATTTGGAGTAAAACTGAAAATAAAGGGGGATAAATTCTTGTTATATTTCTGAGAATTATGGTGTACTTTTTGTTAGAGCTCCAAGTAATGAAGCACATGGGAAAGTTAATAATATAGTGGGAAATAACAAGGGCCAGCTGGGAGGCTTCCAGATCTTCTGAAGGCATCCTCGAGCCTGGACTTACTGAGTAGCTTGGCCCCCGACAGTTGTCATGGTAAAATGCTTGGACTTTATTCTTTAGGCAGTGGGAGCCATTGAAGTATTCAAATATTTTTATTGTGGTAAAATATACATAACAAAAATTACCTTCCTAACCATTTTCCGTACAGCTCAAGGGCATTAACAACTCTCACGTTGTTGTGCAGCCATCACCACCCTTGATCTCCAGAACTTTGATCTTCCCAAACTGAAACTGTTCCCATTAAACACTAACTCTCCACTCCCCGCCCCTCTGCCCTTGACAACCACCCTTCTACTTTCTTCTCTATGAATTTGGCTGTTCAGGTACCTCATGGAAATCACTGAAGTATTTTTCACATGGTGTGTAAATGGGTCTGCATTATAGAATGTCATGTTGGCAACTTCTAGAGGACAGATGAGAGGAGGAGGCTGAATGTAGGAAAGCCAGTTAGGTGAAGATGACGTGAAGGCCAAGGCTTTGGCAGAAAAGAAAGGATATGCCATTCAGGGTACAGAATCCTCAGGGGCCTGGGTGTGGGGTAAAAGAGAAGGAAGAGCTGGTTTTGACACCATTTTTTCTCTGGCTTAGGTGATACTAGCCATGACAGGGCACCCAAGAGGAGCTCCAGGTATGGGCGGGTAGCAGAAGTGTGGGTACCCTACCTTTACACCCTTCCTGTCACCACTTTTGTGAATGCTGGCTTGACTCCCAACTGTTAGCACTTGCGTTTCTTTGCCTCAGGGCTTCTTGGTGCCCACTTAGCAACCTAGAAGAGCAGAGTGAAAGTGCTAGGGAACTAACACCCTTACAGCCCCCCAGGATGGAGTTGGTGAATAACTCCCCAGCTCCGTGCTCCTCCAGTGAGATAATTAAGGTGGGTGTTTTATGTTCTGGTTGTCAGAGTTCCCAGTGGGATCAAGGTTCAGAAGCCCACATTGGTAACATGCTTTATGAAGCACACTTCATCAGCTGCCTTAAATTCCATCCCACCTTCTCACTCTGCCTGAGTTTTCCAGTATCACTTCCCAAATAACCAGTATGTGGCATCTGCATGGGGGTGTCTGTTACACAGTTGGGAGTCTAAGTCTCTGGCTTAAGGTAGATATAGATTTGGGAATACAAGTCTGTTCTTGGACGTTAATACCCCTAGCCTGGGAAGAGGTGGAAAGGAGGAGGGAACTGAGGCTAGACTCCTGGGGAAACCTAACCTTTAAAAGTAGGAACAGGAAGGGGATCCCGAAGGACTGGAATGGATCAGCCAGAAGGGAAGGGAACCAGTAGAAAGGAGAGGAGAGCGTACAGAGGAGGGGGTAAGGCAGGGAGGAGCGGGCCTGGCCTTGAGCTAGTGCTCTATACTTCTTTCTTGCCATCAGGCAGCAAGGATGGCAAAGAGAGGTCATTTTGTTTTTCTCTCTCTGAGTGAAGGATGCGTTGTTAACTCCTCTCAGGGTTAACTACAGGCACTGTTTATGCTGTGGGTGGTGTCTATTTGGTGACCTTTTCAAATTCCTTTATCTCTGGGGGCTTCTTCCTTTTCCCCCTACTTTCACAAGAGAAGCAGCATTCCCTGCTTGAGGACCACTGAAGCAGTGTTCTGTGTGTCCCAGGGGAGGCCAACCCAGGCTCCCGTGGATCCAGGCGGACTGCTTCCTGTTCTCTCCAGTTTGCGCCCTTTGCTGAAAAATGCTTCCCTTACTGCACTTGTATTTCCCCTCCACTTAAAAAAAGAACAAAACAGCTTTACTGAGATATAATCCACACACCATACAATTCACCTATGGAAAGAGTACAATTCAGTAGTGTCAGTATGCTCACAGATATGTAAAACCATTAGCACAGATAACTTAAAAACACTTCTTATCACCTCTAAAAGAAACCCAGTACCCTTTAGCAGTCACTTCCCTAACTCCCTACTATGGACTAAATGATGTCTCCTCCACAAATTCATATTGAAGTCCTAGCCACCCCCAAATTCATGTTGAAGTCTTAACCTCAGAATATGACTATATTTGGAGATAGGGTCTTTACAGAGATGATTAAGTTACAGTGAGGTCATTAGGGAGGGCCCTAATCCAGTATGACTAGTGTCCTTGTAAGAGGAGGAAATCTGGACACACAGAGGGAAGATGATGTCAAGGGGCAGAGGGAGAATACTGCCAGCTACAAGCCAGGAGAGAGGCCTGGCACAGGTCCTTCCCTCATGGCCCTGCCCACATCTTGATCTGAGCCTCCTGGCCCTCAGAACTGTGAGGGAATAAATAAGCCTCCAGTTTGTGGCACTGTGTTATTGCAGTCCTAGTAAACTAATACACTTCCAATCCTCCCCCCACTGCCCAGCCCTAAGCTACATCTACTTTGTGTCCCTATGGATTTCCCTATTCTGGACATTTCATATGAATGGAATCATACTGTATGAATGGAATCATACACACAATGTGCTCTTTGTGACTGGCTTTGTTTTGCATAATATTTTCAAGGTTCGTCCATGTTGTGCCATGTGGTAGTACATGATTCCTTTTCATGAACAAATAATATTCCAGTTTATGGATGTACTGTCAGTTGTCCCTTCATCAGTGGGTGTTGTTACCATCCTTGCTATTATGAGTAATACTGCTATAAATACTCATGTACATGTTCTTATGTGGATGCATGTTTTCATTTTTCTTGAGTATACACACATCTAGGAGTGGAATTGCTGGGTCATATGGTAACTCTAAATTTAATAATTTGAGGAAATGCTAGATTGTTTTACAAAGTGGCTGCACTATTTTACATTCCCACCAGCCAGTGAATAAGGGTTCTGATTTTTCTGCATCCTTGTCAACAATTCTTATTATCTGACTTTTAATTCTAGCCATCCTAGTGAGTGTGAAGTGGAACCGCACTGTGCTTTTGGTGTACATCTCCCTGAGTACATCTCCGTGATGACTACTGATGTTGAGCATCTTTTCATTTCCTTCTTAGCCATTTATATATTTTTTTAAGAAAAAGATATATTCAAGTCTTTTGCCCACTTTAAAATTATTATTTTATTTATATACTTCTGGATATTAAACCCTTAAAGTACATGATTTCCAACTACTTTTTCCCATTCAATAGGTTTTTTCACTTTCTTGATCGTATTCTTTTAAGCAGAAACGTTTTAAATTTTCATGTAGTCCAATTTACCTACTTTTATTTTTGTGGTGTTTTTGGTAAGAACTCTTTGCCAAATTTAGGTATTTAGGATTTATCCCTCAGAGGGTAAAATTCTTTTCTAAGAGTTTTATAGTTTTATTCTTTTTTAAAAATTGAGGTATAATTGACATATTACATTTTATTAGTTTCAGGTATACAACATAATGATTTGATACCTGTATTTCTGCAAAATATCGTTTTAGCTTTTACATTTAAATTTTGATCCATTTTGAATTAATTTCTGTGTATAGTGTGAGGGTCCAACTTTTTCTTTTGCATGTGTCCATCTGGTTGTCCCAGAACCATTTGTTGAGAAGACTGTTCTTTCCCTGTTGGATGGTCTTGGCACCTTTTTTTTGAAAACTAGTTCACCATATAAGCTTGGGTTTATTTCTGTACTCTTAAGTCTTTTCCATTGATCTGTGTGTCTATCCTGTGTCAGTACCACACTACCTTGATTAATGTTGCTGTGCAGTAAGTTTAGAAATCAGGAATTGTGAGTCTTTGTTCTTATCTTTTAAGATTGTTTGGACAATTCTGGACTCTTGCAATTCCGTATGAATTTTAGAATCAGCTTGTCAATTTCTACTAAGAAGTCAGCTGGGATTTTGATAGGGAGCACGTTGAATCTGAGGATCAATTTGGAGAGTATTGTCGTCTTAACATGTCTTCTAGTCTACGAACATAGGATATTTTCCCATTTATTTAGATATCCTTTACTTTCTACATTGTTTTGTGATTTTCAGAGTATAAGTTTTCCACTTCTTTGGTTAACTTTATTCTTAAGTATATTTTATTCTTTTTGATGTTATTGTAAGTGGAGTTGTTTACTTAATTGCATTTTGGGATTCATTGCAAGTTTATAGAAATACGGTAGATTTTTTGCATATTTATCTCTTGTATCCTTCAACCTTGTTGAACTTATTTATTAGATCTAATAGTTTTTTAGTAGGTTCCCTAGGATTTTCTAAATACAAGATTGTGTCATCTGTGAATAGAGATAGCTTTATTTCTTCCTTTCCTATCTATACACCTTTTCTTTCTTTTACTTGCCCAGTTGCCCTGACCAGAAGCTCCAGTACAATGTTGAATAGAAATGGAAGTGAAGACATCCTTGTCTTATGCTGATCTTAGTGGGGAAAGTATCTAGTCTTTCACTATTAGGAATGATATTAGCTGTGGGTTTTTTTTTATAATTTCTTTTGCTATCATTAATCTACAATTACATGTGCAATATTGTGGTTATTAAACTACCCCGTTCATCAGGTGCCCCCCACCAACCCCATTACAGTCACTGTCCATCAGCATAGTGAGATGTGATAGAATCACTACTTGTCTTCTCTGAGTTGTACAGCCCTCCCCGTGCCCCTCCAACATTACATCTGCAAATTGTAATGCCCCTTTTCCCACCTTATCCCTCCCTTCCCACCCATCCTCCACAGCCCCTTTCCCTTTGGTAACTTTTAGTCCATTCTTGGGTTCTGTGAGTCTGCTGCTGTTTTGTTCCTTCAGTTTTTTTCTTTGTTCTTATACTCCACATATGAGTGAAATCATTTGATACTTGTCTTTTCCGGATTGGCTTATTTCACTGAGCACAATACCCTCTAGCTCCATCCATGTTGTTGCAAATGGTAGATTTGTTTTCTTCTTATGTCTGAATAATATTCCATTGTGTATATGTACCACATCTTCTTTATACATTCATCTACTGATGGACACTTAGGTTGCTTCCATTTCTTGGCTATTGTAAATAGGGCTGCGATAAACATAGGGATGCATCTGTCTTTTTCAAACTGGGCTGCTGCATTCTTAGGGTAAATTCCTAGGAGTGGATTCCTGGGTCAAATGGTATTTCTATTTTGAATTTTTTGAGGAACCTCCATACTGCTTTCCACAATGGTTGCACCAATTTGCATTCCACCAGCAGTGTAGGAGGGTTCCCTTTTCTCCACATCCTCGCCAACATTTGTTGTTGTTTGTGTTTTGGATGTTGGCCATCCTCACCGGTGTGAGGTGATATCTCATTGTGGTTTTAATCTGCATTTCTCTGATGATTAGTGATGTGGAGCATCTTTTCATGTGCCTGTTGGCCATCTGAATTTCTTCTTTAGAGAAGTGTCTATTCATGTCCTCTGCCCATTTCTTAATTGGAGTATTTGTTGTTTGTTAAGGTGCGTGAGTTCTTTATATATTTTGGATGTCAACCCCTTATTGGATATGACATTTATGAATATATTCTCCCATACTGTAGGAGGTCTTTTTCTGCTGATTTGTTCTACTGATGGTGTCCTTTGCTGTACAGAAGCTTTTCGGCTTGATATAGTCCCACTTGTTCATTTTTGCTTTTGTTTCCCTTGCCCGGGGAGATATGTTCATGAAGATGTCGTTCATGTTTATGTCCAAGAGATTTGTTTTTTTCTAAGAGTTTTATAGTTTCATGACTTACATTCAGGTCTTTGATCCACCTTGAGTTTACCTTTGTGTATGGGGCTAGACAGTAGTCCAGTTTCATTCTCTTACATGTAGCTGTCCAGTTTTTCCAACACCAGCTGCTGAAGAGGCTGTCATTTCCCATTGTATATCCAAGGCTCCTTTATCAAATATTAATTGACTGTAGGTGTATGGGTTAATGTTTGGATTTTCTATTCTGTTCCACTGGTCTGTGGGTCTGTTTTTGTGCCAATACCAAATTGTCTTGATTACTGTGGCTTTGTAGTAGAGCTTGAAGTCAGGGAGCGTAATTCCCCCTGTTTTATTCCTCCGTGTCAGAATTGCTTTGGCTATTCAGGGTCTTTTGTGGTTCCATATGAACTTTAGAATTATTTGTTCCAGTTCATTGAAGAAAGCTGTTGGTAGTTTGATAGGGATTGCATTGAATCTGTAGATTGCTTTCAGTAGTATAGCCATTTTGACAATATTTATTCTTCCTAACCAAGAGCATGGGATGAATTTCCATTTGTTAGTGTCCTCTTTAATTTCTCTTAGGAGTGTCTTGTGGTTTTCAGAGTACAGGTTTTTCACTTCCTTGGTTAGGTTTATTCCTAGGTATTTTATTCTTTTTGATGCAATTGTGAATGGAATTGTTTTTCTGATTTCTCTTTGTGTTAGTTCATCATTAGTGTATAGGAAAGCAACAGATTTCTGTGTGTTAATTTTGTATCCTGCAACTTTGCTGAATTCAGATATTAGTTCTAGTAGTTTTGGAGTGGAGTCTTTAGGGTTTTTTATATACAGTATCATGTCATCGGCAAATACTGACAATTTGACTTCTTCTTTACCAATCTGGATGCCTTGTATGTCTTTGCTTTGTCTGATTGCTGTGGCTAGGACCTCCAGTACTAAGTTGAATACCAGTGGAGAGAGTGGGCATACCTGTCTTGTTCCCGATCTTAGACGAAAAGCTTTCAGCTTCTCGCTATTAAGTATGATGTTAGCTGTGGGTTTATCATATATGGCATGTATGATGTTGAGGTACTTGCCCTCTATACCCATTTTCTTGAGAGTTTTAATCATGAATGGATGCTGAATTTTGTCAAATGCTTTTTCAGCATCTATGGAGATGATCATGTGGTTTTTGTTCTTCTTTTTGTTGATGTGGTGGATGATGTTGATGGATTTTCGAGTGTTGTACCATCCTTGCATCCCTGGGATGAGTCCCACTTGATCATGGTGTATGATCCTCTTGATGTATTTTTGAATTTGGTTTGCTAATATTTTGTTGAGTATTTTTGCATCTACATTCATCAGGGATATTGGTCTGTAATTTTCTTTTTTGGTGAGGTCTTTGCCTGGTTTTGGTATTAGATTGATGCTGGCTTCATAGAATGAGTTTGGAAGTATTCCCATCTCTTCTATTTTTTGGAAAATTTTAAGGAGAATGGGTGTTATTTCTTCTCTGTATGTCTGGTAGAATTCAGAGGTGAATCCATCTGGTCCGGGGGTTTTGTTCTTGGGTAGTTTTTTGATTACTGCTTCAATTTCGTTGCTGGTGATTGGTCTGTTTAGTTTTTCTGTTTCTTGCTTGGTCAGTCTTGGAAGGTTGTATTTTTCTAAGAAGTTGTCCATTTCTTCTAGGTTTTTCAGCTTGTTGTCATATAGATTCTCATAATATTCTCTTATAATTCTTTGTATTTCTGTGGGGTTCATCGTGATTTTTCCTTTCTCATTTCTGATTCTGTTTATGTGTGTAGATTCTCTTTTTCTCTTAATGAGTCTGGCTAGGGGTTTATCTATTTTGTTTATTTTTTCAAAGAACCAGCTCTTGGTTTCATTGATTTTTTTCTATTGTTTTATTCTTCTCAATTTTATTTATTTCTTCTCTGATCTTTATTATGTCCCTCCTTCTGGTGACTTTGGGCCTCATTTGTTCTTCTTTTTCCAATTTCAATAATTGTGTCTTTAGACTGTTCATTTGGGAATGTTCTTCCTTCTTTAAATAGGCCTGGATTGCAATATACTTTCCTCTTAGAACTTCCTTTGCTGCGTCCCACAGAATTTGTGGCTTTGTGTTGTTGTTGTCATAAGTCTCCATATTTTCTTTGATTTCTGTTTTGATTTGGTCGTTAACCCATTGATTAATTAGGAGAATGTTGTTAAGTCTCCATGTATTTGTGAGCCTTTTTGATTTCTTTCTGAAATTTATTTCTAGTTTTATACCTTTGTGATCTGAGAAGTTGGTTGGTAGGATTTCAATATTTTTGAATTTTCTGAGGTCGTTTTTCTGGCCTAGTATGTGGTCTATTCTGGAAAATGTTCAATGTGCACTTGAGAAGAATGTGTATCCTGTTGCTTTTGGGTGCAGAGTTCTGTAGATATCTGTAAGGTCCATCTGTTCTAGTGTGTTGTTCAGTGCCTCTGTGTCTTTCCTTATTCTCTGTCTGGTTGATCTGTCCTTTGGAGTGAGTGGTGTGTTGAAGTCTCCTAAAATGAATGCATTGCTGTCTATTTCCTCCTTCAATTCTGTTAGTATTTGTTTCACATATTCTGGCGTTCCTGTGTTGGGTGCATATATATTTGTAATGGTTATAAATATATATAACTTCTTGTTGGACTGACCCCTTTATCATTACGTAATGTACTTCTTTATCTCTTGCTACTTTCTTCGTTTTGAAGTCTATTTTGTCTGATAAAAGTACTGCAACACCTGCTTTTTTCTCTTTGTTGTTTGCATGAAATATCTTTTTCCATCCCTTCCCTTTTAGTCTGTGTATATCTTTGGGTTTGAGGTGAGTCTCTTGTAAGCAGCATATAGATGGGTCTTGCTTTTTTATCCACTCTGTTACTCTGTGTCTTTTGATTGGTGCATTCATTCCATTTACATTTAGGGTGATTATTGATAGATGTGTACTTATTGCCATTGCTTGCTTTAGATTCGTGGTTACCAAAGGTTCAAGGGTTACTTCTTTACTGTGTAACAATCTAACTTACCTTTCTTGTTAAGCTATTGTGAACACCGTCTGATGTTTCTTTATTTCTCTCCCTTCTTATTCTTCCTCCTCCATTCTTCATATACTAGGTGTTTTATTCTTTGCTTTTAGTTAGTATTTGGATGGTCTGCTTTCTTTGGTATGATTTTATTTTCTCTGCTGACATCTTTTTAGTGTTAGGGGTGCTTCCCTCTAGAGCAGTCCGTTTAAGATATCCTGTAGTGGTGGTTTATGAGAGGCATACTCTGTCAACTTCCGCTTGTCTGGAAATTATTTAATCCCTCCATCATATTTAAATGATAATCGTGCTGGATACAATATTCTTGGTTCGGGGCCCTTCTGTTTCATTACTTTAAACATATCATGCCATTCTCTTCTGGCCTGTAAGGTTTCTGTTGAGAAGTCTGATGATAGTCTGATGGGTTTTCCTTTGTAGGTGATCTTTTTTCTCTCTATAGCTGCCTTTAATACTCTGTCCTTATCTTTGATCTTTGCCATTTTATTATGTGTCTTGGTGTTGTCTTCCTTGGGTCCCTTGTGTTGGGAGATCTGTGGGCTTCCGTGGACTGCGAGACTATTTCTTTCTCTAACATGGGGAAGTTTTCAGCAATTATTTCTTCAAAGACACTTTCTCTCCCGTTTTCTCTCTCTCCTTCCTCTGTTACTCCTATAATGCGAATATTGTTCCATTTGGATTGGTCACACAGTTCTCTTAATATTCTTTCATTCCTAGATATCCTTTTATCTCTCTCTGCCTCAGCTTCTCTGTATTCCTGTTCTCCGATTTCTATTCCATTAACAGTCTCTTACATCTCATCCAGTCTGCTGTTAAGCCCGTCGATGGCTTGTGTGATTTCTGCATTGTCTTTCCTCACTTCCGTCACTTCCTCCCTCAGCTCTTGCACATTTCTCTGTAGATCCATCAGTATGGTTATGACTTTTATTCTGAATTCTTTTTCAGGAAGATTGTGCATTCCCATCCCTTCAGTCTCCCTCTCTGGGTTGTCTGGTTGATCTTAGTCTGGACCATATTCCTCTGTCTTTTCATGGCTATAGAAGTGGTTGCTTGTAGTTGCCAAGTATTTCAGCTGGGCTCTTTAAGACTTTAAAAGAAAAAAAAAAAAGAAAGAAAAGAAAAAAGAAAGAGAAGAAAAAACAATAACAAAAGAAAAAATAAACAAACATAAGCCCGCTGGGAGTAGATTCTGTCGGAATGCTGTAGGTGGCCCTGTTGCTCCACTATTCCGCAGCCGTGGCTGCGCCGCTCCACAGGGCCCTTTATAGCTCTGCCTTGCGGGGTGCCGAGTCCCCCCAGGTGTAGCTGCAGGGTATGTGCTGTTCTGTATCTTCTGGTCTCTTTTTTAGGAATAGTTGTACTTGTTGTATTTTCATAAATACATATGGTTTGGGAGATTTCCGCCGCCCTGCTCATGCCGCCATCTTCCCGGAAGTTCCTAGCTGTGGTTTTTAATAGTTGACTTTCATTGGGTTGAGGAAGTTCCGTTCTATTTCTAGTTTCTTGAGTGTTTTTATTAGGAAAGGCTCAGTGATATTCAATACACTTACAATGTTGTGTAACCGTCACCGCCATCCATCTCCAGAATTATTCACCTTGTGAAACTGCACCCCTATACTCACTAAACAGTAACTCCCTATTCTCCCGTCCTCAAAGCCCTGGCAACCATGATTCTATTTTGTCAATGATTTTGACCACTCTAGGCACCTCACCTAGTGTGGAATTACATAGTGTTTGTCCTTTGTGTCTGGCCTGTTTCACAGAGCATAAGATTCAAGATTCATCCATGTTGTAGCATGTGCCAGAATTTCCTTCCTTTTTAAGGCTTAATAATGTTTCACTTGTGTAGGCCACATTTTGTTCATCCATTTATTGGATATTTGGGTTGCTTTTACTTTTTTGCAAGTGTGAATAGTGTGCTGCCATGAACACAGGTATATAAACATCTTTTTGAGACTCTACTTTCAATTCTTTTGGGCATATATCCTATTTCACCTTCATTTTTGACCAATAGCTTTGCTGTATTTGGATTCCTAGCTGACAGTTTTTATTCCTTTGTTCTTTTTGAATGTTACCCTATTGCCTCTGGCTTTCATAGTTTCAATGAGAAGTCAGCTGTTAATATTATTGTGGTTCCTTTGTAAATGATGAGTTGCTTTCTCTTATTGCCTTCAAGATTTTCTCCCTGTTTTTGATTTTCAGCCTTTTTGCTGTGATGTGCCTGTTTATAGATCTTTTTGAATTTATTCTGGTTGGAGTTCACTGAGCTTTATGAATGTGGAGGTTACTGTTTTACAGGAAATTTGGAAAGTTTTCAAGCCATTATTCCTTCAAATATTTTTTTCTTCTCCTTTCTGTCTCTCCTCTCCTTCTGATATTCCCATTATGTGTGTGTTGCTGTGTTTAACGCTACCCCACATTTTTTTCTGATCCTGTTCATTTTTTTTCCTTTTGGTTCTTCAGTTTGAATGATGTCTATTGATCTATCTCCAAGTTCACTCATTAGTTCTTCTGCCAGTTCAGATCTACTGTTAAACCCCTCTAGTGAATTTTGTTTTGGTTATTGTACTTTTCAACTCCAGAATTTTCATTTTGTTCTTTTTTATACTTTCTCCTTTGATAGTCCCTATTTAATACAATATTGTTGTCATAACCTTCCTTCACTTCTTTAATCATGCTTTCCTTTAATTCTGTGAACATATTTATAATGGTTGCTTTGAAGTCTTTTTCTATTAACTCATATCTGTTTACTCTAACTTGCAGTTTCTCTTGCCTGTAGTATTTTTCCCTCCTGTTCTATCCACAGAAAGTTGGGTCATACTTCCCTCTTTCTTTTCATGTATCAAATATTCATTCTTGTTGGAAAGTAAACCTTTTAGATACTATTTGGTAGCAACTCTGGGTATTGATTTGCCCCTCTGAAGTTTCTTATTTCTATTTGCTTTTATGTGTTTAGTGACCACCTGGATTGTTTTAGTGAAGTCTGTTTCCCTCCAATGGTGCTGTTACTCCTTGAGGAGGCACAGTTTTGGGTATGCCCGGTCACCTTTGAATGACTGGTATTGGCAGAGTTCTCTCTTCCTTCCTTTTGTCCATACCCAGTTCTTGAACTCCACTTATTACTGGCTGACTTCACTTTGTGTAATATTTTGCATAATGCCCTGGAGCATAAATTGCTCTAAGAATGAATCCAGTCAAATTCTGACTTGTTCGAATAGTTTCTGAAGTTAGTGTTTGATATTTATTCTGATCACAGAAGAGCTCTTATGTCTTCTGTCAGAGTGATCCTTTTATCCCTCTCTGTCTCTAGAAATCTTCTTTGCTTGGAAGTTTACTTTATCTGATATTAATATAGATGTTTCTGCTTTATTTTGATTTATGTTTGCATGATATGTATCTTTTACCATTGTTTTAACTTCAAACAGCCTATATTTTATTTGAAGAGAGTTTCTTGTAGACATGTTTTTAAATTCACCTGTTGATTTCTATGTTGTGATTGGTACAATTATATTTATGTGATTATTGATATGTTATGACTTATGTTACCATTTTATGTGCTTTTATTGTTTGTTCTCTCTGTTTTTCATTTTTCTGTCTTTTCTTGTCTTCCTGTTGATTATTTTAACATTTTTTAGAATTCCACTTTGGTTTATCTAAACTGTTTTTTTTTTTTAAGAGACGAAAGAATAAATACTTTAATGAATTTACAGCAAACTATAATATTAATGTTAAAGTATTTTTGCTTGTTTATATAAGAAAACATTGAAGATGTGTTGGAGATGTACCTAATTGGAAATGATAAATGGACTGACATTATGCAAGGTGACTTCTGTAAGATATGATTATGGTGATTTTCAAACTTAAGAGTACTTACTACTTGTGATGCTTGTTAAAATGAGAGTGCTGCCCTTAGAGAGTGATTCAACAGGTCTAGGATGGAGCTCAGGAACTTGAATTTTTAATGAACACTACAGATGAATCTGATGTAGGAGTTCCTCTGGCCACACTTCAGAATTGTTTGTCTTTGAAGAATATAGCATAGTGGTTAGTATTAATTCTAGCCGTGCTCCCTGGTCTTGAACTCATGTCCTCCATTTATAAACCTTATTCTTTTTTTTTTTGGTATCATTAATATACAATTACACGAGCAACATTGCGATTACTAGATTCCCCCCATTATCAAGTCCCCACCACATACTCCATTACAGTCACTGTCCATCAATGTGTTAAGATGCTATGGAGTCACTACTTGTCTTCTCTGTGCTATACTGCCTTCCCCGTGCCCCCCTTACATTATGTGTGCTAATCATAAAGCCCCTTTTTCCCCTTCTCCCTCCCTTCCCACCCACCACCCCAGTCCCTTTGCCTTTGGCAACCATTAGTCCATTCTTGGGTTCTGTGAGTCTGCTGCTGTTTTGTTCCTTCAGTTTTTGCTTTGTTCTTATGTTCCACAGATGAGTGAAATCATTTGATACTTGTCTTTCTCCACCTGGCTTATTACACTGAACATAATACCCTTTGGCTCCATCCATGTTGTTGCAAATGGGAGGATTTGTTTTCTTCTTATGGCTGAATAATATTCCATTGTGTATATGTACCACATCTTCTTTATCCATTCATCTACTGATGAACACTTAGGTTGCTTCCATTTCTTGGCTATTGTAAATAGTGCTGCGGTAAACATAGGGGTGCATGTATCTTTTTCAAACTAGGCTGCTGCATTCTTAGGGTAAATTCCTAGGAGTGGAATTCCTGGGTCAAATGTTATTTCTATTTTGAGGTTTTTGAGGAACCTCCATACTGTTTTCCACAATGGTTGTACTAATTTACATTCCCACCAGCAGTGTAGGAGGGTTCCCTTTTCTCCACATTCTCACCAACATTTGTTGTTGTTTGTGTTTTGGATGTTGGCCATCCTCACTGGTGTGGGGTGATATCTCATTGTGGTTTTAATTTGCATTTCTCTGATGGCTAGTGATGTGGAGCATCTTTTCATGTTCCTGCTGGCCATCTGAATTTCTTCTTTAGATAAGTATCTGTTCAGCTCCTCTGCCCATTTTTTAATTGGCTTATTTACTTTTTGTTTGTTGAGGTGCGTGAGCTCTTTATATAATTTGAATGTCAACCCCTTATGGGATATGTCATTTATGAATATATTCTCCCATACTGTAGGAAGTCTTTTTGTTCTACTGATGGTATCCCTTGCTGTACAGAAGCTTTTTAGTTTGATATAGTCCCACTTGTTCATTTTTGCTTTGGTTTCCCTTGCTGGGGAGACATGTTCATGAAGAAGTTGCTCATGTTTATGTCCAAGAGATTTTTGCCTGTATTTTTTTCTAAGAGTATTATGGTTTCATGACTTACATTCATGTCTTTGATCCATTTTGAGTTTACTTTTGTGTATGGGGTTAGACAGTAATCCAGTTTAATTCTCTTACATGTAGCTGTCCAGTTTTGCCAGCACCAGTTGTTGAAGAGGCTGTCATTTCCCCATTGTATATCCATTGTTCCTTTATACTATATTAATTGACCATATATGCTTGGGTTTATATCTGGGCTCGCTATTCTGTTCCACTGGTCTGTGGGTCTGTTCTTGTGCCAGTACCAAGTTGTCTTGATTACTGTCGCTTTGTAGTAGAGCTTGAAGTCAGGGAGCATAAGCCCCCCTGCTTTATTCTTCCTTCTCAGGATTGCTTTGGCTATTCGGGGTCTTTTGTGGTTCCATATGAATTTTAGAACTATTTGCTCTAGCTCATTGAAGAATGCTGTTGGTAATTTGATAGGGATTGCATTGAATCTGTAGATTGCTTTAGGCAGGATGGCCATTTTTACAGTATTAATTCTTCCTAGCCGAGAGCATGGGATGAATTTCCATTTATTAGTGTCCTCTTTAATTTCTCTTAAGAGCGTCTTGTAGTTTTCAAGGTATAGGTCTTTCACATCCTTGGTTAGGTTTATTCCTAGGTATTTTATTCTTTTTGATGCAATTGTGAATGGAATTGTTTTCCTGATTTCTCTTGTAGCTAGTTCATCGTTAGTGTATAGGAATGCAACAGATTTCTGTGTATTAATTTTGTATCCCACAACTTTGCTGAATTCAGATACTAGATCTAATAGTTTTGGAGTAGATTCTTTAGGGTTTTTCATGTACAATATCATGTCATCTGCAAAGAAGGACAATTTCAGTTCTTCCTTGCTGATCTGGATGCCTTTTATTTCTTTGTGTTGTCTGATTGCCGTGGCTAGGACCTCCAGTACTATCTTGAATAAAAGCGGGGAGAGTGGTCATCCTTGTCTTGTTCCCGATCTTAGAGAAAAGCTTTCAGCTTCTCACTGTTAGGTATAATGTTGGCTGTGGGTTTGTCATATATGGCCTTTATTATGTTGAGGTACTTTCCCTCTATACCCATTTGGCTGAGAGTTTTTATCATGAATGAATGTTGAATTTTGTTGAATGCTTTTTCAGCATCTATGGAGATGATCATGTGGGTTTTGTCCTTCTTTTTATTGATGTAGTAGATGATGTTGATGGATTTTTGAATGTTGTACCATCCTTGCATCCCTGAGTTGAATCCCACTTGATCATCATGGATGATCTTTTTGATGTATTTTTGAATTCGGTTTGCTAATATTTTGTTGAGTGTTTTTGCATCTATGTTCATCAGGGATATTGGTCGGCAATTTTATTTTTTTGTGGTGTCTTTGCCTGGTTTTGGTATTAGACTGATGTTGGCCTTGTAGAATGATTTTGGGATTATTCTCTCCTCTTCTACTTTTTGGAAAACTTTAATGAGGATGGGTATTAGGTCTTAACTAAATGTTTGGTAAAATTCAGCAGTGAAACCATCTGGTCTAGGGGTTTTATCCTTAGGTAGTTTTTTGATTACCAATTCAGTTTCTTTGCTAATAATTGGTGTATTCAGATTTTCTGTTTCTTCCTGGGTCACCCTTGGAAGGTTGTATTTTTCTAGAAAGTTGTCCATTTCTTCTGGGTTATCCAGTTTGTTACCATATAATTTTTCATAGTATTCTCCCATAATTCTTTGCATTTCTGTGGTATCTGTAGTGATTTTTCCTTTCTCATTTCTGATTCTGTTTATGTGTGTAGATTCTCTTTTTTTCTTGATAGGTCTGACTAGCAGTTTATCTATTTTGTTTATTTTCTCGAAGAACCAGCTTCTGCTCTCAATAATTCTTTCTATTGTTTTATTCTTCTCAATTTTATTTATTTCTGCTTTAATCTTTATTATGTCCCTCCTTCTATTGACTTTGGGCCTCATTTGTTCTTCCTTTTCTAGTTTCATTAATTGTGAGTTTTGACTGTTCATTTGGGATTTTTCTTCTTTCCTGAGGTAGGCCGGTATTGCAATATATTTCCCTCTTAGCCCAGCTTTCACTGCATCCCACAGATTTTGTGGTGTTGAATTATTGTTGTCATTTGTCTCCATATATTGGTTGATCTCTGTTTTTATTTGGTCATTGATCCATTGATTATTTAGGAGCATGTTATTAAGCCTCCATGTGTTTGTGGGCTTTTTCGTTTTCTTTGTGTAATTTATTTCTATTTTCATACCTTTGTGATCTGAGAAGCTTGTTGTACAATTTTAATCTTTTCGAATTTACTGAGGTTCGTTTTTTGTCCTAATATATGATCTATTCTTGAAAATGTTCCATGTGCACTTGAGAAGATTGTGTATCCTGTTTGGGCTGCTGCATGTTTAGGGCAAATTCCTAGGAGTGGAATTCCTGGGTCAAATGGTATTTCTATTTTGAATTTTTTGAGGCACCTCCATATTGCTTTCCACAATGGTTGTATGAATTTACATTTCCACCATCAGTGTAGGAGGGTTCCCCTTTCTCCACATCCTCGCCATCATTTGTAGTTACTATTCTTTTCTATATTGGCCATCCTAAATGGTATGAGGTGATATCTCATTGTGGTTTTAATTTGCATTTCCCTGATAATTAGAGATGTGGAGCATCTTTTCATGTTCCTGTTGGCCATCTGAATTTCTTCTTTGGAGAAGTATCTGTTCATATCCTCTGCCCATTTTTTAATACGGTTATTTGCTTTTTGGGTGTTATCTAAAGTGTTTTTGATTGTTGCTTTTTGCCTAGTGATATTAGTGGTTACTCTAGGTATTACATTATGTATGTGTAACTTATCACAGTCTACTCGTGTAGTATTTTGCCACTTTGAGTGAAGCGTAGAAATCTTACCTCTCTTTAGTCTCCCCATTTATGATTTTCTACCTACATTTAGAATCACATCAGATGGGGTTATAATTTTTGCTTAAACCATCAAGCATAATTTAGAATTCATAAGGGGAGACAGAAATTTTATTGTAATTACATACATTTTTGTTATTTCTTCCCGAGATTCCTAGCTTCCTTCTTTTATTCATTTCTTTTCTGTTGAGAGAAATTCCTTTAGCCGTTCTTTTGGAATAAGTCTGCTAGCAACAAATTCCCATATTTTCTTTTGTCTGAGAATGTCTTGATTTCCCTTTGATTTATAAAGGATATTTTCTCTGTATATAGGATTCTGGGTTAGGAAATTCTTTTCTCTCAGCCCTTGAAAAATGTGCTTACATCCTCTGGCCAGCATAGTTTCTGATGAGGAATCAGCTGTTATTTGAATTGTTTTTCCCCTATAAGTATGTGATGTTTCTTCCACTGCTCAGTGAATATTTTTTTTCTTTGCCTTTTAGTCTTTCAGAAATTAGATTATGATGTGTCATCCTGTGGATTTCTTTGGGCTTCTCAGTTTGGGATTCATTTTTTTCAATCTGTAGATTTATGTATTTTGCCAAATTTGGAAACTGTTTAGCTATTATATTTTGAATACTTTTTCAGCTTCCACGTGGTCTTTTTCTGGACCCTGAAGACTTAAGGGTTAGATGTTTTATTATGGTCCCACGGGTCTTTTTTTTTTAATTGAAGTATAGTTGATACACAATATTATATTGGTTTCAGGTATATAACCATTGTTCAACAGTTACATACATTATTAAATCCTCACTCCAACCAGTGCAGTTACAATCTGTCAATGTAAAAAGATGTTACAGAACCATTGACTGTAGTCTCCATGCTGCACTTCCATCCCTGTGACCAACTTACATTATGATTGAGATTTTTGTGCTCCTTTATCCCCTTCAACTTCCCCACCCATCCACCCCAACCTCTCCTTGATGGTAACCACCAGTCAGTTCTCAGTGTCTCTGAGTCTACTGCTGTATAGTCCCACAGGTCTTTGAAGCTCTGTTCTTTTAATTTCTATTATTTTATTTTCATTGGTTATTTCTTCTGGCTGGAGTAGAGCATTTATTGTTTAAATGTTTTGTCTATTAGACTGCCCCTTTCCTGGTCTAGAGAACAGGCTTTTCTTGGGGATTTTATAACTGTGCCCTGTGGTGTTTCCACGTTGCCTGCTTCTTCAGCTCCAGGTCTGGCATATGTAAGGCAAAAAAGAAAACCCAGATTCCCCTGTGTTGTTCTTTGGGCTCCGAGTCTTCTAAACAGTCTGTCTTCTTCTCTTCGCCTTTCATAAACTTCTTATGTATATTATATATCTAAAGTCCAGAGATTTTAGTTGTACTTGGTGGAAAGAATAGGAAAACGTATGTCTATGTCATCTTTCCAGAGGCCCAAGTCTGCACCTTGTATTTCTTTAAAATTAGCTTTGCTTTTTATGAAAGTGAATTTTCCTTTGAAGAGAAGGGTTGAATTTTCCCTTGAAGAGAAGAGAGGTGGGTTGTTCAATAGAGTTTCACATTCTGAATTTCTAATTCTTCCTCATGATTCGTTTCAAATAGTTTCAGTGAGGAAGCTACACAGATGATCAGCTGGGGAGGCATGCACTGTCAGGTCACCCACCAGGTCATGGTAGGCTTGATCACTTTGTCTTCCTTTTGAAATTGATAGATTGTGGGGTGAAACTTTGAGATCATGTGTATATCCTTTTCCCCAACAACCTTTTACTCAATGGTTTTACTGTGTTTTGGGGAATATATTAAAGGTTTAAAAAATGGTGATTTGTTTCTAATACTGTCATTTCCTTTACATTTATTAGCAGTGTTATTTTGTAAAGAAGAGCTTTATCTACTTTGTCCTTTTATTCTTCTTTTAGTATCAGTAAGTGTTCTAATTAATGTTTTATAATTTACTATTGTCATTATATATTTTCACTGTTGTAACTGGCCCAAATAGGCCAAACTGAGCTTCTTCAGGTTCATGCCTATCGTCCTTCGACATGACCCTATTAATCTTTGGGCACTTCTTTGATTTCTGGGTTCCACAAGAGGTCCCAGGCTCGTCTTGTTAATTTCATACTCCATCCCTGGAATTAGCTGTTTCTTCAAGGAACACTGCTTTCTTTTAGAAGGCAATGGTATTTAGAAATGTAGATCAATTTTTAAGGGAGAAGAATGGGAAAATAATATACTGAATTAAAGTAGTAATGCATAATCATAAATGCTTCTATTTTCTTGGTGGCTTAGGTCCTCTTTCAGACTTAGAGAGATAGAGTTTCAGTATGATGGTAATTTGTGAGCTGTGTGTCCTCTACAAGTCTGGACTTTTCTTGGGGGGGGGAGCCAGCCAATATCTTTTCCATTTTCGTATTCACAGTGTTTAGAATAATTTCTGGAACACAAGACACACTTAATAAATATTTGTCCTTAAATTGTGCTAATTAAACTCATAAACCATTCATCTTAAAATTCAAATACTTTTTCTAATTTTCTGACCCTATAGAGAATAGTAAAGGATCTGGAAAGAAGTTGTAGTAGGAGCGTTCATTGGTTGTTGGGCAAATTATTAAATGTCTCAGAACTTGTTTCTCTTGAAGAATGGCAAGTGTTTTATTGGCTTTAGCATACTAAAAAGGCTATAACAAGCTTTGAGGCTGGTCTTACTAGGTAATAGCAAGGCACTGGGACATGACTCACTTTGAATGATTGCTGAAGGTGACTTTCAAAGCTTTATAGCTCACCCTAAAGGTGAGTAACCTCTATGTAGAAAACCTAGGGTTTTTCTTTTGCTAACTGACATTCCAAGTATATTGCCCTATGATCTTTCAGTCAGGTGTTCAATTTCTTTTCCTCATTCCATCTGGCAAAGAGTATGACAGTATTCCAAATCGAATTAAGATGTAATGAGAAAAATATATAAAACTCTTTGATATGCAGTAATTAAAGGTGTATTGTAAGCACAGAACTTTGTCATTGTAAGTAACAACAAAGGAAGCCTAACGTCGTATCCTCAAGTGTGTACTTATTTAAAGGGATTGTAGTGTGGCATTTTAACAAGGGCTCCAAATGAAAGGGTAGTTAGTTGCAGGCTGTGTCTAGCTTTGAGACTATAATGATAGTGGGACTGTAAGATTATAGTTTTGTCAGTTTATTTTATGTGGTTTTTGGCAGAAGGCACATATAAAGTGGATGTATTTATAAGCTGCATTTTGAGTGAAGGGACAGACGTAAAAAGAAAGAATATTAAACACCATATTTACCAAGGAAAGGGTGTATATGTTGGTTTTTATGATTAGGAAGAAAACTTATTCCATCACCATTGGCAGAGGTAGAGGTAGTCCTTGTGTGTCTGTGTGTCTTGATGTCAAAATGAGAGAGAAGTTAAGAGATCCTTGAGACCCATGGGTTTAGAGAAGTGCTTTGATTCCTGAATTTAATTTCTTTTTTCAAGAAGTAATTCTTGCTTGGTGTAAAAATTACAAACAATATAAATGTGTGACTTAGTGAAATTCCCAATGTTCTCCCAACTGTTTTGTTTCTATTCTTCCGCTTTCTGTGCATAGACTAACATATACAACATGCATTTTCAGAAGCCTGCTCCTAGAACATAGTCACTCTGGGCTGCTCGGCTTTGCTTTCACACCACACACGCCTCTGTGTGTCAGGGTGTGGGCATCTATGCCTTCCTCTCAGGGAGCCGGGCTCTGCAGATGCCCCTCATTGGGCCAATATCTTGCTGACATACATTTGGATTATTTCTCGTTTTTTCCTGTTATAAACAGTGCTGCAGTAAACATCATTGTGTGTATATATTTGCCCAGTTATGTTATTTAGTAGAATTAATATCTAGGAGTAGAACTACTGAGAAAATAGTTGTGGATATTTAAGATTTTTATCAGTTGTTCTCCTAAAGAGTTGATCGATTTATAGTGGCTGGAAATTCCCTTCCCCACAAACTATATCATGTTCTCCCTTTACTACACTCTCACAGCACCCCCTGTTTCTCCTCTGTGGGACATCTCAGAATTCCATTTAAAAATTTTACCTCCCTCCCCTTTTTAACCCCCTAAAAATAAAAGTCCTGTAGGTACAGGATCATTGTTTCCATATTCTTCATATTATGTCTGTAGCATCCAGTATAACTCCTTACACATAGTGTATATTCAGTAAATAATAAATGTTTCCCCACACCCTTGCTCATTATTTTATTACATATTTTAAAATAATCTGTGAGCAGCCTTTCACATATATTTATAGCCATTTATAGAGTGTGGGGTTTTTTCTCATTTTTCAACCAAACTGTCTTATTATTGATTGAAAGAGCTTATATTTCAATATGATACTTGCAGTGTTGCACATATTTTTATCTAGTTTGTTGCTTATCTTTTGAATTTATGGTATTTTGGGCCATATAAAAGTTTTAAATTTTTAGGTAGTAAAATTATAAATCTCTTTTTCATGGTTCTGGGTTTCATGCCATGTGTTGAAAGGTGTTTCCCACTCTACGGCCTGAGATTTTCATCCAGTACCTTTTCACAGTTGAGTGTACATTGTCGAAATACGTAATAATTTCTTACTCTGCTGTTTCTCTTATAATAATCATTTGTCTTAGTTTTCTGGGTAAATACATATTTAATGCTTACTACCAGTCATCAATGGTGAAGTCTCCCCAGATGTTTGGCTTAGCTAATGCTTGTTCTCTGGGAGATTCCCCAGGAAGGGTCCCCAGGGATAGGTTTCCAAGTTTTTCAGTGTTCAGAACAGTTCCTATGACTTTTGTACTTGAAAGTCTGTTTAGTTGATTATAAAATCCTTGCCTTATATTTTCTTCTTTGAGCATCTTCAATATGTTACTCTGCTGCTTGCTGTCAAAGTGTGATGATGACTAATTAATTTTTCTTTTAAAAGTGACTTCGTTATTTTGCCTAGATACTCAAAAGATTAAAAAAATTTTTTTTATTAATGTATCACTAATATATACTCTTAAGAAGGTTTCACATGAAAAACATTGTGGTTACTACATTCACCCATATTATCAAGTCCCACACATACCCCATTACAGTCACTGTCTATCAGCATAGTAAGATGCCACAGAGTCACTACTTGTCTTCTCTGTGCTACACTGTCTTCCCTGTGACCCCCCCACCATGTGTATCAATCATAATACCACACAATTCGCTTTTCCCGCTCTCCCCATCCACCCTCTACCACCTCTCCCCTTTAGTAACCGCTAGTCCCTTCTTGGAGTCTGTGAGTCTGCTGCTGTTTTGTTTCTTCAGTTTTGCTTGGTTGTTATACTCCACAAATGACGGAAATCATTTGGTACTTGTCTTTCTCTGCCTAGCTTATTTCACTGAGCATAATATCCTCCAGCTCCATCCATGTTGTTGCAAATGGTAGGATTTGTTTTCTTCTTATGGCTGAATAATCTCCCACTGTGTATATGTACCACATCTTCTTTATCCATTCATCTACTGATGGACACTTAGGTTGCTTCCATATCTTGGTTATTATAAGTACTGTTGCAATAAACACACGGGTGCATATGTCTTTTTGGATCTGATATCTTGTCTCCTTTGGGTAAATTCCTACGAGTAGCATTCCTGGGTCAAATGGTATTTCTATTTTTAGTTTTTATTTGAGGAACTTCCATACTGCTTTCCACAATGGTTGAACTAATTTACATTCCTACCAGCAGTGTGGGAGGGTTCCCTTTTGTCTGTGTCCTCACCAGCATTTCTTGTTCCTATTATTTTCTATGTTGGCCATCCTAACTGATGTGAGGTGATATCTCATTGTGGTTTTAATTTGCATTTCACTGATAATTAGTGATGTGGAGCATGTTTTCATGTGCCTGTTGGCCATCTGATTTCTTCTTTGGAGAAGTGTCTGCTCAGATCCTCTGCCCATATTTTAATAGGGTTATTTGCTTTTTGGGTGTTGAGGCATGTGAGTTCTTTATATATTTTGGATGTTAACCCCTTGTCGGATATATCACTTACAAATATATTCTCCCATACTGTAGGATCCCTTTTTGTTCTGCTGATGGTGTCCTTTGCTGTACAGAAACTTTTTAGCTTGATGTAGTCACATTTGTTCATTTTTGCTTTTGTTTCCCTTGCCCAAGGAGATGCGTTCAGGAAAAAGTTGCTCATGTTTATATTCAAGTGATTTTTGCCTATGTTTTCTTCTAAGAGTTTTATGGTTTCCTGACTTACATTCAGGTCTTTGATCCATTTTGAGTTTACTTTTGTGTATGGGGTTAGACAGTTATCCAGTTTCATTCTCTTGCATGTAGCTGTCCAGTTTTGCCAACACCAGTTGTTAAAGAGGCTGTCATTTCCCCCATTGTATGTACATGGCTCCTTTATCATATATTAATTGACCATATATGCTTGGGTTTATATCAGGGCTCTCTAGTCTGTTCCATTGGTCTATGAGTCTGTTCTTGTGCCAGTACCAAATTGTCTTGATTACTGTGGCTTTGTAGTAGAGCTTGAAGTCAGGGAGTATAATCCCTCCTGCTTTATTCTTCCTTCTCAGGATTGCTTTGGCTATTCGGGGTCTTTTGTGGTTCCATATGAATTTTAGAACTATTTTCTCTAGTTCATTGAAGAATGCTGTTGGTATTTTGATAGGCATTGCATTGAATCTGTAGATTGCTTTAGGCAGGATGGCCATTTTGAAAATATTTATTCTTCCTATCCATGAGCATGGGATATATTTCCATTTATTGGTATCTCCTTTAATTTCTCTCATGAGGGTCTTGTAGTTTTCAGAGTATAGGTCTTTCACTTCCTTGGTTAAGTTTATTCCTAGATATTTTATTCTTTTTGATGCAATTGTGAATGGAATTGTTTCCCTGATTTCTCTTTCTGCTAGTTCATCATTGTGTATAGGAATGCAACAGATTTCTGTGTATTAATTTTGTATCCTCCAACTTTGCTGAATCCAGCTATTACTTCTAGTAGTTTTGGGGTGGATTCTTTAGGGTATTTTATGTAGAATATCATGTCATCTGCAAATAGAGACAGTTTAACTTTTTACTTACCAATCTGGATGCCTTTTATTTCTTTGTGTTGTCTGATTGCTGAGGCTACGACCTCCAGTACTCTGTTGAGTAGTTGCATGAAATATCTTTTCCATCCCTTCGCTTTTAGTCTGTGTATGTCTTTGGGTTTGAAGTGAGTCTCTTGTAGACAGCATATAGACAGGTCTGGTTTTTTTATCCATTCAGTGACTCTATGTTTTTGATTGATGCATTCAGACAACTTACATTCAGGGTGATTATCAATAGGAATGTACTATTGCCATTGCAGGCTTTAGATTTGTGGTTACCAAAGGTTCAAGGGTAACTTCCTTACTATCTAACAAACTAATTTAACTCACTTAATATGTTATTACAAACACAATCTAATGGTTCTTTTTTTCGCCATTTTCTTCCTCCTCCATTCTGTATATATTATGTATCATATTCTGTACTCTTTGTCTATCACTTGACTAACTGGGATTATTTGATTTGATTTTCTATTTGTTTAGTAATTAATTGGTTTACTTTATTTACTGTGGTTTTATTTCTCTGGTGAGAGCTATTTAACCTTAGGAACACTTCCATCTATAGCAATCCTTTCAGAAGACACTGTAGAGATGGTTGTGGGAGGTAAATTCTATCACTTTTTGCCTCTCTGGAAATTGTTTAATCCCTCCTTCAAATTTAAATGATAATCTTCCTAGGTAGAATATTCTTGTTTTGAGGCCCTTCTGCTTCATTGCACTAAATACATCATGCCACTCACTTCTTGCTTGTAAGGTTTCTGTTGAGAAGTCTGATGATGGCTTGATGGGTTTTCCTCTGTATGTGAACTTTTTTCTCTCTCTGCATGCTTTTAAAAGTCTGTCCCTATCCTTGATCTTTGCCATTTTAATTATTATACGTCTTGGTGTTGTCTTCCTTGGGTCCCTTGTGTTGGGAGATCTGTGCACCTCTGTAGCCTGAGAGACTATCTCCTTCCACAGTTGGGGAACTTTTCAGAAATTACCTCCTCAAAGACACCTTCTATCCCTTTTTCTCTCTCTTCTTCTTCTGGTACCTCTATAATGCGAATATTGTTGCGTTTGGATTGGTCACACAGTTCTCTCAATATTATTTCATTCCTAGTGATCCTTTTTTCTCTCTGTGCCTCAGCTTCTTTGTATTCCTGCTCTCTAATTTCTATTTCATTTACTGTCTCCTCTACTTCATGTACTCTGCTTTTAAATCCCTCCATTGTATGTTTCATTTCAAATATGTATTCTTCAATGTTTGTATCTCTTTCTTAAATTTGTCCCTCAGTTCCTGAATATTTTTCTCTAGCTCTATGAGCATGTTTATGATTTTTATTTCAAAATCTCTTTCAGGAAGATTGATGAGTTCAGTTTCATTTGTCCCTCTTTCTGGTGTTGGTAGGATTTTGGTTTGAACCAGGTTCCTTTGACATTTCATATTTGTAGGTGGTGCCCTCTAGTGCCCAGAAGCTCTACTCTGTGGAGCTGCTCAGCCCCTGGAGATGGCGGGGGTCACAGATGAGCAGCACTGGTGTCCTTGTTGAGAAACGAGCTCTTTCCTGATTCCTGGCTGCAGTGCCTGCCTCTACTGCCTGGGCCAGTGGGCTGAGCATGCAGGGAGAAGCCTATATTGCCATTGTAGCTTCCCATAGGCAGGGCCACCCTCTGGCTGGCCCGATGCAATGGCAGGAGCAGCCGGTTTGTTAGCTGGTGCCAGGTGGGAGGAAGGCATAGCAGGCTACGTATCATGGTGGGGGGCCTTGTAGCTGTGTTGCTAGCCAGGGGTATGGAGCACTTGAAGCTCCTGAAACTTCCCAACCTGCTGGGCAGAGTGTGCCTGGACAATTTTGTCCATCTGTCCTTTCTCCTGAGCAGCAAGCTCTGTGCAATCCTTGCCCCTTTAGCAGCCTCTCCCTGTTAGGAAGTCTCTCAGACTGCCTGCCTTTTTTTTTGTCCCAGAGCGGCCGGTTGTGGATACCTGTTTTCCAGAAGCAGCTGGGATCTCAGTCTCCCCATGTATTCTACCTGTATTGGTTTTCCAACCCCACTCATCTCCAGAGCACCATGTAATGTAGGTTTGTGCTCCCTGAGCAGATCTCCAGGGCTGGGTGTTCAGCAATCCTAGGCCTCCACCCCCTTTCCGCTCCATTTCTCTTCTTTCCTCCTGTGAGCTGGGGTAGGGGAAGGACTTGGATTCCTCTGGATCCTGGCTTTGGTACTTTACCCTTTTCTTTGAACTCTGCTGTTTTCCTCAGTAGGCAGTCTGTTTTCCTGTTGTTCTTTAAGGATTAGTTGTATTTGCTATATTTTCATATTATTTTTTTATTTTGAAGGAGGTTTCTGTCTTACCTCTCACACTGTGATCTTTAAGCCTGTGAAGGATTTTTTTTTAATCTTTAAAATCTAATAGTTTTACTAGTTGTGTTTCAGTGTTAGCCTTTCTGAGATGACTTCTCTGGGTACACAGTGTACCTTTTCAATATGTAGTTTCATGTCTTTTAGTTTGTTTAGAAATACTAAGTTCTAGTTTTTCTCTGTTTAATGAGCCTGTTTCTCTGGCATGCCTTCATTGTCTGTAGGGGCATTAGTCTCCTCAATATTTCCTTTTTTCTTGTCATACCTTTGTGTGGGATTTGACCATACTTCCTTTCTTTTCTGGTCAGTTAAACCAGATGGCAATGGTGGGACAGGATAGCATTCCCAGCTTTGAGTATCCTGAGTTCTCTCTTGTCTCTGTTGTTTCAAGGTATTTGGATCCATGGCCTTGGGCTTGAAATGTCCAGGCTGTGTCTTCCTCCTCGACTTTTATCTAGATCTTTTTTTTTAATAATTTATTTTGATATCATTAACCTACAATTACATGTGCAATATTATGGTTATTAAACTACCCCCTTCATCAGGTCCCCCCCACCAATCCCATTACACTCACTATCTCAGTGTAGTGACATGCTATAGAATCACTACTTGTCTTCTCTGAGTTGTATAGCCCTCCCCATGCCCTCCCAACATTACATCTGTTAATCGTAATGTCCCCTTTCCCCTCTTATCCCTCCCTTCCCACCCGTCTTCCCCAGTCCCTTTCCCTTTGGTAACTATTAGTCCGTTCTTGCGTTCTGTGAGTCTGCTGCTGTTTTGTTCCTTCAGTTTTTTTCATTGTTCTTATATTCCACATATGAGCGAAATCATTTGATACTTGTCTTTTTCGGCTTGGCTTATTTCACTGAGCATTATACCCTCTAGCTCCATCCGTGTTGTTGCAAATGGTAGATTTGTTTTCTTCTTATGGCTGAATAATATTCCATTGTGTATATGTACCACATCTTCTTTATCCATTCATCTACTGATGGACACTGAGGTTGCTTCCATTTCTTGGCTATTGTAAATAGTGCTGCGATAAACATAGGGATGCATCTGTCTTTTTCAAACAGGGCTTCTGCATTCTTAGGGTAAATTCCTAGGAGTGGAATTCCTGGGTCAAATGGTATTTCTATTTTGAATTTTTTGTCAAATGCTTTTTCAGCATCTATGGAGATGATCATGTGGTTTTTGTTCTTCTTTTTGTTGATGTGGTAGATGATGCTGATGGATTTTTGAATGTTGTACCATCCTTGCATCCCTGGGGTGAATCCCACTTGTTCATGGTGTATGATCCTCTTGATGTATTTTTGAATTCAGTTTGCTAATATTTTGTTGAGTATTTTTCCCTCTATGTTCATCAGGGATATTGGTCTGTAATTGGGGTCTTTGCCTGGTTTTGGTATTAGAGTGATGCTGGCTTCATAGAATGAGTTTGGAAGTATTCCCTCCTCTTCTATTTTTTGGAAAACTTTAAGGAGAATGGGTGTTATTTCTTCTCTGTATGTCTGGTAGAATTCAGAGGTGAATCCATCTGGTCCTGGGGTTTTGTTCTTGGGTAGTGTTTTGATTACCGCTTCAATTTCATTGCTGGTGATTGGTCTGTTTAGTTTTTCTGTTTCTTCCTTGGTCGGTCTTGGAAGGTTGTATTTTTCTAAGACGTTGTCCATTTCTTCTAGGTTTTCCAGCTTGTTGGCATATAGATTCTCATAATATTCCCTTATAATTCTTTGTATTTCTGTGGGGTCCATCGTGATTTTTCCTTTCTCATTTCTGATTCTGTTTATGTGTGTAGATTCTCTTTTTCTCTTAATGAGTCTGGCTAGGGGTTTATCTATTTTGTTTATTTTTTCAAAGAACCAGCTCTTGGTTTCATTGATTTTTTTCTATTGTTTTATTCTTCTCAATTTTCTTTATTTCTTCTCTGATCTTTATTATGTCTCTCCTTCTGGTGACTTTGGGCCTCCTTTGTTCTTCTTTTTCCAATTTCAATAATTGTGTCTTTAGACTGTTCATTTGGGAATGTTCTTCCTTCTTTAAATAGGCCTGGATTGCAATATACTTTCCTCTTAGAACTGCCTTTGCTGCGTCCCACAGAATTTGTGGCTTTGTGTTGTTGTTGTCATTAGTCTTCATATATTCTTTGATTTCTGTTTTGATTTGGTCATTAACCCATTGATTAATTAGGAGAATGTTGTTAAGTCTCCATGTATTTCTGAGCCTTTTTGATTTCTTTTTAAAATTCATCTCTAGTTTTATACCTTTGTGATCTGAGAAGTTGGTTGGTAGGATTTCAATATTTTTGAATTTACTGAGGTTCTTTTTGTGGCCTAGTATGTGGTCTATTCTGGAAAACGTTCCATGTACACTTGAGAAAAATGTATATCCTGTTGCTTTTGGGTGTAGACTTCTGTAGATATCTGTTAGGTCCATCTGTTCTAGTGTGTTGTTCAGTGCCTCTGTGTCTTTCCTTATTTTTTGTCTGGTTGATCTGTCCTTTGGAGTGAGTGGTGTGTTGAAGTCTCCTAAAATGAATGCATTGCTGTCTATTTCCTCCTTCAATTCTGTTAGTATTTGTTTCACATATGCTGGCGCTCCTGTGTTGGGTGCATATATATTTATAATGGTTATATCTTCTTGTTGGACTGACCCCTTTATCATTATGTAATGTCCTTCTTTATCTCTTGCTACTTTCTTCGTTTTGAAGTCTATTTTGTCTGATACAAGTCCTGCAACACCTGCTTTTTTCTCTGTTGTTTGCATGAAATATCTTTTTCCATCCCTTCACTTTTAGTCTGTGTATATCTTTGGGTTTGAGGTGAGTCTTTTGTAAGCAGCATATAGATGGGTCTTGCTTTTTTATCCATTCTGTTACTCTGTGTCTTTTGATTGGTGGATTTAGTCCATTTACATTTAGGGTGATTATCGATACATATGTACTTATTGCCATTATTGCTGGCTTTAGATTCGTGGTTACCAAAGGTTCAAGGGTTGCTTCTTTACTATCTAACAGTCTAACTTAACTTTCTTGTTAAGTTATTGTGAACACCGTCTGATGTTTCTTTATCTCTCCCTTCTTAGTCTTCCTCCTCCATTCTTTATATACTAGGTGTTTTATTCTTTGCCTTTAGTTAGTATTTGGATGGTCTGCTTTCTTTGCTATGATTTTATTTTCTCTGGTGACATCTTTTTAGCCTTAGGAGTGCTTCCCTCTAGAGCAGTCCGTTTAAGATATCCTGTAGTGGTGGTTTATGAGAGGCAAACTCTCTCAACTTCCGTTTGTCTGAAAATTGTTTAATCCCTCCATCATATTTAAATGATAATCGTGCTGGATACAATATTCTTGGTTCAAGGTCCTTCTGTTTCATTACGTTAAATATATCATGCCATTGTCTTCTGGCCTGTAAGGTTTCTATTGAGAAGTCTGATGATAGTCTGATGGGTTTTCCTTTGTAGGTGATCTTTTTTCTGTCTCTAGCTGCCTTTAGTACTCTGTCTTTATCTTTGATCTTTGCCATTTTAATTATTATGTGTCTTGGTGTTGTCTTCCTTGGGTCCCTTGTGTTGGGAGATTTGTGGGCTTCCGTGGGCTGTGAGACCATTTCCTTCCCCAGCGTGGGAACGTTTTCAGCAATTATTTCTTCAAAGACACTTTCTATCCTTTTTTCTTTCTCTTCTTCCTCTGGTACTCCTATAATGCGAATATTGTTCCATTTGGATTGGTCACACAGTTCTCTTAATATTCTTTCATTCCTAGATATCCTTTTATCTTTCTCTGCCTCAGCTTCTCTGTATTCCTGTTCTCTGATTTCTATTCCATTAAGAGTCTCTTGTATGTCATCCAGTCTGCTGTTAAGCCTGTCGATCACTTGTCTGATTTCTGCATTGTCTTTCCTCACTTCCCTCACTTCCTCCCTCAGCTCTTTTGTAACATTCCTCTGTAGATCCATCAGCATGTTATGAGTTTTATTCTGAATTCTTTTTCAGGAAGACTGTGCATTTCCATCCCTTCAGGCTCCTTCTGTGGGGTTGTCTGGATTATATTCCTCTGCCTTTTCATGTCCATAGAGGTGGTCGCTGGTAGTTGCCACGTATGTCAGCTGGGCTCTTTAAGACTTTAAAAAGAAAAAAAAAGGAAAAAAAGAAAAAAAAAGAAAGAAAAAAGAAAGGGAAGAAAAAACAAAAAACAAACAAACAAAAAGAAACGCCCACTGGGAGTGGATTCTGTGGGGATGCTGTAGGTGGCGTTGTTGCTCCACTATTCTATAGCCGTGGCCGCGCCGCTCCGCAGGGCCCTTTATAGCTCCACCTCATGGGGTACCGAGTCCTCTCAGGTGTAGTTGCACGCTGTGCGCTTTCCTGTGTATTCTGGTCTCTCTTTTAGGAATAGTTGTATTTGCTGTATTTTCATAGATATATATAGTGTTGGGAGGAGATTTCTGCTGCCATCTTCCTGGAAGTCTCTAGATCTTCTCTTTGTCCCTAATATCCCTGTCCTGCTCATGTGGAGTGTACCCCCAGCAATTTTCCTCCAGGTGGGCCTGTTTCCTAGAAGGGAGGTTTGGTTGGTTAGATTTTAGAGTTCACAGGGTCCTAGTCAGTAACAATGGCTGGTTGCAATGGTTTCTTCCTTGGTCTCCCTCTCATTCCCCATGGTTGTGTGTGGTGGACCAAGCTTGCTTGAGCTGCTTCCCATCCCCTCCCATCGCCATCCATTGTTCAGATGGTGGCTGTATCCGTGGTCACTTGAGGTGCCCACCCTCCTTCCAGGGTCATCTGTATCCTGCAGGATGTCTAAGTTGGCACATCTCAATTCCCAGCATGTTCCTCCAGCTCCATCCAGAATTCTCAGGTCCCTTCTTTCCCTCAAAACTCCATCACCATTGCTCCTTTGTCTCCTGACATGTAATGCGGAGAAGACCGGAGAAGACTGAAGTGTAATGTGTTTCCCTGTGATGGATGACCTGCTCCTTCTGCTTCATCATTGGCATGTTATTTCTTTGTCTTTGAGCACCAGTGACCTTTACTGGGATAGGTCCTGCCTTCAGTGCCCACTCCTGATTTTTCTTGGAATACAGTGGAATTTATCCATCTGTGGCTTGAGTTATTTAATTTCAGGAGTGTGTCCTCCATTATAGCTTCAATTCCTTTTCTTGTACCATTAATTTTGCTCTCTCCTTCAGAATTAGCAATCTTTAGCCTCCACATTTAACATCTTTCTAATCACTTTCATCCTTGTTTTCCTCTGTTTCATTTCCTCAGATGGGTCCTCTCTGTCCCAGACATTTCCAAGCATCTCAGTTTTATTGCTTGCTCATACTCATGTCACATTTATTCATCATGTAATGAGGTCAGTGTTTCCCCCCACTTGGGTCCCCTTCCTCTCCTGCAGTCATCTTACTAGTTCTGTGATGCCCCCTGTTTGTCCCATATTATTCTTCCAGGGCAAACAAAGCCCTTGGCAGGAAACTCCTTGCTTTTGCCTCTCAGTTAATTTGGATAAATCTAGAACTTGCTCAAGATCTAGAGATGTATCAGTTCTTATAATCTTTCCTCAATTTTGTTCAGTGAATTCCTGTCCCTGGAATATAGTTTTTTATCTGTTGTGCAGGGTTGAGGCCATTTTCCACTTTCTTCATACATTGAATTTCCTTCCCCATTTGACTTTAACTGAAGGGGAGAACAAATAATGTCTTCTTTTATAATAATTCCAGACATACAGCTTAAAACTTGCATTTTTTGGAAAAGTAATTAACAATATACAAAATTCAACGTGTTCAAAAGGGGATATGGGTAAAATGAAGTTTCTTTTCCACCTCCTGGTTCCCTAGTCCCCAGTTCCCAGCTCTGGAAAAAAATTAATCTATAGAATACATCCCCAGAGAGCAACTGGTTTGCCAAAGGATATATACATTTGTAAATGTAATAGCTATTGCCAAATTGTCCTCCATAGAAATTATCAACATATATCCTACTGGCAAAAACTGAGAATGCCAATTTTCTCACACATTCACCAACATGGTGATGTGTACCAAACTTTTCAAATTTTTTGCCATGCTGATGGGTAAAAACAGGGTTTTAGTTTGCATTTCCTTTATTAAGAGGAGGTTGAATATCTTATTTGTTGAAGAACCATTTGTATTTTCTGTAAACTGTTCATTACATTTGCACATTTTTATTTTGGGTTACAGATGGTTTTCTTCTTGGGTTTGTAAGCACCCTTTATGTATAGGAAAATGACCTCTTTTTCTGCATGTGAAGTTTTTTCTCTGTTTATTCAACAATGTTTGTTTAACTGTATTTGGGCTTTGTTTAGATGTTTGGTTTGTATGTAGTTGATTTTTTCCTTTAATAGCTTCTGAATTTTCATACTATGAATAGAAACACCTTCCCCATTCTGACTCTAAAGAGTGTCCTGCGTTTTCTTCTGCTATTATTTTTTATTTTTCTTTGGAATATTTGGTACTGCTGGAGTCATTTTTGGTATAAAAAGTGAAGTAGGATATGCAACTATATTTTTTCTATATGCCTGTCCATTTGTCTCACACCATTTATTGCATACATCCTCCTTTTTTTTGGAACACCAGATTCATCATATATTAAATTTCCATATGCATTTGGACCTAATTCATGGTTTCATGGTTTGTCAATTCTGTTGATGTGTTTGTGTATTCATGTACCAGTATCAAACTTTAAAAAATTTAGGCTTATAATGTATTTTTTAAATAATAATCCAATAAGGTTATTTTGGAGGGAAGTCATGTTGGAAGACTTTAGTAGTATCTCCACAGTAAGATGTTTTAGATAATTCTTCTGGGCATAATCCGCTATTCACTGTAGGACATGCATTTACTTCTGTGCTTGAAATTGATTTTGGTGATGGAAGTAAGGACTTTTGGTTGGTCAATCCGCATTCTCCTACCGTGACTCCCCAGTGATAAAGGAAATGAATTTGCAGGTTTGGCAGAGGAAATTAGGGTTTTTTTGTTTGGGGACATATTGATACTACCTGAGGCTCGTACTTCATAGTGTCATCCTCCTTTAGTTAAACTGGCCATAGATGTTGTACAGGAAAAAAAATACTTCTAATTTTTAGACTAATGTGTGCATGAGCTGTAAAGAGGAATATTTCTTAAGGCACAATTTTGTTATGGCATATTTTGTTATAGAATTCAGAGTTATAGAAACAATGTTCACAATTTCAGAAGCAACATTATGACCTTGCAAGTTTGCTAACTTCTTTACTGAAATAGTGCATGGAAAACATAGCACAGCCTGTCCTGAATAAGCACTTGGGTATTTCCTATACAAAGTCATAATTTAAATTCTGTTTGAACTTGTCAAATGCTTCCTTTTAAAATGTATGTTTATATAAGCATTTGCTTTAGTGCTTTTTCTCCCTTTGGACTTTTTCCTCTACTAATTCATCAAATAGTTATTGAGTACCTGCTCTATGCTAGCTAATCTCTAGCAACTGACAGTCAGTGGGGAATGAAACAGACAAGGACTCTGCTCTCATTGAGTTTATAATCTAGTGGGGAAATAGGTAATAAGAAAGAACATTTCAGGTTGTGATCAGTTATTATGGAGAAAATAAAGCAGGATCGCATGATTGTGAATGACTTTGAGGGCACCATCTTATAAAAGGTCGATGTAACTATACTAAAATTTGTTACCATTTATTAGCAGGCAATGTGGGAAAATGAAAAAAGCATGGACTTTAGAGTAGATAAGGCTCTGTGCAAATCTCAGGTTTTCTACACACAAGTTGTATGAATGTGAGCAAATTACATAACCTCTTTGATCCCTAATTTCCTCAATTGCCCTGAGCCTGTGCCTAAACCATAGCAGCTTTTTGAGGATTAAATGGGACAAGTTTAGCAAAAAACCCTAAAAAAGTGTTTGACCTGTAATAGTTGCTTTAATAATAGTAGCTAAAATATGATTTGTTTAATCACTTTCATTAAAATTTCAAAAATAAGAAATTTTCCCATGATTTCATTAGTTTTAAAATCTTGTGCCTAATAGGATGTTTCAAAGAAAGCACCTTTAAATAGCCATTCGTGCACATTGTCACCATGGTAACTGCTAACATGGGGACTTGCTGATATCAGTTTATTCATTTCCATGGACTGTCATAATTTACTGTTCACCCACTGTTGGTCAAATTTTATTGAGGTCATAAATAACAGAAAATACAAATAACATTTGTTGTTTAACATTGTATTAGGACAAATTTTAGTAGAGCTGAAAGGTTATACATCAAAGAATCTAGACACCAGGACGGAGCTCCAGTGTAGGAACAGCAGCACTAGCAGTTTCATCTGTTCCACACTGAGGAATACGGACTGTGGTTCAAAGATGTTTTCATACCAGATCCACACTACCAGGGATCTAGGCTGGGATCCTACCAGGCCTCAGGCTGGGAGCCGGGAAGGGGCCCAAGATGCCAACTCTGTCAGGACTTCTGATGGGTGCTTTACATAGATGACATTCTGAGGCCAAGCAGAAGTCATCACTTCTTAGATGGACAGCCCATCAGTGCCATCCCAGGAAGGGGTAGGGGTTATAAGAGGTTAGGGAACAGGAAAGCGGGTAAGTCAGAATGATGAACGCTACAACAGGCCAGGGAGGTGGAGTAGGGATCTGTGTACAAGAGAAGGTGGGAGACTCAGATAGCAACCAAACGGGTTTGAGGTGTGTTTTTCAACACAGGTCTCATGTACCTTCCTGACACACAGCAGTTTGTCACGTATCTATTTGCCCTACAGACAGGCCCATGCTAAGTAGCACACATTCTTCTTTTCCTCTCTCAGGTAAGGCAGTCCCTACTCTGGCCCAAGTCAATAAGCAAGGAATTTTACCAATACCTTTGTCGAGTTGATCCACTAAATCCCCACTCTGGACTCTACCAGTTGGCTTCCTTGCATAGCTAAGTTTTGGGGAGTAGCCTGATTCCACCTCCTTTATCATTCATTCTCTCCTCAATTCCATGACGTTTCTTCTGACTCTATCATCCAGTGGACTGTGTTCTTGCTAAATTCAGCAGTGGCCATATAGGGGTATATTCACCTGTCTTCTGGACACTTCCAACTAAATGTATCAAACGTTGCAAATTCAGATTGAACTGAACTCACTATCCTCTTCTGTGGTGTGATGATTTAAAAATGTATCTACAAATTCTTTATATTTTTCCTTTCAAGAGGTGGAACTTAATTCCCCTCTCCTTGAATGTGGACTGAGCTTAGTGACTTCCTTCTAATGAATGGAATAAGAAGTAATGGTGTGAGACTTCAGGGTCATTAAAGACATTGTGGCCTTCTCTTTGCTCTCTTTTTTGGATAACTTGGTCTAGTGGCAGCCAAGTGCCATAATAGAAGGATATTTAAGCAGCCCTATAGAGAGACTCACTTGGAAGGGAACCGAGATCTCCTTCCCACAACCAGCACTAATTTGCCAGGCATGTGAGTGAACGCCCTGCAACTCCAGCCCCTGTCAAGCCTTCAGATGATGTAGCCCCAGCTGACTCTTGGCGGTGGACTCAGGAGAGACTCTGGTGTAGAACAACCGAGCTAAACCTCTCCTAGATTTCTGACTCACCCAAACTGTGAGATAATGAACATTGGTTGTTGTAAGCTACTTAATTTTGTGGGTAATTTGTTGTGCAGCAATACATAACTAATGTATATGGCAAGGCTCCTGTTTTCCTAATCTCAGTAAATTGTACCTAAATCAGGAAACTCCAACTTCCTCCCCAAAATCCAGCTGGTGATCAAGTCCTTTTATTTCCATCTAGGTATCTGTTGATTCGGCATCTTCTGAATTTCTTTGTCACTCTCATGGTTATTATTATTTTTCATCTGGACTGGTTCAACTACCCCTTAATAATTAAGGTTTCTTGCTTTCAGCTTTACCTCCTTATAATCCATCCTCTACACTGCCATCAGAGCAGTCATTCTAAAATGTGAATTTGATTATGCTTCTTTGCTTAAATTGTCCTCACCGACTAGGGCTTATCAATTCCAAACACCTTAGCAATGCAGGTAAAGCTGTTGGAGGTTTGATCCCTCTTGCTTTCTAGTGGAACCTCCTGTCTCTCATGCAGGAGAGTGTTCAGCCATCACAAAGATGCTTGTTTATTTGCTTTGCAGAATTTCAGTGTAGTTTTAAAATATGCAACAATAGAGAAAAAAATTAATTTGTAAAGAAAACTGTCAACTACTGGGGAAGTCAAACTCATGGACACTCAGCTGCCTACATTGCTGTTTGGTCATATCAAGGTATCCTAACATTTTAGCCTTAAAAATCATGATATTTTGGCTAAGATTCAGGCTGCTCCAAATATCAGTTACTGAGATATAATATACTATACTCCGAAATCATAGAAACTGTCTTCATCAACATTATCAACATCGTGAAAATATAGTTTTATATTGTTCCTCATTTTTAATATCCATGAGTGCCTTTCCCCTTAGTGGACAGTGTATTCTGGAGTGGGAAACAAACCCTGGTACTCACTGTCCATACTGCACATCAAAAAGACACATTGTCCGTAGCTGTAGTTTGATTCGAAATGTTTATCCTTTTCAGCACTAAATGAATATCAGATCATTTAGATCATCAACACTGTTTTTATGAGAAGAACAGCAGTGGTATAGACTGACATTAAACTCAATGCCTTTTATTCGGTGTGGCAGCTCCTTTTCTTCCTGGATGTGCACATAACAGGCCCTCCATCAGTGTGGAGCCCCAGGCTCCCTCTCACCGTGTATCTTGGCCCTCAGATATGAGCCTTAAACATCAAAGGTGCTGATTTGACCTGCACAGAGATTTCAGTTGATGGTAAACTGAAATTATCTGCTGGACTGTGTATATATTCACAATTCCTCTTCCACCTCTTCCACCTGCCATTGGCATTCCTTGATGTTCAGTGTATTCATTGATGGGGGAATTTTGCTATTATCTTGTTCTGTTGTCTTTCTGACCAAAACATGTATCATTAATTTTGGGGCTATTCATCAGTGCTTATTCTGTATATGCTTTTATCTCTGAGGAGTGCAACTTTAAATGATGCCTCTGTAGTTCTGGTGTTTTCCTTGATGATGAAATGCATTGGCTTTGCACTTAGAAACGTTATTTTGCCCTTGAGGAAGAACTTGGTTGGCTTACTGACGAGGCCATTGCACTTTGTTTGAAAGTGATGTGGAAGGTGTACATAGTTTCTGCCACTATTTCAGAAGCTTTATAAACAATAAAGTGCTTTAGCCTTAGAAGAAAATGGATCAATGGTCCAATAAATTCTAGTTTTTCAATATTTTCCTTACGCTTCCTATTTGCACTTCCGTTTTTTAACTGCCTGTGTGACACATCACTTGACAAACGGCATACATCTCTCCGTCTTGCGCTTCAGCCTTGTTCAGTAGTGATCCTTACACTTGTCAAGAGTTGTATTTATGTTAGTCTCAACCTGACTTGTATACGTCATTGAACTGCTTAACTTAGTCAGTTTTTCTGAACTGATATACTGCTACAAAACAGAAAAAGATGAAAATTTTAATTTTAATGAATATAAATACCAATGCACAAAATATTGTGAAAATACAGTAACAGACTAAGAGGAACGACATCCTTTTAAGTAAAGATTAGATGAAGAAAAATGAGCAATGCAAATATAAATTCTAAACTGAATGTATATTGAGTGTAACAAGTTTTCAGTGAAATACTTTTACATTAAAAATGTGTGAGATATATTCAAACAAAATCGTTTTGTTTCTTTTGAAACTGAAACTCCCAGAGTGCCTCTTGATATACTGTAGTCCCATTTTTCTTTTATTTATTCAACAAACATTTGCTGAGTGCTCTGTGACGGGCACTGTGCAAGGAGCAGAGGGTTAACAGTGAGCAGGACAGAGCTTTCATCTTCTGCACGTGTGGTTTTCTTCTGTGTCACAACCAGTCTGTACTTTGCTACTTATTTTTCTATTCTCCTTTTTCTCACCTATTATGTTTCAGATCCATAAACAATTCTAAGTCTATATCCTCATTTCAAGATAGTTCTCCAATTTTAAATATAATAATAATCGTGGTATTCATCCTTGTACATGGGAACTTAGAAATTCCATTAAAAATTTTTAGGTATAAAACAAAAGATACATTCAAATATAAAAGTAGAGCAAGATATGAAAAGTCCCCATTTAGAATCTTTTATTTTTATATATTTATATTTTTTATTTTAGTATTATTAATATACAATTACATGAGCAACATTATGGTTACTAGACTCTCCCTATTATCAAGTCCCCACCACATACCCCATTATAGTCACTGTCCATCAGGGTAGTAAGATGCTATAGAATCACTATTTGTCTTCTCTGTGTTATACTTCCCCATATTTCTCCTCCCGTTACATTATGTGGGTTAATTGTAATACCCCTTTTCCCCCTTAACCCTCCCTTCCCACCCATCTTCCTGGTCCCCTTCCCTTTGGTAAGTGTTAGTCCATTCTTGGGTTCTGTGAGTCTGCTGCTCTTTTGTTCCTTCAGTTTTTGCTTTGTTCTTATACTCTACATATGAGTGAAATCATTTGATACTTGTCTTTCACCGACTGGCTTATTTCACTGAGCATAATACCCTCTAGTTCCATCCATGTTGTTGCAAATGATAGAATATGTTTTCTTCTTATGGCTGAATAATATTCCATTGTGTATATGTACCACATCTTCTTTATCCATTCATCTACTGATGGACACTTAGGTTGCTTCCATTTCTTGGCTATTGTAAATAGTGCTGTGATAAACATAGGGGTGCATGTATCTTTTTCAAACTGGGCTGCTGCATTCTTAGGATAAATTCCTAGGAGTGGAATTCCTGGGTCAAATGGTATTTCTATTTTGAGTTTTTTGAGGAATCATCATACTGTTTTCCACAATGGTTGTACTAATTTACATTCCCACCAGCTGTGTAGGAGGGTTCCCCTTTCTCCACATCCTTGCAAACATTGTTCTTGTTTGTCTTTTAGATGGTGGCCATCCTCACTGGTGTGAGGTGATATCTCATTGTGGTTTTAATTTGCATTTCTCTGATGATTAGCAATGTGGAGCATCTTTTCATGTGCCTGTTGGCCATCTGAATTTCTTCTTTGGAGAAGTGTCTGTTCAGCTCCTCTGCCCATTTTTTAATTGGCTTATTTGCTTTTTGTTTGTTGAGGTGCATGAACTCTTTATATAATTTGGATGTCAACCCTTATGGGATATGTCATTTATGAATATATTCTCCCATACTGTACAATGTCTTTTTGTTCTACTGATGGTGTCCTTTGCTGTACAGAAGCTTTTTAGTTTGATATAGTGCCACTTGTTCATTTTTGCTTTTGTTTCCCTTGCCCGGGGAGATATATTCATGAAGAAGTTGCTCGTGTTTATGTCCAAGAGATTTTTGCCTGTGTTTTTTCTTTTTTTTTTTTTATTTACAATTTATTTTGGTATCATTAGCCTACAATTACATGTGCAATATTATAGTGATTAAACTACTCCCTTCATCAGGTCCCCCCCACCAACCACATTACAGTCACTGTCCATCAGCGTAGTGAGATGCTATAGGGTCACTACCTGTCTTTTCTGAGTTGTACAGCCCTCCCTGTGCCCCCGCTACCTTATGTCTGCTAATCGTAATACCTCTTTTATGCTCTTATCCCTCCCTTCCCACCCATCTTCCCCAGTCCCTTTCCCTTTGGTAACTATTAGTCCGTTCTTGGGTTCTGTGAGTCTGCTGCTGTTTTGTTCCTTCAGCTTTTTTCTTTGTTCTTATACTCCACATATGAGTGAAATCATTTGATACTTGTCTTTTTCGGCTTGGCTTATTTCACTGAGCATAATACCCTCTAACTCCATCCATGTTGTTGCAAATGGTAGGATTTGTTTTCTTCTTATGGCTGAATAATATTCCATTGTGTATATGTACCACATCTTCTTAATCCATTCATCTACTGATGGACACTTAGGTTGCTTCCATTTCTTGGCTATTGTAAATAGTGCTGCAATAAACATAGGGGTGCATCTGTCTTTTTGAAACTGGGCTTTTTGAAATTTTTGAAATGTTTTGAAGTCTATTTTGTCTGATACAAGTACTGAAACAGCTGCTTTTTTCTCCCTGTTGTTTGCATGAAATATCTTTTTCCATCCCTTCACTTTTAGTCTGTGTATATCTTTAGGTTTGAGGTGAGTCTCTTGTAAGCAGCATATAGATGGGTCTTGCTTTTTTATCCACTCTGTGTCTTTTGATTGGTGCATTCAGTCCATTTATATTTAGGGTGATTATTGATAGATATGTACTTATTGCTATTGCTGGCTTTAGATTCGTGGTTACCAAAGGTTCAAGGGTTGCTTCTTCACTGTCTAACAATCTAACTTAACTTTCTTGTTAAGTTATTGTGAACACCGTCTGATGTTTCTTTATCTCTCCCTTCTTATTCTTCCTCCTCCATTCTTTGTATATTAGGTGTTTTATTCTTTGCCTTTAGTTAGTATTTGGATGGTCTGCTTTCTTTGCTATGATTTTATTTTCTCTGGTGACATCTTTTTAGCCTTAGGAGTGCTTCCCTCTAGAGCAGTCCATTTAAGATATCCTGTAGTGGTGGTTTATGAGAGGCAAACTCTTTCAACTTTCCTTTGTCTGGAAATTGTTTAATCCCTCCATCATATTTAAATGATAATCGTGCTGGATACAGTATTCTTGGTTCAAGGTCCTTTTGTTTCATTACATTAAATATATCATGCCCTTCTCTTCTGGCCTGTAAGGTTTCTGTTGAGAAGTCTGATGATAGTCTGATGGGTTTTCCTTTGTAGGTGATCTTTTTTCTCTCTCTAGCTGCCTTTAATACGCTGTCTTTATCTTTGATCTTTGCCATCTTAATTATTATGTGTCTTGGTGTTGTCTTCCTTGGGTCCCTTGTGTTGGGAGTTCTGTGAGCTTCCGTGGACTGCGAAGCTATTTCCTTCCCCAGTGTGGGAAAGTTTTCAGGAATTATTTCTACAAAGACATTTTCTATCCCTTTTTCTCTCTCTTCTTCCTCTGGTACTCGTATAATGCAAATATTGTTCCGTTTGGATTGGTCACACAGTTCTCACAATATTCTTTCATTCTTAGAGGTCCTTTTTTCTCTCAGTACCTCAGCTTCTTTGTATTCCTCTTCTCTAGTTTCTATTTCATTTATCTTCTCCTCCACCATATCCAATCTCCTTTTAATACTGTCCATTGTGTTCTTCAAGAATTGGATCTCCGACCAGAATTCATTCCTGAGTTCTTGAATATCTTTCCGTACCTCCATGAGCATGTTAATGATTTTTATTTTGAACTCCCTTTCAGGGAGAGTCATAAGGTCCATATAATTTAAATCTTTCTCAGGAGTTGTATTCATAATTTTACTCTGGACCAGGATCCTTTGGCATTTCATATTTGTGTATGGAGCCCTCTAGTGCCCAGAAGCTCTACTCTCTGGAGCTGCTCAGCCCCTGAAGCAATGTCAGGGATTGTAAGGGAGTGGTATTGGTGCCTCGGGGGAGGAAAGGGCTGTTTCCTGGTTCCTGGCTGTTATGCCTGTCTCCACTGTCTGAACCAGTGGGCTGAGCACACAGGTATAAGCCTCTGTGCTTTGCCTTTTTAGTTGCTGTAGACTGATCTTCCCTCTGGCTGACCTAACACCAGGGAAGGGTTTCCAGGTTTGCAAGCCCGGTGGGGCTGGCCAGGCGAAAGGTGCACTAGTCTGCCTGTCACAGAAGGGGTTCTTGGAGCTGTGTAGGCAGCCAGGGAGCTGGCACACCTGAAGATAAGAAAACTCCCAATCTGCTGGGCAGAGTACTCCCAGACAATTTTGTCTACCTGTCCTTTCTCCTGAGCAGTATGCTCTGTGCAGTCCTTGCCCCCTTAGCAGGCCTCTTGCTAAGGTCTTCTTTTGTTAGTAAGTCTCTCAGACTGCCTGCCTTTATTTTGTCCCAGAGCAGCTGGGTATGGATCCCTGATTTCACAAGCAGCTGGAATCTTAGTCTCTCCAGGAACTCGGCCTGTCTTAGCTTTCCAAGCTCCTAATTACAAGAGTATCATGCAAGCACCATGAAATGTAGGTTTGTGCTCCCAGAGTAGATCTCCAGAGTTAGGTATTCAGCAGTCCCAGTTCTCCACTCCCTCTCTGCTCTGTTCCTGTTCCTCCTACCAGTGAGCTGGGGTGGGGGAAGGGCTTGGATCCTGCAGGACCACAGCTTTAGTACATTACCATTTTCTGTGAGGGCTGCTCTTGTCTCCAGGTGTATGCAGTTTGTTGTAGTCCTCTTTCCCGTTGCTCTTTGAAGAGTAGTTGTAGTAGCTTTATTTTCATATTATATGCGGTTTTAGGAGGAAGCCTCTGTCTCACCTCTCACGCCGCCATCTTTGCCTGCCTGTGTTTTTTCTAAGAGTTTTATGGTTTCATGACTTACAATCAGGTCTTTGATTCACCTTGAGTTTACTTTTGTGTATGGGGTTAGACAATAATCCAGTTTCATTCTCTTACATGTAGCTGTCCAGTTTTGCCCACACCAGCTGTTGAAGAGGCTGTCATTTCCCCATTGTATATCCATGGCTCCTTTATTGTATATTAATTGATCATATATGCTTAGGTTTATATCTGGGCTCTCTACTCTGTTCCACTCATCTATGGGTCTGTTCTTGTGCCTATACCAAATTGTCTTCATTACTGTGGCTTTGTAGTAGAGCTTGAAGTCAGGGAGCGTAATTCCCACCACTTTATTCTTCCTTCTCAGGATTGCTTTGGCTATTCCGGGTCTCTTGTGATTCCATATGAATGTTAGAACTATTTGCTCTAGTTCATTGAAGAATGCTGTTGGTAATTTTATAGGGATTGCATGGAATCTGTAGATTGCTTTAGGCAGGATGGCCATTTTGACAATATTTATTCTTCCTATCCATGAGCAAGTGATGTGTTTCCATTTATTGGTTTCTTCTTTAATTTCTCTCATGAGCATCTAGTAGTTTTCAGAGTACATGTCTTTCACTTCCTTGGTTAGATTTATTCATAGGTATTTTATTATTTTTGATGCAATTGTGAATGGAATTGTTTTCCTGATTTCTCTTTCTGCTAGTTCATCGTTAGTGTATCAGAATGCAAAAGATTTCTGTGTATTAATTTTGTACCTGTAACACTTCTCAATTCAGATATTAGATTTAGTAATTTTGGAGTGGATTCTTCAGGGTTTTTTATGTACAATATCATGTCATTTGCGAACAGGACTTCTTCCTTCCAATATGGATGCAATTTATTTCTTTGTATTGTCTGACTGCCATGGCTAGGACCTCCAGTACTATGTTGGATAAAAGTGGGGAGAGTGGGCATCCTTCCTCGTCTTGTTCCCGATCTTAAAGGAAAAGCTTTCAGCTTCTCACTGTTAAGTATAATGTTGGTTGTGGGTTTGTCATATATGGCCTTTATTATGTTGAGGTACTTGCCCTCTAAACCCATTTTGTTGAGTTTTTATCATGAATGGATGTTGAATTTTGTCGAATGCTTTTTCAGCATCTATGGAGATGATCATGTGTTTTTTATCCTTCTTTTTGTTGATGTGGTGGATGGTGGGGATGGATTTTCAAATGTACCATCCTTGCATCCCTGGGATGAATCCCACTTGATCATGATGGATGATCTTTTTAATGTATTTTTTAATTCGGTTTGCTAATATTTTGTTGAGTATTTTTGCATCTATGTTCATCAGGGATATTGGTCTGTAATTTTCTATTTTTGTGGTGTCTTTGCCTGTTTTGATATTAGAGTGATGTTGGCCTCTTAGAATGAGTTTGGGAGTATTCCCTCCTCTTCTACTTTTGGAAAACTTTAAGGAGGATGGGTATTAGGTCTTCACTAAGTGGTTGATAAAATTCAGCAGTGAAACCATCTGGTTCAGGCGTTTTGTTCTTAGGTAGTTTTTTTATTACCAATTCAATTTCTTTGCTGGTAATTGTTGTATTCATATTTTCTGTTTCTTCCTGGGTCAGCCTTGGAAGGTTGTGTTTTTCTAGAAAGTTGTCCATTTCTTCTAGGTTATCCAGTTTGTTATCATATAATTTTTCATAGTATTCTCTCATTCTTTGTATTTCTGTGGTGTCTGTAGTGATTTTTCCTTTCTAATTTCTGATTCTCTTTATGTGTGTAGACTCTCTTTTTTTCTTGAGAAGTCTGGATAGGGGTTTTTCTATTTTGTTTATTTTCTCAAAGAACCAGCTCCTGCTTTCATTGATTCTTTCTATTGTTTTATCCTAAATTTATTTCTGTTTTAATCTTTATTATGTCCCATCTTCTACTGACTTTGGGCCTCATTTGTTCTTCCTTTTCTAGTTTCATAAAGTGTGAGTTTAGACTGTTCATTTTGGATTGTTCTTCTTTCCTGAGGTGGGCCTGGATTGCAGTATATTTCCCTCTTTGCATGGCCTTCACTGTGTCCCACAGATTTTGCAGTGTTGAATTATTATTGTCATTTGTCTCCATATATTGCTTGATCTCTGTTTTTATTTGGTCATTGATCCATTGATTGTTTAGGAGGATGTTATTAAGGCTCCATGTGTTTGTGGGCATTTTCATTTTCTTTGAGTAGTTTATTTCTAGTTTTATACCGTTGTGATCTGAGAAGCTGGTTGGTACAATTTCAGTCTTATTGAATTTGCTGAGGTTCTTTTTGTGGCCTAGTGTATGATCTATTATTGAAAATATTCCATGTGCACTTGAGAAGAATGTGTATCCTGTTGCTTTTGGGTGGAGTGTTCAGTAGTTGTCTGTTAGGTCCATCTTTTCTAATATGTTGTTCAGTGCCTCTGTCTCTTTATTTTCTGTCTGGTTGATCTGTCCTTTGGAGTGAGTGGTGTGTTGAAGTCTCCCAAAATGAATGCATTGCACTCTATTTCCCCCTTTAGTTCTGTTAGTATTTGTTTCACATATGTAGGTGATTCTGTGTTGGGTGCATAGATATTTATAATAGTTATATCCTCTTGTTGGACTGAACCCTTTATCATTATGTAATGTCCTCCTTTGTCTCTTATTACTTTCTTGGTTTTGAAGCCTATTTTGTCTTATAGTACTGCAAGTCCTGCTTTTTTCTCCCTATTAGTTGCATGCATATAAATTAGTTGTAGGCAGCATATAGATGGGTCTTTTTTTTAATCCATTCAGTGACTCTATGTCTTTTGATTGGTGCATTCAGACCATTTACATTTAGGGTGATTATTGATAGGTATGTACTTATTGCCATCCAGGCTCTAGATTCGTGGTTACCGAAGGTTCAAGGGTGAATCTCTTACTACCTAACAGTTTAACTCACTTTATATGCTATTATAAACACAACCTAAAGATTTTTTCCCTCCTTTTTCTTCCTCCTCCATTCTTTGTATTTTATGAATCACATTCTATACTCTTTGTCTAGCCCTTGGGTGACATCTATTTAGACTTAGGAATACTTCCATCTATAGCAGTCCCTCCAAAATGCACTGTAGAGCTCGTTTGTGGGAAGTAAAGTTTCTCAGCTTTTGCTTATCTGTAAAGTGTTTAATCCCTCCTTCAAATTTAAATGATAAGCTTGCCAGGTACAGTATTCTTGGTTCAAAGCTCTTCTGCTTCATTGCATTAAATATATCAGGCCACCCCCTTCTGGCCTGTAAGGTTTCTGTTGAGAAATCTGATGATAGCCTGATGGCTTTTCCTTTGTATGTGATCATTTTTCTCTCTCTAGTGGCTTTTAAACATCTGTCTTTATCCTTGATCTTTGCCATTTTAATTATTATATGTCTTGATGTTGTCTTCCTTGGGTCCCTTGTGTTGGGAGATCTGTACACCTCCATGTCCTGAGAGACTATCTCCTTCCCCAGATTGTGGAAGTTTTCAGCAATTACCTACTCAATGACAGTTTCTATCCCCTTTTCTCTCTGTTCTTCTTCTGGTACCCCTATAATGCGAATATTGTTCCTTTTGGATTGGTCACACAGTTTTCTCAATATTCTTTCATTCTTAGAGATTCTTTTTTCTCCCTGTGCCTCAGCTTCTTTGTATTCCTATTCTCTAATTTCTATTCCATTTACCATCTGTTCTACTACATCTAATCTGCTTTTAAATCCCTCCATTATATGTTTCATTTCAGGTATGGAATTTCTTAAGGATTGAATATCCATCTTAAATTCATTCCTGAGTTCTTGAATATTTTCCTGTTCCTCCATAAGCTTGTTTATGATTTTTATTTCGAACTCTCTTTCAGGAAGATTGGTGAGTTCAGTTTCATTTGGCCCTTTTTCTGGAGTTTGTGAGATTTTGGTCTGAACCATGTTCTTTTGACGTTTCATATTTCTGTGAGGTGCCCTCTAGTGCCCAGAATCTCCAGTCTCCGGAACTGCTCTGCCCTTAGAGTGAGGTTGGGGGTCATAGGGGAGCGGAGCTGGTTCCTGGGCATAGGAACGATCTGTTTCCTGATTCCTGTCTGCCGTGCCTGTCTCCCATATGAAAGCCAGTGAGCCGAACACACTGGTGTAAGCCTCTGTGCTCTGCATCTCTAGCTGTTGTAGGCGGGGCCTCCCACTGACTGGCCTGATGCCAGCCAGTGACTGCCAGTTTGCCAGCCTGTGCCATCAGGCAAGGAGGAAGGCTTGGCAGGCTGCGTATCACAGTGGGACCTCAGAGCTAAGTAGGCAGCCAGGGGGATGGAGCCCTGAAGCTCCTCAAAGTTCCCAACCAACTGGGCAGAGTGTGCCCAGACAACCTTGTCCACCTATCCCTTCTCCCGTGCAGCAAGCTCTGTGCAAACCCCGCCCCTTCAGCAGCCCTCTCGCTGCTGGGAAGCCTCTCAGACCACCTGCCTTTCCCTTGTCGCTGAGCGGCGAGATGTGGATCCATGTCCTCCACAAACAGCTGGAATCTGTCTCTCAAGCACTCCTCCTGTCCTAGCTCCCCAACCTACAGAGCACCACACAATGTAGGTTTCTCCTCGCAAAGCAGATCTCCAGAGTTGGGTGTTCAGCTGTCCCAGGCTTCCACCCGCTCCCCGCTCCGTTTCTCTTACTCCTGCCAGTGAGCTGGGGTGGGGGAAGGGCTTGCGTTCCGCCGGATCAAGACTTTTGTACATTACCCTGTTTCGTGAGGTCTGCTCTGTTTATGAGGTCTGTATGCAGTCTAGAGCAGCCTTTTTTCCTGTTGCTGTTTTAGGGTTAGTTGTATTAACTATATTTTCGCACTCTCTATGGTTTTGGGAGGAGTTCTCTGTCTCACCTCTCACGTCACCATCTTGAATCTTCCCCTTTTACAATCTTCACTCCAGCTGCCTCCCAAATATCATACACACAAGTGAAAGAAAGTGCTTATTTCCTACATTTTTGCTGAGAGTTATTCCTTTAAAAAGAATAGCCCGTTTTCAAATTGCTGTTGTACAGCTGAAACTAATATAATATTGCATGTTTATATTCAATAAGATTTTAAAAATTATAAGACTGTTAGTCCAGGTGACAGGTGTAGAAATATCTTACCGCTTTAGTTCCTGTTTGTTGGATACCAGGTAAACCCTGCATCTTTTCACATGTTTATTAGGCACTGTTTTTCCTTTTGGGAGTTGCCTTTTTCCAGCCTTTGCCTTACTTCTGTGGGACTGTTTGTTTCTTCTTAAGTTAATTTTGGTAAACTATGTTTTCCTAGAAAATTATCTGTTTTGCCTAGTTTACAAATCCATACATGTAATTATGTCCTCTTTCTTGTTTTTAATTTGGATCTTCTTTTCTTCCTCCTAATTAGATTTTCGAGAGCTCTATCTTGTTAGTCTTTCAAAACACCAGCTTTTAGCTTTATTAATCTTCAAGACCATTCTAAACATGTTAGGTGTCTCCTTAACTGCTGCTTTTATCTTTATTCATTTCTACCTTCTGCTGTCTGTGGATTCAGGGAAAGCCCTTCCTGCACCCAGAGGAGAGTAGGAGTGGAGGTTCAGAGGGTGTTGTGGGGTGTCAGGAAAATAATCGTCAACATCATTCTCCCCAACTCCCACCATAAATACAGTCAGTTCAGAACCTGTGAGGAAACCAGAGTCAGGAATCAGATAGGGGGAGATCAGATATCAGTTTTGTTAATAAGGCTGACTTGAAGAATAACACTTGCCCTGTGATCACAGTCAGGCTAATGACCCTCCCTGTCTGAGTTACACTTAACCAAGAAGTTCTTAGAATAAATGCGTTTTGGAAGGTTCAACATGAAGCGAGTTTTAGAGTTAAATAAATCAGTTGCTCAGAGACCTGAGGGCCCCTGTCCTCATGGGAGTTCAGTCTTCATAGTAAAGTTTGGAGACCCAGGTTGGGAACAAAGAAAAATGTGTGATTGGCCTTCCCTGATTGGTGGCTCACTGAACAGGGCCAGAGGAGGGGCGTCCAGGAGCTTGGCAGGGATCATGGTGGAAGGAGGTGATCTTGGGGTTCAGAATGTGAGTCCTGCAGGGGAAGGGAGGGACCTGAGATTGGAGAGCACATGAGGCTGGAGGGAGTGTGTCCATGTGGCAGCTGAAGCAGAGCCAGCGTTTTGAGATTCAGAATCTCGATGGCGGGAGAGCCTGGTGGATGGGCACATTCCCAAGTATGATGGAACCTGTGGGGGTCTGAGGCTGAGTCACTCTTCAGACTCTCTTGTTCTTTCCCAAATTAATTTAACATCTGCCTTGAAACCAAAAGAGTTACAGCTTTCCTATTCCTGTCTAGTTAAACAAATTCAAACATATGCATCATGGCACTCAGCATCCCACACAGCCAGGGAGGGAAGTGCAGTGTGGATGGTAGGCGTGTCACACTAGAAGCAGAGGGTGGTCACTGCTGGGATTGGGGCCGCCGGGAGGGTCCATCACTGGAGCCAGACACTCCTCGTGGTTACCTGACCTGTCCAGGGTCCTTCAGTCATATGAATTAATCTGGCAGTACAGTGGTGCTTTTTAAATATATGTATCAGTGAATTGTAGCTTGTGAGCTGAAAAATTTCTTGTTCTTAGCTGTGCATTTACACAAGAGCCTTGCCTCTACATTATCTTAGGGAGGGAGCAGTGAACCTTGCCTCCTAGCTCATACGAAGGTCAGCCTTACTAAACCCCACTTGCCCAGTGCCATGTGTCTCCCTCTGTAATTACTTGTCTCTGTGTAATTCCTCATAGTGAAATTTTATGCCTTAAAACTAAATTAAAAAGTCATCTAAAGAGGTGGTTTGGTTAATGTATTTGTCAAGTTCCCTTAGTAGGAATGAGTGTTTACAGTGAGGCTTTATAGATATTTACAAAGAACAGCAATACTTTTCTACACTACATGCTTATGTCAAATTTCAGATTTTATTTAATATGTTAGCATATTCATTATGACTGCTAACTCCTCAGATAAACAATTTCTATTTATACTCATTTTCCGGTAATAAACACTGATCTGTTACTGGCTAGTGAAACTTAGAAACCCATGAAGATTTTCACCTTGCTTTGCCCTTTCATCCTGAATCATAACAGATTCTCTTGGGTATCTGTTTGCTTTCATGTAGGAGTCCTAAGGACTCTGGCAGTCTTTGCCAAAATTAGTCAGACATCTGTTTGAAACCCATCAGAGTAACTTTTCATCTTTTGGTTTTGTCCCAGTTATTTTTAGGACTGATACATTTATTTTCCAAGAGCAAAACAGAGCATTTTTAGGCTTTGGTTTTTGGCTAAAGTTTAGGAAATTCTCTTCTGGAGAGGCAGTGGGTTTCTCACTGAGGCATTTATGAGCTTAGTCTGCACGGAGGCTTCCTTTAGCATTGGCCTGGACTGAGCAACCCAGCTCTTGGAGCTAGACCACCTGATACTGCCCAGCCTCCATGCAGAGGAACACCTCAACACCCCCTTGTAGTCTGTCATCTTACTCCGTTCTCAGAGAATCCAACGGCAGAGATTTCATGTCGCTGCGAAGGAAGTCTCCTTTGCTTATTTCTACAATTAAGAGAGCCTTCCTTGGGTTGAATTGAACTTACTTCTTGCAGTATAAACCATCAAAGTCACAAAGTCTGATGCTCTCAGGATATATAATTGTTATTATGCTTAAATAGTAGTTTCTAAATTATAAAACTATTACATGCTTATTGCAACCAGTGTATGAAAATTTAAAAGCTTAAAGAAAATGAAAACTTCCCATTATCCCACCACCCAGAGATAACCATGTTTTTTTTGTAATTTATTTTTGTGAAATTGTGTAGGTGCAGTTTTTATACAATTACATAATTTGTATACAATTTTATAATTTTTTAATCATGCAGATACAATACTGTGTAGCAGATCTCTAGAACTTATTCATCTTGCTTGACTGAAACTTTTTGTCCATTGATTAGTAACTCCCCATTTCCACCTCCCCTCAGCCCCTGGCAACCATGCCACTCTGATTCTATGAACTTGATGGTTTAAGATGCCTCATATAGGTGGGATCATGCAGTATTTGACTTCCTGTGACTGCCTTACTTCCCTTAACAGGTCCTCAAGGTTCATGTATGTTGTCACATATTGCAGAATTTCCTTCTTTTCTATGCTGAATACTATTCCCTTGTATGTACATACCACATCTTCTTTATCCATTCTTCTGTGAGTGGACGTTAGGCTGTTTCTACACCTTGGCTATTGTGAATAGTGCTTCACTGAACACGGGAGTGCTCCTATCTCTCAGAGATCCTGATGTCAATTCTTTTGGATACCTATCCAGAAGTAGGATTTCTGGATCATATGGTAGTTTTATTTTTAATTTCTTCAAGAACCTCCATACTGTTTTTCATAGCTGGCACACAGTTTGCATTATCACCAATAATGTGCAAGGGTTCCAGTTTTGCCACATGCACATCAACACTTGTCTTCTGTTTTTTTTGTAACTGCCATCCTGACAGGTGTGAGGGTGATGATGTAGTTTTAATATGCATTCCCTGATGACTAGTGATGTTGACCACTTTTTCATATGCCTGTTGTCCATTTGCATGTCTTCTTTGGAGAAATGTCCTTAGCCCATCTTTTAATCAGATATTAGGGTTTTTTTGCTTGTTTTTTGTGTTTTTACTATTGAATTGTAGGACTTCCTTATATATTCTGGAGATTAATCCCTTATCAGATATATGGTTTGCAAATATTTTCTCTCATTCTAAAGGTTGACTTTTTACTTTGTTGATTGTTTTCTTTGCTGTGCAGAAGTTTTTTTAGTTTGATGTAGTCCTTATTGTTTATTTTGATTTTTTGTTTGTGCTGTTGGTGTCATATCCATAAATCATTAATTACCAATACCAATGTCATGAAGCTTCCCCCATGTCTTTTTCTAGGAGTGTTACTGTTTCAGGTCTTGTGTTTAAGTTTTTAATCTGTTTTGTATTGATTTTGTGTATGGTATGAGATAAAGGGTCTAATTTCATCCTTTTGCACGTGAGCATCTAGGTTTTCCAACACCAGTTCCTGAAGAAACTAACTTTTCCCCATTACAGATTCAGTGCAAACTGTATCAAAATCCCAAGGACACTATTTATAGAAGTAGAAAAACAATTCTAAAATTCACATGGAAACACAGAAAAACAGGAATAGCCAAATCAGTCTTGGGAAAGAAGAACAAAGCTGGAGGCATCACATGTCCTGATTTAAAATACATTACAAAGCTACAGTAATCAAAACAACATGGTACTGGTGTGAAACAGACATATAAACTAATGGAATAGGATAGAGACCCTAGAAATAAATCCACAAATGGCCCACTGATCTTTGACAAGGGTGCTAAATTAACAATTTTTAATACCTAAATTTTCTCTGTCTTTTTTCTTTGCCTAATGTAAATGTGGCCTCCTCCTAAAATGGTATACGCCATTTATAATTTGTTTTCCACTGAATATATTGTCATATAATTATTCCATCATCAAATATTTTACAATATCACTTTTGAAAAAGAAATGTATCTCACATACCATAAATTTCACACTTTCAAAGTGTACAATACAGTGATTCTCTTGCATATTCATAAAGTTGTGCTACAATCACCATGGCCAAATTCCAGAACATTCTAATCACCTCAGAAAGAAGTTCTGGAGCTGTTAGCAGTCACTCCCCACCTGCACCCCTCCCTTCATCCCACAGCAACCATTAACCTATCTGTGTTTATGAATCTATCTACTCTGGAAATTTCACATGAATGTAATGATATTCAGTATGTGAGTGTGGTGTCTTTCACTCGATATAGTATTTTCAACGTTCATCTATGTTGTAGCATGGGTCAGTACATCATTTTTTTTTTAGTTTTTTTTTCTTCTTTGGCTATTGTGAATAGTGCTGCTTTGAACATTATGTTCAGGTTTTTGTTTGAACGCCTGTTTTTAGTTCTTTGCAGTATATACCAAGGAGTGGAACTGCTGAGTCATAATGGTAACTCTGTATTTAACTTTTTGAGGAACTGCCAGCCTTTTTTTTCTTTTTTGGCCACACCATTTTGCATTTTCACAAACAATGTCTTAGGGTTCCAATTTCTCCATAACCTTATCAGCAATTGTTATGGCTTGTCCTCTGGGTGACAGCCATCCTAGTAGGCATGAAGTGGTATCTCATGGTAACTTTAATTTGCATACCCATAATGTCTAAGAATTATGAGCATCTTTTTATGTGTTTATTTCCCGTTTGTATACTTTACATTCCCACCAGCAGTGTAGAAGGGTTCCCCTTTCTCCACATGCTCGACAACATTTGTTGTTGTTTGTCTTTGGATGTTGGCCATCCTAACTGGTGTGAAGTGATATCTCATTCTGGTTTTAATTTGCATTTCTCTGATGATTAGCAATGTGGAGCATCTTTTCATGTGCCTGTTGGCCATCTGAATTTCTTCTTTGGAGAAGTGTCTGTTCAGATCCTCTGCCCATTTTTTAAATTGGATTATTGGCTTTTTGTTTCTTGAGGCACATGAGCTCTTTATATATTTTAGATGTTAACCCCTTGTCAGATATGTCATTTACAAATATACTCTCCCATACAGTAGGGTGTCTTTTTCTGCTGATGGTGTCCTTTGCTGTACAGAAGCTTTTTAGCATGATGTACACCATTTGTTCATTTTTTATTTTGTTTCCCTTGCCCGAGGAGATGCGTTCAGGAAAAAGTTGTTCATGTTTATATTCAAGAGATTTTTGCGTATGTTTTCTTCTAAGAGTTTTGTGGTTTCCTGCCTTACATTCAGGTCTTTGATCCTTTCAAGTTTACTTTTGTGTATGGGGTTAGACAATAATCCAGTTTCATTCTCTTGCATGTAGCTGTTCTGTTTTGCCAACACCAGTTGTTGAAGAGGCTGTCATTTCTCCATTGTACATCCATGGCTCCTTTGTCTTATATTATTGACCATATATGCTTGGGTTAATATCTGGGCTGTCTATTCTGTTCCACTGGTCTATCGGTCTGTTCTTGTGCCAGTACCAAAATGTCTTGATTAATGTGACTTTGTAGTAGAGCTTGAAGTCAGGGAGCGTAATCACCCCTGCTTTATTCTTCCTTTTCAGGATTGCTTTGGCAATTCGGAGTCTTTTGTGGTTCCATATGAATTTTAGAACTATTTGCTCTAGTTTATTAAAGAATGCTGTTGGTATTTTAATAGGGATTGCATTGAATCTGTAGATTGTTTTAGGTAATATAGCCATTTTGACAAAATTTATTCTTCCTATCCATGAGCACAGGATGTGTTTCCTTTATTGATATCTTTTTAAATTTCTCTCATGAATGTCTTGTAGTTTTCAGAGTATAGCTTTTTCACTTCCTTGGTTAGGTTTATTCCTAGGTATTTTATTCTTTTTGATGCAATTGTGAATGGAATTGTTTTCCTGATTTCTCTTTCTCCTCATTCATCGTTGGTGTTTTGAAATGCAACAGATTTCTGTGTGTTAATTTTGTATCCTGCAACTTTGCTGAATTCAAATATTAGATCTAGTAGTTTTTGGAGTGGATTCTTTAGGGTTTTTTTAGTACAATATAATGTCATCTGCAAACAGTGACAGTTTGACTTCTTCTTTGCCAATCTGGATGCCTTTCATTCCCATGTGTTGTCTGATTGCCATGGCTAGGACCTCCAGTACTATGATGAAAAACAGTGGGGAGAGTGGGCATCCTTGTCTTGTTCCCCATCTTAGGTGAAAAGCTTTCAGCTTCTTGCTGTTAAGTATGATGTTGGCTGTGGGTTTGTCATATATGGCCTTTATTATGTTGAGGTACTTGCCCTCTATACCCATTTTATTGAGAGTTTTTATCATGAATGTACATTGAATTTTGTTGAATGCTTTTTCAGCATCTATGGAAGTGATCATGTGTTTTTTGTCCTTCTTTTTGTTGATGTGGTAGATGATGTTGATGGATTTCCAAATGTTATATCATCCTTGCATCCCTGGAATAAAGCCTACTTGATCATGATAGATGATCTTTTTGATGTATTTTTGAATTTGGTTTGCTAATTTTTTGAGTATTTTTGCATCTATGTTCATCAGGGATATTGGTCTGTAATTTAAAAATTTTCTTCATTTTTATTCTGGTATCATTAATCTACATTACATGTGCAACATTATGGTTACTAGACTCCCCACATCATCAAGTCCCCACCACATACCCCATTACAGTCATTGTCCATGAGCATAGTAAGATGGTATAGAATCACTACTTGTCTTCTCTACGTTGTACAGCCTTCCCCATGCCCCCCCTACATTATGTCTACTAATCATAGTGCCCCTTTTTCCCCCTTGTCCCTCCCTTACCACCCATTATCCCCAGTCCCTTTCCCTTTGGTAACTGTTAGTCCGTTCTTGGGTTCTGTGAGTTTGCTGCTGTTTTGTTCCTTTGGTTTTTTTCTTTGTTCTTACACGCCACATATGAGTGAAATCATTTGATACTTGTCTTTTTCTGCCTGGCTTATTTCACTGAGCATAATACCCTCAACTCCATCCATATTGTTGCAAATGGTAGGATTTGTTTTCTTCTTATGGCTGAATAATATTCCATTGTGTATATGTATCATATCTTCTCTATCCATTCATCTACTGATGGACACTTAGGCTGCTTCCATGTCTTGGCTATTGTAAATAGTGCTGCGATAAGCATAGGGGTGCATATGTCTTTTTCAAACTGGGCTGCTGCGTTCATAGGGTAAATTCCTAGGAGTGGAATTCCTGAGTCAAATGGTATCTTTATTTTGAGTTTTTTGAGGAACCTCCAAACTGCTTTCCACAATGGTTGAACTAATTTGTATTCCCACCAGCAGCGTAGAAGGGTTCCTCTTTCTCCACATCCTCGCCAACATTTGTTGTTGTTTGTCTTTTGGATGGAGGCCATCCTTACTGGTGTGAGATGATATCTCATTGTGGTTTTAATTTGCATTCTCTGATGATTAGCGATGTGGAGCATCTTTTCATGTGCCTATTGGTCATCTGAATTTCTTCTTTGGAGAAGTATCTGTTCAAATCCTCTGCCCATTTTTTAATTGGATTATTGGCTTTTTGTTTGTTGAGGTGTGTGAGCTCTTTATATATTTTGGATGTCAACCCCTTATGGGATATGTCATATATGAATATATTCTCCCATACTGCCATACTGTAGGATGTCTTTTTCTTCTACTGATGGTGTCCTTTGCTGTACAGAAGGTTTTCAGCCTGATATAGTCCCACTTGTTCATTTTTGCTTTTGTTTCCCTTGCCCAGGGAGATATGTTCATGAAGAAGTTCCTCATGTTTATGTACAGGAGATTTTTGCCTATGTTTTTTTCTAAGAGTTGTATGGTTTCATGACTTACATTCAGGTCTTTGATCCATTTTGAATTTACTTTTGTGTATGGGGTTAGACAATGATCCAGTTTCATTCTCTTACCTAGAGCTGTCCAGTTTTGCCAACACCAGTTGTTGAAGGGGTTGTCATTTCCCCATTGTATATCCATGGCTTCTTTATCGTATATTAATTGACCATATGTGTTTGGGTTAATATCTGGACTCTCTATTCTGTTCCATATGTCTGTGGGTCTGTTCTTGTGCCAGTACCAAATTGTCTTGATTACTGTGGCTTTGTAGTAGAACTTGAAGTCAGGCAGGATAATTCCCCCTGTTTTATTCTTCCTTCTCAGGATTGCTTTGGCTATTCGGAGTCTTTTGTGGTTCCATATGAATTTGAGAACTATTTGTTCCAGTTCGTTGAAGAATGCTGTTGGTGTTTTGAGAGGGATTGCATTGAATCTGTAGATTGCTTTAGGTAATATAGCCACTTTGACAAAATTTATTCTTCCTATCCATGAGCACATGATGTGTTTCCATTTATTGGTATCTTTTTAAATTTCTCTCATGAATGTCTTGTAGTTTTCAGATTATAGCTTTTTCACTTCCTTGGTTAGGTTTATTCCTAGGTATTTTATTCTTTTTGATGCAATTGTGAATGGAATTGTTTTCTTGATTTCTCTTTCTGTTAGCTCATCATTAGTGTATAGGAAAGCAACAGATATCTGTGCATTAAATTTGTGTCCAGCAACTTTGCTGAATTCAGATATTAGTTTTGGTAGTTTTGGAGTGGAGTCTTTATGGTTTTTTATGTACAGTATAACACCATCTGCTAATAGTGACAGTTTGACCTCTTCTTTACCAATTTGGATGCCTTGTATTTCTTTGTTTTGTCTCATTGCTGTGGTTAGGACCTCCAGTACTATGTTGAATAACAGTGGAGAGAGTAGACATCTCTGTCTTGTTCCTGATCTTAGGTGAAAAGCTTTCAGCTTCTCGCTGTTAAGTATGATGTTATCTGGCCTTTATTATGTTGAGGTACTTACCATCTATACCCATTTTGTTGAGAGTTTTTATCATGAGTTGATGTTGAATTTTGTGTAGTGCTCGTTCAGCATCTATGGAGATGATCAGGTGGTTTTTGTTCTTTTTGTTGATGTGGTGGATGATGTGGCTGGATTTTCAAATGCTGTACCATATTTGCCTTCCTGTGATGAATCCCACTTGGTCATGGTGTATGATCCTCTTGATGTATTTTTGTATTCAGTTTGCTAATATTTTGTTGAGTATTTTTGCCTCTATGTTCATCAGGGATATTGTTCTGTAATTGGGGTCTTTGCCTGGTTTTGGTATTAGAGTGATGCTGGCTTCATAGAATGAGTTTGGAAGCATTCCCTCCTCTTCTATTTTTTGGAAAACTTTAAGGAGAATGGGTATTGTGTCTTCTCTATATGTCTGATAGAATTCAGCAGTGAATCCATCTAGCCCAGGGGTTTTGTTCTTGGGTAGTTTTTTGATTACCGATTCAATTTCGTTGCTGGTAATTGGTCTGTTTAGATTTTCTGTTTATTTCTTGGTCAGTCTGAGAAGGTTGTATTTTTCTTAAGAAGTTGTCCATTTCTTCTAGGTTTTCCAGCTTGTTAGCATATAAATTTTCATAGTATTCTCTAATAATTCTTTGTATTTCTGTGGGTCTGTTGTGATTTTTCCTTTCTCATTTCTGATGCTGTTTATGTGTGTAGATTCTCTTTTTCTCTTAATAAGTCTGGCTTGGGGTTTATCTATTTTGTTTATTTTTTCAAAGGAGCAGCTCTTGGTTTCATTGATTTTTCCTGTTGTTTTATTCTTTTCAATTTTATTTATTTCTCCTCTGGTCTTTATTATATCCCTCCTTCTGGTGACTTTGGGCCTCATTTGTTCTTTTTTTTTCAAATTTCAATAATTGTGACTTTAGACTATTCATTTGGGATTGTTCTTCCTTTTTTAAATAGGCCTGGATTGCAATATACCTTCCTTTTAGAACTGCCTTTACTGCATCACACAGAAGTTTGGGCTTTGTACTGTTGTTGTCATTTGTCTCCATATGTTGCTTGATCTCTGTTTTAATATGGTCCTTGATCCATTGATTATTTAGGAGCATGTTGTTGAACCTCCATGTGTTTGTGAGTCTTTTTTGTTTTCTTTGTACAATTTATTTCTGGTTTTATACCTTTGTTATCTGAGACGTTGGTTGGTAGAATTTCAATATTTTTGAATTTGCTGAGGTTCTTTTTGTGGCCTAGTATGTGGTCTATTCTGGAAAATGTTCCATGTGCACTTGAGAAGAATGTGTATCCTGCTGCTTTTGGGTGTAGAGTTCTGTATATGTCTGTTAGATCCATCTGTTCTAGTGTGTTGTTCCATGCCTCTGTGTCTTTACTTATTTTCTGTCTGGTTTTTCTGTCCTTTGTAGTGAGTGGTGTGTTGAAGTCTCCTAAAATGAATGCGTTGCTTTCTATTTCCTCCTTAATTCTGTTAGTATTTGTTTCACATATGTCGATGCTCTTGTGTTGGGTGCATATATGTTTATAATGGTTATATCCTCTTCTTGGACTTACCCCTGTATCATTATGTAATGTCCTTCTTTATCTCTTGCTACTTTCTTTGTTTTGAAGCCCATTTTGTCTGATACAAGTACTGAAACAGCTGCTTTTTTCTCCGTGTTGTTTGCAGGAAATATCTTTTTCCATCCCTTCACTTTTAGTCTGTGTATATCTTTAGGTTTGAGGTGAGTCTCTTGGAAGTAGCGTATAGATGGGTCTTGCTTTTTTATCCATTCTATTACTCTGTGTCTTTTGATTGGTGCATTCCATCCATTTACATTTAGGGTGATTATCGATAGATATGTATTTATTGCCATTGCAGGCTTTAGATTCGTCTTTACCAATGGTTCAAGGATAGCTTCTTTACTATCTAACAGTCTAACTTAACTCTCTTATTAAGCTATTATAAACACAGTCTGATGATTCTTTATTTCTCTTCCTTCTTATTCTTCCTCCTCCATTCTTCATATCCTAGGTGTTTTATTCTGTACTCTTTTGAGTTTCTTTGACTGTTTTTGTGGATAATTGATTTTATTTTTTGCCTTTAGTTGGTATTTGGATGGTCTGGTTTCTTTGCTGTCAGTTTGTTTTCTCTGGTGACATCTACTTAGCCTTAGGAGTGCTTCCATCTAGAGTATTCCCTTTGAAATATCCTGTAGAGGTGGTTTGTGGGAGACAAATTCCCTCCACTTTTGCTTGTTTGGGAATTGTTTAGTCCCTCCTCAAATTTAAATGATAATCGTGCTGGATACAGTATTCTTGGTTCAAGGCCCTTCTGTTTCATTGCGTTAAATATATCAGGCTATTGTCTTCTGGCCTGGAAGGTTTCTGTTGAAAAGTCCGATGATAGCCTGATGGGTTTTCCTTTGTAGGTGGTCTTTTTCGTCTCTCTGGCTGCATTTATTACTCTGTCCTTGTCTTTGATCGTTGCCATTTTAATTATTATATGTCTTGGTGTTGTCCTCCTTGGGTCCCTTGTGTTGGGAGATCTGTGGGCTTCCATGGTCTGAGACACTATTTCCTTCCCCAGCTTGGGGACGTTTTCGGCAATTATGTCTTCAAAGACACTTTCTATCTGTTTTTCTCTCTCTTCTTCTTCTGGTATCCCTGTAATGTGAGTATTGTTCCATTTGTATTGGTCACACAGTTCTTTTAATATTCTTTCATTCCTAGAGATCCTTTTATCTCTCTCTGCCTCAGCTTCTCTGTATTCTTGTTTTTTGATTTCTATTCCATTAACAGTCCCTTGCCCCTCGTCTAGTCTGCTCTTAAGGCCATCAAATTGATTGTTTCATTTCTGTAATCTCCCTCCTGACTTCACCCTTAGCTCTTGCATATTTGTCTGTAGGTCCATCAACATGGTTATGACTTTTATTTTGAATTCTTTTTAAGGGGGATTTTTTAAGTCTATACCACCAGGCCCTCTCTCTGGAGTTGTCTTAGTGATTTTTGACTGGACCAGATTCTTCTGTCTTTTCATGGTGATAGAAGTGGTCGCAGGTAGGTGACATGTGTGTCAGCTGGGGGAACAACGTCCCTTCCTGCTTGTTGTTTGCTTTGCCCTTCTCCACAGCCTGTGCCAGTTACCCGCAGACTGGGAGGGAGTGTCTGGGATAATCCCCTGAGCTTCAGTGGGCAGGACCACCCTCAGGCTAGCCTAGAGCACTGCGGGGGCATGGCAGACACGTCGGGTGCATTCTACTGCAAGGACGGGCCCCCTCGCACCTTCCAGACCTTGCTCCCGCTTCTGCAGCCTGTGTCGGTTACCTGCACACCGAAAGGCAATCTCTGGGATAATCCCCTGAGTTTCCGTGGGCCAGGCCGCCCTCAGGCTAGCCTAGAGCACTGCCGGAGTGTGGCAGCCATGCTGGGTGCGTTCTACTGCAAGGGCAGGCCACTGCACGCCTTCCGGACCTTGCTCTGGCTTCCGCAGCCTGTTCTGGTTACCTGATCACCAGGAGGGTGTCTCTTGGATAATCCCCTGAGCTGCCATGGGCAGGGCTGCCCTCAGGCTCGCTTAGAGCACTGCAGGGGGTTGGAAGCCCTGCTGGGTGTGTTCTTCTGCAAGGATGGACCCCTTTGCACCTTCCAGAACTTGCTCTGGCTTCTGCAGCCTGTGGCAGTTACGCACACACTGGGAGGCAGTCTCTGGGATAATCCCCTCAGCTGCTGTGGGCAGGGCCATCCTCAGGCTAGCCTAGAGCACTGCAGGGTGTGGCAGCCATGCCGGGTGCATTCTACTGCCAGGACGGGCCACTTCTCGCCTTCTGGACCTTGCTGCAGCTTCCGCTGCTCGTCCCGGTTAGCTGCGCACTGGGAGGAGACTCTGTGTGGTTGCCATGGGCGGGGCCACTCTCCAGCTGCTCTGCAGCTGTGGGGGTCAGCCGGTCCATTTGCAGCCCGGAGTGGGGGTAACGAATGGCAGGCTGCTTATGCCATGAGGGGCTTCGGGGCTGCTTTACTCGGCAGGGGATCGGGGGCCCCAAATTCCTCAAGATTCCAGGCCTGCTGGGCGGAGTGTGCTGGGACGATTTTGTTCAGCTGTTGGGCCCTTGTCCCTTTAAAACTTTTAAAAAGTGCCCGCTTTTCTTTTGTCCCAGGGGAGCTGGCTGGGATTCTCCCTCACACATCCTGCCCTTTCGTTTCTCTAATATCCAGTACACCGTGCGATGTGTGCCTATGCTCCTGGTGCAGATCACCAGGGCTGGTTATTTAGCAGTTCTATGCTTCCACTCCCTTCCCACTCTGATTCTTTTCCTCCTGCCGGTGCGCTGGGGTGGGGGGAGTACTTGGGTTCCTCCAGGTCACAGTTTTGTATCTTACCCCTTTTGTGAGGTGCTGAGTTCTCGCAGATGTAGGTGTAGCCTGGATGTTGTGCTGTATCTTCTGGTCTCTCTTTTAGGAATAGTTGTATTTGTTGTATTTTCCAAAATATATATCATTTTGGGAAGAGATTTCCGCCACACTGCTCACGCCATCTTGATGAAATGCCTCTGTAATTTTCTTTTTTTGTGGTGTCTTTGCCTGGTTTTGGTATTAGAGTGATGCTGGCCTCTTAGAATGAGTTTGGAAGTATTCCCTCCTCTTCTACTTTTTGGAAAACTTTGACGATGATGGATATTAGGTTTTCACTAAGTGTTTGATAAAATTCATCAGTGAAACCATCTGGTCCACGTGTTTTGTTCTTAGGTAGTTTTTTGATAACCAATTCAGTCTCTTTGCTGGTAATTGATCTATTCAGATTTTCTGTTTCTTCCTTAGTCAGCCTGGCAAGGTTGTATTTTCTAGAAAGTTGTCCATTTCTTCTACGTTATCCAGTTTGTTAGCATTAACTTTTCATAGTATTCTCTCATAATTTTTTGTATTTCTGTGATGTCAATAGTGATTTTTCCTTTCTCATTTCTGATTGTGTTTATGTGTGTAGACTCTCTTTTTTTCTTGATAAGTCTGGCTAGGAGTTTATCTATTTTGTTTATTTTCTCGAAGAACCAGCTCTTGCTTTCATTGATTCTTTCTATTGTTTTATTCTTCTCGATTTTATTTATTTATTCTCTTATCTTTATTATGTCCCTCCTTCTACTGACCTTCAGCCTCATTTGTTCTTCTTCTTCCAGTTTCATTAATTGTGAATTTAGACTGTTCATATGAGGCTTGTTCTTCCTTCTTTAGATAGGCCTGAATTGCTATATACTTTCCTCTTAGAACTGCCTTCACTGTATCCCACAGAAGTTGGAGCATTGAGCTGTCGTTTTCATTTGTCTCCATATATTACTTGCTCTCTGTTTTAATATGGTCATTGATCCATTGAGTATTTAGGAGCATGTTGTTAGGCCTCCATGTGTTTGTGGGCCTTTTTGTTTTCTTTGCACAATTTATTTCTCGTTTCATTCCATTGTGATCTGAGAAGCTGGTTGGTACAATTTCTATCTTTTAAAATTTACTGAGCCTGTTTTTGTGGCCTATTATATAATCTATTCCTGAAAATGTTCCATGTGCACTTGAGAAGAATGTGTATCCTGCTGTTTTGGAGTGGAGTGTTCTATAAATATCTGTTAGGTCCATCTGTTCTAATACGTTGTTCAGTGCCTCTGTCTCTTTATTTATTTTCTGTCTGATTGATCTGTCCTTTGGAGTGAGTGGTGTGTTGAAGTCTCCTAAAATGAATGCATTGCATTTTATTTCCCTCTTTAATTCTGTGAGTATTTGTTTCACGTGCTCCTGAGTTGGTGCATAGATATTTATAATAGTTGTATCCTCTTGTGGGACTCACCCCTTTATCATTATGTAATGTCCTTTGTCTCTTGTTGTTTTGAAGTCTATTTTGTCTGATACAAGTACTGCAACTCCTGCTTTTTTCTCCCTATTAGTTGCATGAAATATCTTTTTCCATCCCTTTACTTTCAGTCTGTGTATGTCTTTGGGTTTGAAGTGAGTCTCTTGTAGGCAGCATGTAGACAGGTCTTGTTTTTTTATCCATTCAGTGACTCTATGTCTTTTGATTGGTGCATTCAGACCATTTAGATTTAGGGTGATTATCGATAGGTATGTACTTATTGCCATTTCAGGCTTTAGATTTGTGGTTACCAAAGGTTAAAGGGTAATTCCCTTACTATCTAACAGTCTAATTTAACTCACTTAGTATGCTATTGCAAACACAACCTAAAGATTCTTTTTTTTACCTCCTTTTTCTTCCTTCTCCATTCTTTATATATTAGGTATCATATTCTGTACTCTTTGTCTATTCCTTGATCGACTTTGTGGGTAGTTGATTTGATTTTGCATCTGCTTAGTAATTAATAGTTTTTCTTTCCTGTGGTTTTATTTCCCCTGGTGACAGCTATTTAGCTTAGTAAAACTTCCATCTATAGCAGTCCCATCAAAATGCACTGTAGAGGTGGTTTGTGGGATGTAAATTCTCTCAGATTTTGCTTATCTGTAAAGTGTTTAATCCCTCCTTCAAATTTAAATGATAACCTTGCCATGTAGAGTATTCTTGGTTTGAGGCCCTTCTGTTTCATTGCATTAAATATATCATTCCACTCCCTTCTGGCCTGTAAGTTTTCTGTAGAGAAGTCTGATGATAATCTGATGGGTTTTCCTTTGTATGTGATCTTTTTCTCTCTCTAGCTGCTTTTAAAAGTCTGTCTTTATCCTTGATCTTTGCCATTTTAATTATTGTATGTCTTGGTGTTGTCTTCCTTGGGTCCCTTGTGTTGGGAGATCTGTGCATCTCTATGTCCTGAGAGACTATCTCCTTCCCCATATTGGGGAAGTTTTTAGCAATTACCTCCTCAATGACACTTTCTATCCCTTTTTCTCTCTGTTCTTTTCTGGTACCAGTATAATGCGAATATTGTTCCGTTTGGATTGGTCACACAGTTCTCTCAATATTCTTTCATTTCTAGAGATAATTTTTTCTCTCTGTGCCTCAGCTTCTTTGTTTTCCTGTTCTCTAATTTCCATTCCATTTACTGTCTGTTCTACTACTTCTATTCTGCTTTTAAATCCCTCCACTGTATGTTAATTTCAGTGGTGGGATTTCTTAATGATTGAATCTCCATCCTAAATTCATCCCTGAGTTCTTGAATATTTTCTGTACCTCCATGAGCCTGTTTATGATTTTTATTTTGAACTCTCCTTCAGGAAGATTGGTGAGTTCAGTTCATTTTTCCCTTTTTCTGGTGCTTGCCAGATTTTTGTTTGAACCAAGTTCCTTTGATGTTTCATATTTGTATGTGTCATCCTCTAGTGCCCATCAACTGTAGTCTCTGGAGCTGCTCAGCTCCTGGAGTGATGTCAGGGTTCCCAAGGGAGTGGCATTGGTGCCTGTGTGGTGGAAAGAGCTGTTTCCTGATTCCCAGCTGCAGTGCCTGTCTTCACTCTCTGAACCAGTGGGCCAGCACACAGGTGTAAGCCTCTGTGCTTTGCATCTGTAACTGCCCTAGGCCGTGCCTCCATCTGGCTGGCCTGATGCCAGGGCAGGAACTGCCGGTTTTCAAGCTGGTGCCGGCAGGCCAGAAGGGAGACACAGCAGGCTTCATATCACAGTGGGGGGCCTTGGAGTTGAGTAGCCAGCCAGGGGTATGGAGTGCCTGAAGCTCCTTAAAGTTCCCATCCTGCTGGGCAGGGTGCGCCCAGACAACCTTGTCCACCTATCCCTTCTCCCGTGCACCAAGCTCCGTGCAAACCCCACCCCTTCAGCAACCCTCTCGCCAGGGAGCCTCTCAGACCACCTGCCTTTCCTTTGTCCCAGAGCAGCCAGATGTTGACCCCTGTCCTGCACAAATGGTTGGAATCTCAGTATCTACAAGTATTCCATCTGTCTTAGCTTTCCAACCCCACTAATCTCCAGAGCTCCATGCAATGTAGGTTTGTGCTCCCAAAGCAGATCTCCAGGGCTGGGTGTTCAGCAGTCCTAGGCTTCCACCGCCTCCCAGCTCCATTTCTCTTCCTCCTGCTGGTGAGCTGGTTTGGGAGAAGGGCTTGGGTCCCGCCAGATCAAGGGTTTGGTACGTTACCCTGTTTCATGAGGTCTGCTTTGTTCTCCAGGTGTATGCAGTCTGGTGCTGCCTTCTTTCCTATTGCTGTTTTAGGATTAGTTCTATTAACTATATTTTCATAATATATGTGTTTTTGGAGGAGTTCTGTGTCTCACCTCTCACGCTGCCATCTTGAATCCAGAAACGCAATTGATTTTTATATACTGATCTTTTATCTTACAACCTTGTGAAACAAGTTTACTAGCTCTGTTATAGATTCCTCCAGATTTTCTACATACAAGATTATGAGATTACAAAGATAGTTTTACTTTCTTACCAATCAGGGTGCCTTTTCTTTCTTTTTCTTGCCTATTTTTCCTGACTAAAGACTCCAGTATAATGTTGAATAGAAATAGTGAGTGCAGAGACATCTGTAGCTTGTTTCTGATCTAAGGAAAAAGCTTTCAGATTCTCACCATGAAGTATGATGTTAAGTATGATACTGGGTGTCCTGTTGCCCTTTTATCAAGTTAAGGAATTTCCTTTTATTCCTCTGGTTAAGTGTTGTTATCATTAAAGTATATTGGATTTTGTCATATGCTTTTTCTGCATCTGTTGAGACAATCATATAGTTTTGTCCTTTATTCAGTTAATAAGGTGTATGTATTACATTGATTGATTGTTGTATGTTGGACCAATCTTGAACTCCTGGACTGAGTCCAACTTGGTCATTGTATAACCCTTTTTGTATATCACTTGATTTGATTTCCTAGTATTTTTTTGAGGACTTTTTCATCTATATCATAGGGAATATTGATACAATATCACTTTTAATGGCTGCATAATGGATATACCATTATCTAACCAATTAGACTTTTGATTATTTCCTTTGTTGTCATTGTTACAATCAAGATTAAGCTCATAACTCTTACACATAGAGCTTCGCACTCATTCAAGATCATTTTCATAGGATATGTTCCTACAGATGGAATAAATGAACCAAAGATTATGCACAGATTGCCTTGTCAGTGGCATTTTGTTTATAGTATTTTTGTTATTTGCAGAGGTTTTCAATTTTCACTAGTGAAGTCTGTTTTCTTTTTATGTATTCTGCCTTTGGATGTGGGCTCAGAGGGGCCTTTCTCAGATATATAATCTCCTCTCTTTTCTTCTAGTTGTTATAACATTTCTCTCTCCTTCAATCTTTATTCCATAAGAATTCGTTTGGCACATGATTCAAGGTAGGAGCCTTTTTTTTTTTTTTTGCAAATGATCAGTCAGTTTTTCCAATATAATTTTTAAAAATAATTGTGTCCTATGAAAAGATGCTCCACATCACTAATTATCAGGGAAATGCAAATTAAAACCACAATGAGATACCACCTCACATCAGTTAGGATGGCCAACATAAAAAAGAGTAGGAACAACAAATGTTGGCGAGGATGTGGAGAAAGGGGAGCCGTCCTACACTGCTGGTGGGAATGTAAACTAGTTCAACCATTGTGGAAAGCAATATGGAGGTTCCTCAAAAAAGTAAAACTAGAAATACCATTTGACCTGGGAATTCTACTCCTTGGAATTTACCCAAAGAAACAACTTCTGACATTCAAAAAGACTTTTACACCCCTATGTTTATCACAACACTATTTACAATAGCCAAGATATGGAATCAACCTAAGTGTCCTAAGTATCAGTAGATAAATGGATAAAGAAGATGTGGTACATATATGCAGTGGAATACTATTCGGCCATAAGAAAGAAACAAATCCTACCATTTGCAACAATATGGATGGAGCTAGAGAGTATTATGCTCAGTGAAATAAGTCAGGCAGAGAAAGACAAATACCAAATGATTTCCCTCATTTGTGGAGTATAACAACGACGCAAAACTGAGGGAACAAAATAGCAGACTCACAGACTCCAAGAAGGGACTAGTGGTTACCAAAGGGGAGGGGTGTGGGAGGGTGGGTGGGGAGGGAGGGAATAGGGGGTTGTGAGGTATCATGTTTGGTGCACTTGGTGTGTGTGGGGTCATGGGGAAGACAGTGTAGCTCAGAGAAGACAAATAGGGACTCTGTTTTATCTTTCTACACTGATGAACAGTGACTGCAATGAGGTATGGGGGGGACTCGATAAGGGTGAATGTAATAACCACGTTGTTTTTCTTATGAAACCTTCATAAGAGTGTATATCAATGATACTTTAATAAAAAAATAAAATAAAATAATTGTGTCCTAAGATAAGTAATGCCATCTTTATCATAACCTAGATTCTTATTTTTGGGCTTTCTTATGAACCACTGGTGATCTTTCTGTTCTGAACCATATCATTGAAGTTATTTTAGTTTTCTGGTTTATTTTAATATTTGGCAGTACATGTCCCCTTTCATATTTTTTTCAAGAATGTTTTTCTATAGGGAAGAATGGATTATTCTACCAGATGAATTTTAGCATAATTTTATAAGGAATTTTCTTCACATTAGAATTTTTATTTCAATTACAATAAATTTAAAAACTTATTTTTAGAGGATGAATTCCTAATTGGAATATCATGATTTTTTTCATCCAGTCCTCCTCTTTGTTGTTCAATAAATGTTGTAGGTTTATTGGGGGTTACTGCAATTTTCTTACCAGGTTTATTCATTGATATTTTATATATTTTTTTGCTTTTAAGTAAGATTTGTTTAGCAGCAATAAGTTGTTTAACTATATTATTTTATTATACAATTTAATACCTATTTGTCTTAGAAGGTAGAGTATAAATTTTTAAAATAAATATCTGTCAATCCCAGAGATAACCACTCTTAACATTTTGTATATATCCTTCTGTTATTAGATGTACAGTGTACTTAGGGAAGTAAAACACCATCTCATGAAAGACTTCATAAACTAGCTTCTACTTTTTTTGTCTGCCCAGCATTTTTTTGCTTTTGGGAACTGCCCTGCTTCTAACTAGCTGGGCTGTCAGTCACCCAGGTCCCTTCCCCTGCTGCTGGATTGGATATCGTATCACGCTGGGCTGCTTTTCTAAGGAATGCCTCTCTTCCTCTGAGGTCTTGACTGCTACGGACCTCTAATCCTGCAATGCGGCTGGGAAGGGCTCTCCCATCTCAAGAGCACCTGTGTTTGAATGAAGTGAACTTAGGGAGGCAGAGCCCAGAGGTCATGAGAAACAGATTCCCAGTGATATTTGAACCTCTAGGTTTATTGGCTCACAGCCAGCTTGAATTCATCCCTAGACTTGCCAGTTAGCTGAGCCTAGAAATTTACTGTTCTGCTTCAGCAAGGTTGAGTTTGAGTTCTGTCAGCTGCAGAGTGCTGACCACTGCCTCCTCTTGTGTCCGCACTGCGGTGACATGTGCTGGTGGAACCCCTGGATTAGTTAGGTCCCTGTGTGCCCCTCACCCCCAGGAAGGTGGATGTTCTGCAGTGAGAGCAGATTGCATGCATTGTGCCTCACGCTTTCTTTAAAGCTAAGAGGGAAGGCCACCAAAGGCAGCAGCGTTTGCCAGGGTGGCATGGGGCCACAGTTACAATACACCCCTGGTAGGGGAAGGCCAGCTCTATGCCACGTGACCTCAGCTCCTTACTGTGGTCTGTCATTAGAAGGCAGAGTCTGCGCTTAGGGGATAGAATTACAGTGAACACTTATTTCATTCTAAATGAACATTTATTTCATTCTAAATAAATACATCCTATTTATTTAGAATGAAAAAGAAATCTCAACAGCTGACCAGAGCCTTGGAGATTCAGATGCCTTACTTCTGAGATCCCTTTAGTCAGCTCACCAGAACCACCTGCTTTGAAATGCTTCCTTACTGAACCTGACTTCCCCATCCCACCTAGAACATTCTTCAGCTCTCAGATTATGGGCAGTGAGGGGCCCTGTGTCTTCAGGGCAAATGCATGTCTGAAGAGCAGACTGGCTTTTCTTCTGTTTGGTAACTCAGGGAGCAGTCAGCAGGAAACTAGTCAGCCTGCATCTTCAAACCTGTATGTGTTAGTAGGGACAAATCAGGAGCGAGGAGGATAGAAATGATTTTGCACTTTGTGAGTGTTTGTGTATGTGTTTGTATGAGAGAGAGAGAGAGAGATTAAGAGACAGATGGAGAGAGAGAGAGAGAGCAAAGCCTTCAGAAGCCCTGGAGAGCACAGCCCGCCTGCTTCCTGAGTGAGGCATTGCTCAAATGCTCGCTGCCCGGGCCCCTTGCGTGTGGTTTCCTCCCGGCCAGCACCAAGCCCCAAAAATAGTGTGGCTGACTTGCTGATCGAGGTCAGCAGCTCCCGAGAAGCACGAGAAGCAAAACACTTCACAGTAAGTACATGGTTGGCTATTATTTAAGATGGGGATGGAAAATCTTAGAACAGCTCTGTCCAGAGGAAGGGGTTCTGCTTTAGGTGTGTCTAACATGCCCAGGGTATCCTGATATGACTAAGGCATTATTAATACATTCCTTTGTGGTTCGCAGACTGGATAAGTTAATGCTGTGTACATACTTTTTGGGTTAAAAATGGATTTGAAACTCATCTTCTGACATCTTGAAAAAACAATCTTTTCTCAGTGCCTGTCACTCTTATCAGATAATTGATTCTAAATGTATAAAGTTCCTTGGAAAGAAATCCTCTCTACGGGTGCTAATTACTAGTAGTGTGGAGATGTATTTTCACAACCAAGTTGAACAGGACTGTTTCTGTGCATTCTTTTTACCCAGTGTGGGAAGTCGAACATCCTGTGGAGGGAACCAAAAACGAAATGAAAGGTTCTAGAGCCTTCTCCCTTTAAAGACCAACACGGTGGAGTGTACCTTCCCATCGTAAGAGGGCCTGATAATGTCCCAGTGATTAATATATGGGCCAAACATTGTACTTAGGAGGCCTAGATAGCAGAATTTCAAAGATCTGACAAAGATAGAGGCTTTTCTAGGAAGTTACTTTTGTATGGTTTCTGTTTGACGGAACTTTGCCCCACCCCTCTGGCAAAGGGCACAGCTCCTCTGCTATATCTCTTCAACTACATTTTCTAGAAATTTAGTTTCTGGTTTTTATTTCCTTTTTCCACTGAGACTAATTTCTCATTAGAATAAAATATTTAGCTCAGTACTGTAGGAAGCTGACATTTTAAGTTTCCTCGAGGAGTATGATTTTCCCCCTCTCATTAGAATGCCAAGCGAAAGGCTTACAGGGGCTGCTCCTCCGGTAGGGCTCCCTCAGATGGCTCCGTTTGGGCTCCTTCATGGCTCAGCTCAGAGCCTATATATTTTTACATGGTTTGGCTTAGAGGAGCTGGTTCACTCCCTTTAATCTTCCTTTCACCAAGTGAGTTTATGTCTCAGGATTGTCTGAGCAGGAGACACCCACAAAAGCAGGGAGAATACAAAATTAACAATCATAAACTTTCAACTGAAACAGATACTGCATGGGAAGTGTCTTCCTCATTTCAATTTTTTTCTCAAACACATTAACTTGTTTTGATATGATAAAATTAACACATCTGAGTGCTACCTGTGTGACAGGCACAGCACTCCAGGTCTTCCCAAGCATCATTCCATTTGATTGTCAAATCACCTATGAGGCAGCTACATGATGGTCTTCACTTTAGAGGTGGGGAAATAGGCCTTATGTGACCTGGCCAAGGTCAGCCTGACTGGTGGGTGGAATGGTACAGCCAGGACTGGGACTCTGGTCTTTCTAAAGCAGAGTAAGTTCAGAAATTAGAGAAAATAGGGACTCTACCCCATGCCTTCAGACAACTTAAAATGTCTATTTATTTTTCTACGTGTACAACTAGATATATATTATATATAGCACAAAGGTTTTTTTTAAGTATTGTCAGAGTCACAATAATTTTTTTATTTTTTTGTGGGGTATAATGTTTGAGTGATTGTTCCATAAATTACTTAACTGTACTTGAAAATTGGGTTGCCTTTCTGTGTTTTAATTTTTTTGCTATTATAAATAATATTTCAGTAGCTCTCTCTCATACAACTTTTCCTATATTTTTGAATTATATCTGTCTATAGAATGGATTCTTTGATGTGGAATTACTGAGTAAAAGGGACATGAACATTTTAATGGCAATAGTACATGTTGCTAAATTACTCTCTATCAGTACTCTGTGTGAGTACCAGTTTAATTTCATCCTTTGTACCAATGACAGTACCATAAAAAAACAGGCAAAATAGAACCCCTTTTTTTTAACCTTCCTACACTGCTGGTGGGAATGTAAGCTAGTTCAACCATTGTGGAAAGCAATATGGAGGTTCCTCAAAAAACTAAAAATAGAAAATACCATTTGACCTGGGAATACCACTCCTTGGAATTTACCCAAAAAATACAACTTCTTAGATTCAAAAAGACATATGCACCCTTATGTTTATTGCAGCACTTTTTACAATAGCCAAGATATGGAATCAATCTAAGCGTCCATCAGTAGCTGAATGGATAAAGAAGATGTGGTACATATACACAGTGGAATACTATTCAGCCATAAGAAAGAAACAAATCCTAGCATTTGCAACAACCTGGATGGAGCTAGAGGGTATTATGCTAGGTGAAACAAGCCAGGCAGAGAAAGACATGTACCAAATGATTTCCCTCATTTGTGTAGTGTAACAACATAACAAGACAAGGAACAAAACTGCAGCAGACTCACAGACTCCAGGAAGGGACTAGCGGTTACCAAAGGGGAGGGATGTGGGAGGGCAGATGGGGAGGGAGGGAGATGGGGATTGAGGGGTATTATGTTTAGTACACATGGTGTGGGGGGTCACAGGGAAAACAGTGTAGCACAGAGAAGGCAAATAGTGAACTGTGGCATCTTACTACACTGAAGGACAGTGACTGCATTGGGGTATGGATGAGGACTTGATAATATGGGTAAATGTAGTAACCACATTGTTTTTTCATGTGAAACCTTCATAAGAGTGTATATCAATAATACCTTAATAAAAAAATTTTAAAAGAGAAAACCCCTTTTTTTGTAATTTTGCATTTCTTTTAATATAGCCAGGCTGAATATTGTTTTCACGTGTTTGTTTAAAAGTTGTTTTTTCTCTTTTGCTCATTTATCTTTTAGGATCTTAATGCCTTTTTTTCCCACTAATTTATGTGGATTTTTAATAAGATTTATTTGCCATACTTTCATCCATTTTTTCCCAGATTCTTGTTTACCTTTTTACAATGAGAATTTTTTTTAAACATGCAGCCACTTAACATTTTTACATAGTCAAATGTGTCCTTTCTTTTTCTAACTCTTCTTACATTAGAGATCTAAGTTACCCTCCAAGTTTCATCTAATTTTTACTTTGGTGGGTAATGTGAAAAGTGGACTTACACTGACTTAAAAAAATAATACTAAACAGTTTTTCCAATATAATTTATGAGCAGTCTTTTATGTTCTCTAATATCTTACAGTTTTGTCCTTTTATACCTTCAGCTCTTTATGTTAAAAGATTTTTCTGGATTATTTATAGGAGCTGACTATTTCTGTGCCATTATCACACTGTGTTAATTTTTGTTGCTTTTATAATCTGTCGATAGAATGAGTTGTGTGGAATAATCATGAATTAAAATAATCTTGAATTAAATCAGTCTTAACTTACCGTCCCTTAGTCTTATTATTTGGAAAGTGGAAATAGTAATAGTGTCTACCCCATGGTTGTTCCAGTGAGGACATAAAAACTAAATTTAGAAAAATGCTGAGAGAGTATTTGATATATATAGATATGTATTTCATGTATGTAAATATGCATTATGTATGTTTCTTACATAGGGTCAAACGTGTCATTGTTTCCCTTTGTGGCTTAAGGCAACCTTTCATGTAATCTTGGGAGACAGAGAAAGAACTACACATTTGACTCTATATACATTAAGAAACTTGGTACTTTAACAGGCAAGTGACAGAGAAATATATGTGACACACATACCCTAGAGGATTACTATCCATTATAAATGAAGAATTCCCACAAATCAATTAGACAAAGATAAATACATAAAAAAGGGGGCAAAGACAATTTATAAACAGGTCACTTACATTTGTTTTTATAAATAAGCAATTTACGGAAGAAGAAATATAGCCGGTCAGTAAACATAATGTTCAGCATCTGTAAGAACCAAGGGAATGCAAGTTCAAATACTAATGAAATATTGTTTTCCCTGCAACAGCTGAAATCATGAATAATACCCAGCATCAATGAACACCTACAGAGATGGGCATGGGCAGTCCCAACTAATAGGAACAAGAATTAGGCTCTTTTGTGTGGCAATTTTACAAAATCTACTAAAATGCAAAATGTAAAGTAAACCTGCTTATAAGTAAGCATATACAGTATAATCACATGCACATGAACATTTTCATTATTTATGTTAGGAAACCTAAACTCTACATGTGTGTGTGTGTATATATAAATTCATCTTTTAAAAGTACTTCATATATAATATCTAGTTATTTACTATGTTGCATCTTATGATGGCAGTAGAATTAGGCAAGGTCTCTTCCACCTTTTGCTAAATATATTTCTATGTCAAATTTTGTGTGAGTCTGTATTTGTCTGTTATTTGTGTAAAATAAACAAACATGTTTTTCCAGGCAAGAAAACTGTAGGGAGCAGCCCCCCCCCCCGCTACCCCCCCCACCCCCCACCCCCCCATGGAGAGGTTCAGAGCTGGGAAAGTACAGAGCAAATTTTAGGAAGAATGAAGAATGAGCATTTGTATGGGAGTCTTTTACGTCCTTTAAAGGTTTAAACTTAATGTTTGAGGACAAGAACCAAGGAACTTGTTGAGAAAACTCAGCCCAAGAGGCATAAAGGAGAGTTGGTTTGTTGATGAGCGCTGATCTCTAAAGAGCTCCTGTCCCTGTTTTTAGGCTGTGTCCCTGAAGGGGTGGCTTACAGACCCTACCACAGATGGGCTGTGTTCCTCACCTTCCTTTCCATCTGTGCTCCTTATTCTGTCTTAAAAAGTGGTGACCAGTGTTCACAATAGCCGTGCATCCAGCTGCTCTCCTAGCAGAGGCCTGGCGCCTGGTCCCAGGGGCAGTGCACTCGTCTGTGCAGATTCAGGGGTGAGCAGCAGAGAGAATGAGCCAGGCTCATGGGAGAGCAAACACACCACCCAGCTCCTTACTCACTACCGATTGTTGCTGTGGGAAAGCTACCAACTAGGGAGCTGAGGTGGAAGGTGATAGAAGAGAGTCCCATTCAGACAGGGCTTGGAGTGCAGGAGGGGCAGATGAACTGGGGCTGTTCTAGAAAGAGTGAGAGTGGGATGTCCATACCTCTTTGGGTTCCCCACCCTTGGCCACATCTGACCAGTTGGGATCTCATGCCAATTCCATCACTTCAGTCTCTGGCGTTCTGCCCCATTCCCTCCACCCCTTCTGCCTCTTCTTCATTCCTGCTGCTGGGACCACTGTTTCTAGATTTCAGCCATTTAATTCTTCTCTATAGTTTCTGCCATAGCCAGCTACTGTCACTCATTGAATTTCGTAAAACTGGCTTATATTATTAAGGTATTTTAAAAGAAAACTTTGTGATGTACTGTAAACAAGAAACAATGAAATAATACTAAAGTTAAGAATTAAAAATTTATCAGTAATGAAGGCAGAACTCTGTAACATGGTCTGTAAGGCTACAGAGCTGCTTTGATGACAACGGGATGCTATTTATGGAAGGAAATGTCTTAGGTTTAGATATTCAGCCAGTAGAAAGTGATTCTGTTGTCCATGGATTAAGGACAAGGATGCCGCAAGAAAGACGAGAGAAAGAGGAGGAGACTGGAAAGCATTTATTTATTTTGTGCAATCACAGAGTGAGTTAAGCTGGGGACAGGTGACAACAGGGGAGACAGAGGTCCCTCTGAGACAGCCTTCAGAGCACACCTGGTGCCGCAGGAATGAGCAGAGCCACAGTGCCTGAAGGAAGTGGCCTAGCTAGTGGCCCCTGGGAGAAAGTCAGCAGGGGAGTTGGGGAGGGTTTATGCAGCAGATGGGAGGAGACCCTAGCGGCATGATCTGAGTTGTAAATAAAAGTCTTTTACAGACCCTGGGCACCTGAGAGCCTCTCTGGCTCCTACTGCCTATGGGGCCCTGATTGGTCTCACTGATGAGGTCTGAGCACAAGTAAAGTGTTTCCGGAGTCCTGGCGTCACCTGCACTGTGTGGCAGCCTTCGTCGCGTGGGGTCTAGGCGAAGTGCTGCAGCCCCTTTTGTGAACCACCTGGACTGCTGAGCACAGGGCATCTCCTTGCTGTCACCAGGGAGGGCTGGGCCCACTTGACGGGGTCAGGGCAGTGAGGGGCCTCCGCGAGGCCCCCCTTGCATGCCAGCTCTCCAGCTTGGTGCCTTGGGGCCCCCTTGCTCCCCTCCCAGCAGCCGTAGGGTCTTTGAGTCCCTTGAGCTTGTTCCCTCTCCAGCCAGACTATTTCTTTCTCTGGCCCTGCTGGTCCTTCTGCCTGTCCATGTTCTTCTATTTCATCTGTTAGTGCCTGCTATCCTGGAAATATCTCTTCCTTACGGACCCTTTGCAGGCTTTCCTCTCTGACTTGGTCATACCTCCCCTGGGATAAGCACTATAGCTCCGTGGGACTGTCTTCAGCAGTTTTTCATAGAAATCTTATATTCTCGGTACTATATGGTGGTCCTCTGCTCTAGATTGTGAACCCAGGGTGAGCAGGGAATGTGTTCATTTTTGCTCATCCCTGCGTATGGTGCCTCCCATAGTGCCCAAGGCAGCAGGTGCTCTGAAAGACTTGTTGAGTGAACAAATGGATGGAACAGCCCCCAGCTTGTCCAGTGTATAAACGAGTGAGTTCCCATGATTCCTTTTGCACCTGACCTTCCTCGTCCCAGTGCTGCTAAGGACAGAGAATAAAGGGGTGTGCAGGAGAGGGGCTGGGTAGCAGGGACCTGCAGGGCATGCATGTGAACCATGGTGGGGGGCCTTCAAGTCTATTCCAGGGGACATGGGGGCCCACTGGAGGATGTTGAGCAAAGGAGTGACAGAACCCAACATGTGTTTTAAAAGAAGTGCTGTGAATAGGGATGAGCAAAGGTCAGAAGGGGATCCAGGTGGACCTGGGGTATATCCTAGCCAGAGATCTGATGGCATATGGCCATTCTGGTCATCAGGATTCCATTATTTGTTGCTTTGATCAATGCGCTAAGTTTTCACAAAAGAGCCATGGTGCAGCCCTAAGTTTCTCACATTAATATACACATAGAACTTTTAGATTAAACATTTGCTGTCCATGAGAGCCACCACAGGTGGCCACGTGCAGTGGCAGAGGCTCTCCGCCCTCCCCCGGGGGCCTGCCCGAGAAATGCCCCATCCTGCCAGCCTGCTACTGTCTTCACAGATGGAAGGACAAGGCACTCTGGTCTACTGAGCGAAGTCCAAACTCCCTAACCTGGCTTTCGGGTCCTCCACAGTCTGCTGCCAACCTTTCCTCGGGTTGTTTTGCTCTGTTTCCCATAAACACTCACCTACTGCTGCCAGACCAAGCCGCTCCAGTGCGCGCGCCACATAATAGCACCTTCTCTGCGTTTGGATGTGCTTCTCGCCTGCAAGACCCCTTCTTCCGGTTTCCGCTGCCCCTTCCTCCCGTCATTCTGAGTCGTCTGAGTTCACTTGGGCATCTTAAATACAGAAATTAATTTTCTCACAGTTCTGGAAGCTGGAAGTCCCAGACCAAGGTGTCAACAGGGCTGGTCTCTTCTGAGGCCTCAGCCCTGGCTTGTATATGGCCATCTTGCTCTGTGTCTTCCACGGCCTTCTCTCTGTGCCCGTTGGTGTCCTAATCTCTTCTTATAACAGCACCAGCCATTGGATTTGGGCCCACCCAGTATGACCTCACTTCAACTTAATTATCTCTGTAAAGGCTCTGTCCCCAAATACAGTCACATTCTGAGGTACTGGGGGTTAGTACTTCAACATATGAATTTGGGGGACACCATTCAGCTCATTACAGGGCTCTAGCTCAAATACCACTTTGTCCTCAAGTATCTCCCTGTCTTCATGCATCATAGCCCTTTTCCAGACTTCTTTCTAACACTCTGTCCTTTGGTGTCCGTTCATCCATTCATTTGAAATGCCAGGAAACACTTACTGAGCACCCTCTGATGCTCACATCCCCAGGTGAAAAATATGGTGCCCCACCTGGCTGCTTAGGTGAGAGACAGACAATCCAGTTGTAGCAACTGCAGTGCAGCTGCCAGGTGCCGATGTTCAGTCCGGTGCTGGGTCAGAGCCAGCAGAGAGCTGACTGGGTGAGGGGATGCCGCAGCCCAGCCTTAAGTGGTGAACGGGTGCTAGCAGGCGGAGGGTGCGGTGAGACCAAGGTAGCCAGGTGGGATGGTGTGCGTGAAGGCCTGGAGCTGTGAGGGGTCGAGGTGCTTTGAAGGAGCTGCAAACAGTCCAGGGTGGGAGAGGTCTCTGCACTGGGTGTGTGAGAGAAGGGTGAGAGGTGGGGCTGGAGAACTGGGGCCAGGCTGGGTGTGAGGTCATGAGAAGCCTGGCATATGGAATTCGGTGTCTATCCTGAAAGGGGTGGTGGTGGTGGAAGGTTTTAAGAAAGGAAGAGGGACATGAGCAGGTGTGTGTTTAGAAACCTACTGGCCGCGTGGTGCAGACAGTGGCCTCGGCCCTGACTCTAGGCAGGGAAACCAGTGGTAATTCTGTTTCCAGTAATGCAAAGCACTGGAAATAAAGAGCAGAGGAAGATCCAGGAATCAGAGTGACAGGATTTGGTGACTGGCTAGGTTCTGAGTCTTGGTGATTATTGCCATTCTGAATGTATGATTTGATGATTTTGGCTAAATGTATGCACACATGGAACTGCCACTACAGTTAAGATATTGAACATTTCTATCACCCCAAAATGTTCCCTTTGTGTCCCTTCACAGGAAGTCCCATTCCCAGCCCTGTACCCTGCCTGCTGGCCCAGCAAACACTGATCAACTTTTGTCACTATACATTATTTTTGCCTTTTCTAGAATTTCATATCAGTGGAACCATAAGCTGCGTAGTACTTTGTGTCTGGTTTCTTTCACTCAGCATAATGCTTTTGAGGTCCATCCATGTTGTTCTGTGTATCTAGTTTGTTCCTTTTATTGACAGGTGTGGATGTAGTGTAATCCGATGAGCAATTCGTACCTGTGCATGTGTGTGGTGCCTCTGTACAGATTCTCCAGAGCTGCCTTTTTTTTTAACATAAATGAACTGATGAGCTTTACTGACAGCACAGTATTCAAGGACATACTTCTGTCAGCCACCTGTGAATGAGTCTTTGGCCTTCTGGACATTTAGGAAGGTAAGTCCCCAACTTGGCTGATCGGAGTCACCCTTATTCAGTTAGAAGGAGGACTCACCCCTGATGGACTGAATCAAGACCCCAGGGAGTAAGCCCCAGGCATATGTGCTTTTAATCAGACTTGCAGGTAATTTTGATCAGCCAGGTTGGGGAACCACTGCTCCAGGTGACTAACATGGGAGCAGTAGCTGTGGAGTTACAACATTGCTAATCCTGTTGGCTTATCACTAAGAGGCCATCTAGTCTGAACTCCTGGGTGACATTATTCTTTCTGAGTACTGACCACACCAACTTTATCTGCCACAGGTCATTCTGGCCATTTATTTTTTTTCATTAATTCATCAAACATAAAATTCCTGAGCACTTATCAATGTAATTAACTCAGTTCTGACACTGTCTACCTGGAGAGAGTGCCAGGTCCCACAGGTGAGGGCTCAGTCCCACGAGACCACCCTCTGTTCAGATGCCCACAGGGCCAGGTTGTCACCTGTGTTCTGGCCAACTTGCCAAAATCCAGAGGTTCCTACAACCCCTCCTCAGGTTCGATTTACTGGGTGGGAAGAACCTGCAAAACACAAAACTGATTAAGGACTTGATTCCTGCGTTTATAAAGAACTCACACAACTCAGTAACACCAAAACACACAGTTCAGTTCAAGTGGGTCACAGAACTCCAAAAAACATCTTCATACTTTTACTAGTTTATTATAGAAGGTATTATAATGGATGCAGATGAAGAGGTTCATAGGGTGAGGTCCCGGCCCTGGGAACCACCCATCTGTTTTCTCTCCCTGCAGCTTTACCTTTTCCCGAATGTCACGTAAATGGAATCATATAGTAGGGAGCCTTTGGGTTTGGCTTCTTTCACTCGGCATAACGCATTTAAACTTCATCTTTGCATGTATCAGTAGTTTATTCCTTTTTTACTGGTAAGTAGTTTTTCATTATTGTTAGGTCGTTTCCAGTTTTTGCTGTTATGAACCAAGCTATGAATCAAGTTGTTAGGAACATTCACATTACAAATGTTTGTGTAAACACAAATTTTCATTTCTCTTGGATAAATCCTGGATGAAGTACATATTCAATTTTGTAAGAAATGGCTACACTCTTTTGCAAAGTAGCTGTACCATTTTGCATTTCTACCAGCCGTGAATGAGAGTTCTAGTTGTTCTGTATCCTTCTCAGCACTTGATATTGTCTTGTTTTCTCCTTTTAATTTCTAGCCATTCTAATTGATTATAGCAATATCTCCTTATGGTTTCAATTTGCATTTATTTATTACTTATTTACTTTCTTAACATAATGATGTTGAGCATCTTTTCACCTGCTTATTTGCCATCTTTGGAAAAGTGTCAATTTAAACTTGTACTGTTTCTTACTGATTTGTGTGTTTTGTTGTTACTGAGTTGTGTGAGTTCTTTATAAATGCAGGAATCAAGTCCTTAATCCGTTTTGTGTTTTGCAGGTGGTCCCCATCCAGTCTGTAGATGGTCTTCTCATTTTCTTGACTATGTGTTTGGAAGAACTGAAGTTTTAAATTTGGAGACCAATTTACCAGTTTTTCTTTTAAGAATTTATTTTATGAATCATGCTTTCAGTGTTGTATGTAGGAAGTCTTTGCCTAACTCAAGGTCGCAAAGATGATCTCTTTTTCTAGCATTTTTATAGTTTTATTTAGCTTTTACATTTAGCAGTGATCCATCTTTAACATTTGCTATGGAACAGACGCTGGGTCCAGAGCTGTGGAACCAGAGGAATGAGAAAGAGTCCTTTGCTCAAGGTTCATCTAGGCTGGGAGTTGAAGGGTGGAAGACAAACAGGCAACAGAATGTTAGGCCAGTGTAAGGGGTACCGTGTTTGCTGACTGTGGTCGGGAAACAAGACTGTGCCCTGGACGAGAGGCCAGAAACTGAGTATAGCAAGGACTGTAGCAGTTAGGTTGAAAGTAGGAATTAGGGGTGGGAAGCCCATTGTTCTGGGCACGGAGAGGCCTTTGGGAGGCCTAGACGATAGAGTGGCTGCCAGTCGTTTGCTGCCTGGGGTCTGAGTGCAAAGCGCCTGGCAGGAGTGGGCAGAGCACACAGTGTGCCTTATCCTGACACAGAGAAAAGGTGGCGGTGGCTTTACCACATGTCTCATGCCAAGCTGTCTGAGGGACAGGGTACTGTCTTCACTGAAAGCCAGTCAGATATACTGTTTCACAGAGAACCCATCCTCAAGGGGCAGCCGCCATACAGTTGCATAATTATCTCCAGCTCTCACCCTGGGGATAGATCTCAGAGCTGTTGCCCTACTGTTTTCCCTGTAGATTCACTCCCGAGGACTGCACAAGGACGTGTAATGACAAGGTAATCACAGGAGCAGCCTGCAACATTATCCCTCATATTTGTGGCTAATGTGTATATGTAAAAGACATTACTAGAAGCATTCATACTAGGGAAAGAACGGGCATATTCCAGGCACTGAATAAATTAACCCTGCAAAGGACAGCAGTTTGCTTTCATTAGCCAGCTGGCAGTACAGGAAAATAGCTGGAGCCTGTGGGTTAGAAAAGAATATTTCAGGAATGCAAGAACAAGAAATCAGCTGCATTCAGTGATTTAACTTAATCTGGTAACAATAAGGAAATCTCACAGTCTGTGTAAAGGGACAGGCTTTGCACCGTTGCTCAAAAAGGGTGCCCACCATGACCCTGGGGCAACCAGAGTGACAATCAATGTCAGTTAGGTCTGGGTATCCTGTGTGCCTGTAGAAGCTCCAGGGAAGTTCTGTCTTCTCATTTCTTTCTGGCAGTCCCATGAGTGAACACAGACTGCTGACAGGCTCGACTGCTGTGATGCCCTTCCCTTCACCCTCCCCTGCCTGGCCAGGGTACTTTCTGGGGTGGCTGCCACTGTTACATCCACTGTACCCAAGGCCTTACTACCTGATGTCCTGCAGACACCTCATCACAGCTGCTGGGGCCACCAGTGGGAGCCTTGCTGGCAAACTGCTACCTCCTCCCTACCCCTGGGCCCTGCCACCGCCAGGTTTCTCTGTGGCTGGGAGGTGCTGGAGAGCCAAGTGTTCCATCCCAGAAACAGAGATGTGATGGGAGTCCTCAGAATTTCCTTCAATGGTCTAACTCCTGCTTATACTCCTAGTCTCCTAGGATAGCGGTTCTGCCAGGAGGCTTCTCAGTTCTACAGACAGACAGACTGCCAAGGGCCCTCCCCAGCCAGCCTCCTGACGCACCTGAGCTGCGGCACTCGATGTGGGTGGGATCCAGCTGAGACCCCACCCCTCTGGACTTCTCAGCTTTGCTGCCTTTGCAGAATAATGTCATCATTATAGAAAACTCACTTCTACCTGATGGGCGTCCTTCATGAGTCTCTCAGGAATCACTGGGCTATGAAGGCGCCTAATCAGAGAAGACTACCACCATTGAGCAAGAAGCAGGAGAGAGACCAGAGACTGGTCTGGATTTTCCCCCCAAAATTCCCTATTACTTTCCTATTATTCTTTATTTTACCAAGCTCAAAATTTAGTCGGGTCATTAAACTGCACCCCCTCTCCACCCTCCAGCACACACATGCGCGCGCACACACCAACAGAAACTTGGCAAGACAGTTGGTTGTCTGCCGGGTGACGCTGCCCTCGGCATCCGGTGGGCACTGTCTCTGACGTGAGGGGCAGATGAGTGGTGAGGAACAGATGGAGATCAGCACATATCTTCCAGGGCAGAGCATTTAAGGGGCCATGATTAGGTGCCAAAGGGGAAACGTGCGTTTTGTGCCCCACCGACATGGCTGGCTGGGGGGCTCATTACCGTGGCGACGGTCTCTGGTGTGTGGGAATCAGAAGTGGATGTAGGTGGGATCAGCGCGGGTGGTTGTTGGACCTACCTCTCCACCTGTGAACGGGGCTCTCATCACACACGGCCCCGTTTGCACCTGTGCTCAACAGTGCTGGGGGGAGGATTTGTGCCCTTCCTCCTGGGTCTCCCTTGCAAGTGTACCGAAGCTTGTGGGTGGAGGGCACAGACTTCTGCTGGTTGGGTGGGGCATTGTGCCCTGCAGTTCCCACATTGTTCCTTGAGGAAGTAGGACAGAGTGAGTCAGATGGGCCTGCCTGTTGCCTTGGAAGCCTGGCCACTGAAACCACAGTGCTCTGCCCCTTGTGCCTCCTGACCTAGGAGCCCCAGTCAGGAGCAACAAAACAGAAAAGGTTGAATAAAGATAAGGCAGTTAGACTTGACACTAAATTATTGGGTCCCTAAATCTGTGGTTACCATCAGCTCCCACTTACTGAAGTATCTGACATAAATTCATGTATTATTATGTTTCAATTAAGACATCTGAAATCTTAAACACCATAAAAATGTAATACAAAATACAAAAAAGTATTATTTACTATTACTGTGAAACTAGGATGTACACCAAAAATTTCAAAAGCCATCCTTTAGGAATAAATTCAGGAAATGAGATGAAGCAGTATATACTTTTAGAGATTTGGTGTTGAATTAACATGTTTCTCAAGAATGTTATAAGTTAGATTAATTTTTATAATGTTAATGCTTATACATCAGTATGAATATTATTTTTAAGGTAATAATGCTGGAAGGCTCTGTATCTGTGTGGATGGGTTTCTTGTCCTGAAAGCAATTTGGGGATTGGATTTTTTTCCCAACTGTTTAGACATTTATAAGTCTTACAGGAAAAGGATCACCATAGCTTTATACTTCTTTTTTTTGGTTTTTCCCATTAATTTAGCATCTGCTTAGTGAATGATGCCCATTTGCAGGGCCCCGAGCTGGGATCTGTGCTCCTGCATAATGAGGGAGGAGGAGGGAGATACCTGCATGCATTTCCTCAATGAAAGGCAGAATCTAAATATTCATTAGCTAATATTTGTTGAGCACATACTGTGTGCCAGGTCCAGTGTAAGTCCTGGGAACACCTTGATGAACAAGAGAGGTAAGGTCCTGCAGTCACCACCTTCCCTAGAGATGGAAGGAGGCAGATAATCAATGACAATGATAGTTTAGAGATAAAGGCTCTGAAGGAGTGAGCAGGAAGCTAAGGGGGGAGCTACTCTAGAGAGGGGGTGGAAAAGAGCTGGGGAACATTCCAGGCCATTTATTATTATGTTTTAATTCATTTATTATTATGTTTCAGTATGGGGAACAGTGAGTTCAGAGCTCTGTAGAGAGCCAGCCCGGCATTTCAAGGAGACACAAGTGCAGCCTCAGGGGAGAGCTGGGGACTGGGGTGGCCTGATGGCAGGGAGGCCATCTAGGGAGCTGCATCACCCAGATAAGCAGGGCAGGTGGACAGGGACAGGGAAGAGGAGCTTCTTCCCCAAAGACAGCCAGTCCCTGGAGGTTTGAGGTGAGAGTATCAGAAAGGGGAGAGTGCATCTGTTGAGGGAGGGCTCAGGGGAGGGCCTGGGGTGAATGCCCCAAGAGGAGAGCTGCTGGGCCAGAGGAGAGGAATCGGGTTTGGCTGCACAGCAGGTAAGCGGTGAACGTGGGTTGGCCCATGCCTTTACTTTGGAGCAAGGAGGAGCAGCAGGCCAGTGGAGTGGCCTGGAGTGGCCCTGCCTGGGTCTGCGTGGGGGTGAGCAACTCCTGGGCCTCAGTTGTCACTGACTGGAAGTGCAGGTGACAGCAGCCACCCCACGGGCAGTTAGGAGCATTAGAGGAAGTAATCTGGGAATCGCTGACCCGTGCATACCTGGCACCAGTCAGTGTTGCTAAACGTTAGCTTAAAAATAAGTTGAAGTGAAGGGTTATAAGCAGAGAGTGACCATCCCAGTTGAACTTCAGAGGTCTGTTAGGAACCGCGGGAGGGATGAGCCTCAGAAGGAATTTCTGAGGGGAAAATTAGGAGCCGCTGCTCAGGTGGGCGCTGGAGAAAATGGAGGCTCTTTCAGGGCCCAGGCTAGGCAGCTGTGGGCTTGAGAACTGGGAGCCTCAGGGAGGAGTCCAAGATGGGTCTGAGGTTTCTAGCCTCGGAGAGCAAGAGAAAGGCTGCGTTGACAGAAATGGGGAAGTCCTGGGGAGCTGGCTGCTCGGGGTCAGAGCTGTGCACGGTGCCAGCGCTGGCTGCTCACTGGCGAATGACAGGAGGCTGGCCCTGGAAGGCTCAGGGGCCCGCTGGGCAGCTGAGTCGTCAGACAGGTCTCTGAGGCCCTAGGAGGCCCCCTAAACTGGGGCAAGTTCCTAAAGGGAGACAGCTGAGCCCAGGTCAGAAGGTGGCATTGAAGTTAGCCAGGCCAAGGGGGCAGGGAGGGCGTCCTGAGCTTCCTCGGTTTGCCCCAATGTCTCCTGTTAAGCTCTGTCCACCAGCACTAAGCACTGCACCAGGGGCCCCCTGCCTTCCCAGTGAGCTGGTGAGAGCACATGGGAGGGCGGGGAAGGGAGAGTTTGAGGCATCCCTTTCCCCAGCCGCCTCCCACCAGATTCGCCCGGGGTTGGCTGCCATTCTCCAGTCCAAGGCCACAGCTCTCTCTCAGTCCAGCCCTCTCTGCACTCTCTGCGTTCCAACTGCTTCCTCCCACCTTCCCTTGCTGCTTTTCCAAACCCTGCCCGCTCCTCTGTAAACATTTCCTTTGGGAGCTCTCCTCGGTTTCCCAGGTGACAGGTGACGTCCTGGTCCTGGGTAGAGGCAGGGCCATGTGGGGGTGGGGTGGGGGGGGGGCCAGAGCAGGACTAAATAAACAATGTGACTCAAGTTGCTTCCGCCTAAATAGTTATGAAAGCCTCTGATTCCCTCCTTGTTCTGCTTTTTTCCTATCACATTTTTAAAACTTGTGGTAAAATACACATAATTAGAAATTACCAACTTAATTCTATTAAAGTGGGCGTTTAGTAGCATTAAGGGCATGCACACTGTTATGCAGCCATCACCACCATCCATCTCCAGAACTTTTTTCACCTGCCTCACTGAAACTCTGTCCCCATTAAACCTTAATTCCCAGTTTCCCTTCCCCCAGCCCCTGGCAACCACTGTTTACTTTGTGTCAGTGAACTACTTTAGGTACCTCAATATAAATGGAATCATGCATTGTCTTTTTCTGACTGGTTTATTTCACTTGGCATAATATTATCCCCAAGTTCATCATGTTTCAGCATGTGTCAAATTTCCTTACTTTTTAAGGCTGATTAATATTCCATGGGATGTATGGACCACATTTTGTTTATCCATTCATTATCAGTGGACACTTGGGTTACTTCCACTTTTTGGCTATTGTGAATAATGCTGCTATGAACATGGGTGCACAGATCTCTCTTCCAGACTCTGCTTTCAGTTACTTGGGAATAAACCCAGAAGTGGATTGCTGGATCATACAAAAATTCTATTTTTTATTTTTTTGAAGAACTACAATACTGTTTTCCATAGCAGCTGTACCATTTTACACTTAAATTCCTTGCAACAGTGCACAAGGGTTTCATTGTCCACATCCTCACCAACACTTGCTGCTTTCTTGGTAATAGCCATCCTAATAGGTGTGATGTGGTATCTCACTGTGGTCTTGATTTGCATTTCCCTTATGATTATTGAGGTTGAGCATCTTTCATATACTTATGGCCATTTTTATATTTTCTTTGGAGAAATGTATATTTAAAAAGTCCTTCCTCCTTTTTAAAATCACATTTACTTTTGTTGTTGGGTTGTGGGGGTTCTTTAAATATTCTGGATATTAACCCTATCTAAGTCTTCTCAGGCTGCCATAACAAAGTACCATAGACTGAGTGGCTTAAACAACATAAATTTGTATCTTACAATTCTGGAGGCTGGGAAGTCCGAGATGAGAGAGCTGGCTGATGTTGGGCAGGTGAGAGCTCTTCCTGGCTTGTAGATGGCTGCCTTCTCACTCTGTCCTCACATGGGTGAGATCTTCCTCTCTTAACTGCTGTCAGATTAGGACCTCACCCTTTTGACATCATTTATTCTTAATTTACCTCCTGAAAGCCCTGTACCCAAATACAATCACATTGGGGATTAGAGTTTAAACATGAATTTGGCATGCAGTCCACAGAAAACCCCTTATCCATGGGTTGCCTTTTCACTCTGTTGACTGTGTCCTTTGATTTAAAGAAGTTAAAATTTTTGATATAGCCAATTTATCTATTTTTCCTTTTGTTGCCTATGTTTTTGACCATATCTAAGAGTTAATTGCCAAATCTAATCTCCTGAAGCTTTTCCCTATCTTCTAAGAGTTTAAAAGTTTTAGCTCTTATGTTTAGTTCTTTGATCTACTTTGAGTTAATTTTTGTTTATGGCATAAGGTAAGGGTCTAACTTCATTCTTTTGAAAATGGCAATTTTCCTGGCACAGTTTATTGAAAAGAGTGTCCTTCCCCATGAATGGTCTTGGCAGTGCATTATAGTTTTTATTCTTAGTGACTCTTCAATAGATCTTTCAAAACTGTTTCTATAGAAAGAGCTCTTGAAGTATTTTATTTCTGTCTCCTTTTCTTCTGCCTTGTCTCATTCACTCTTTGATGTGAAGCCACATTTTAGGTAAGAAAACAACTGCTCATTAGTGGCCACCCAGCACTGTGGGATGCTAGCTTCTTGGGAAAGCTTTGGAGGCAGAAGGGTGGCCCAGGGCAGTGACTCTGAGCTCTTGATCTCAATATAGCTCCCAGATTACAGCCTCTCCCTAGCATTGGTTTAGTGAGCAGACTCTCTCTCTGTTTCTTACTCCAGATTACCCCCTATTTGTTGTGGATCTCTGCTTTGTGGCATCGTTTCATAGTTTCTGCAAGTTTTCTTTTTCTTTTCCATTTTTGAGGCTTGTTGTCAGGTTTGAGATGGTGGTGTTAGTGATGTACAAATGTTCTTTTCCATTTAGATTTTGTTTTATCACTTCTTGATTCTTGTTTTCTTTCAATGACTTCTTTGCTGGTGGGTTAGATGGCTTTCAGTTTGCCATTTTTCTTCTGATACTGTGGAGATCTGTTCTTTCCCTTATTTACTGGGAAGGAATCTAAGCTAATGGGATGATTTTTTCATCTCGAGCCCACAGGAAATAAAAAGTTTTGAAGAGTTTCCTGTGGCCTCTAGCTGAAGTCTGGGATTCCCTCCATTGCTGCCAAATTAGATCTTCAGTGTTGGGAGACAAACCAGGTGCTGATCTAAGAACTAGCATGCGAGGACTCATTCTTCCCCTAGAACTTGACTTACTGACATTTTAGGCCAGATACCTCTTTGTTGAGGGGATGGCCCCTTGGATTGTAGGCTGTCCTGCAGCATCTCTGGCTCTGCCCAGTAGCACCCCCCAAGTTGTGAGGAACAAAACATCCCCATAATTTGCCAGATGTCCCCTGGGGGCAGAACCATCCCCCTCCACACCCAGCTGGTTTTGAACTGCTACTGTTGAGGAGGTCAAGAGCAAACTCAGCACATGTTCTAAAAAAGCCCTAAGTAGATATTTTCAATATGTTATTCACTTACATTCTATTTCCTGCCGAGTCCCCTGGTGATTGAGCTATGTGAACAATCTTACTTTGTTAGTTCTCAGACTTGAATGCGTTAGCTTTCTGCTTCCCAGTGCTTATTGTACTCGTGGGTGAGACCTCAGCACCCTCTCCCACTCCCAGAGACGCTTATTATTTTGTGATAGTCCAGAATAGTTTCCCAGTTGCCTTTCTGCTGTCTCGCCGTAAGAAGGTAATACATCTGAGGCATGAAACAACCCCCCATCACAGGCTCTGAAGGCAGCAAGCAGCGTAACTTGTTTTGAGCGGGCAGTAGAAGAGCTGGGGCTCTGACTTTCCCCAGGGCTAAAAGCCTGGCTTCGCTGTGTTCCTAGAATAGCTGTTGCCTCGTCCCTCTTCCTCCCGCCTGACGTTCTTTTCTACTTCATGCCACAAACTTATGAGATACAGTTGAAATATAAGTCTTACACTATTCTGGGGAGGAAGGAAGCCTGGTAAGAAAATAAAAAGTCCAAAAGCTTGAGGAAAACACCCCTGAGAAGACCCTGCCCCACCCCTGTGGGGGCGGGTCCCTAGACTTCACTGTGATTCCTTGGTTAGTTTGATCCTTTGAGATGGTTGAGGAGGATTTTCAGAAATCAGGGAATTAATAATAGAAACTTTTCTTTTTCATCTTGTACTTGGCCAGAGCCCGTCCATTTGTTTTCTGTTACTAATTCACATCCATAAAGCAAGTGTTATTCACCTGGCATTCGCACCTGTGTTTATCTTTCAGCTGCTAGTAGTAGTATTAAGGCTGGGGCCAATTCTAATGACTATAATGTATCTGCTCTCAGTGTTTATTTTCCTCTCTGCCTTACCTCTTTTATATTTCCAGATGAAAATAGGCTGCTTTGTGTACAAGAAGAGCGCTTTCCTTAAATCTGGATGTTTGTCTAGCTCCTGCTACGGAGCACAGATTTAATCGATCCACCACTGTGTATTGTTGAATTAATAAAGCAGATCAGCCCTCCACTGAACACAGTAAACGGTGTTTGTCGAGAAGGCAGCTAGTATTTGTTGAGTGGCTTCTGTGTGCCCTTGATATCCATGTTCTTCTTCATCTAAAGGTCTCTGAAGCAGGTACTAATAACTCTATTTTCTTGGATAAAGATGCTGAGAATCAGTGTCCAAAAAGCTTGCCCGAGTTCACACAGTAAACGGTGGAGCTGGGTTTGGACCAGAAGCACTGGATTCGAAAGCCTTCAAATGGGAGCAAAGATAACTCAGAGTCCCGATCTATCCCTGGTGTTAAAAAGCCAATTAAAAGTGGGTTCAAATCCTGGCTCCAAAACAACCTCTGTGATTTGGGCAACTCACTTTACCTCCCTGAGCCAAATGAAGTTCCCCATCTGAAAAATGGGGTGACACTTAAACCTCACAGGGTTACGGTGAGGATTTTAGAGAGACCCCGCGGAAAGCACTCAGCAGTGCCTCTTCAGGCTCTGAGTGGAAGAGTGTCGCTGCTCTCGCGTCACTATTTACCGTGTTTACATCATTAGCTGGTTCCCTGTTCAGACAGCCAGGCCCCATGAGGCTGAGAGGAGGGGTGCACAGGAAGTGGATTGGACCGAGAACAGGGCCACCGCAAGCCAAGCATCGTGGGTGGACACTCTGAGAACAAACCTTTCTGGGTCAGTTCCAGAAGAGCTCAGGGTTAGGTGTCGGCAGGCCAGGGAGAAGAGGCAGCCTCCAGAGTCTTGGAAAACACTTGGAAGATGCTGGCCCAGGCTGCAGGTGGGATGGGTGATGGTTCATAATGTCCTAAGGCATGGAGAGCGGGAGCAGGGCCCAACGCTGGCATTCTCCTGACAGGAGCGCTTTCCCATGCACTAGCTCTCACTCTCCTGTCTGTCCCCTCTGTGTTGATCCGGGAGAGCCCATTGATGCCTGGGTTCTTGTTTGTGGAGTCGAAGAATGAACTTAGCAAACAGTCAAGATAGGAGAGCCAGGGAGAGGCTTTTATTTAGAGATAGAGTGAGAGGACAGAACTCCCAGCTCACGCCAGGAGGGGACAAGAGAGCCCATAGTGGTGCCTTGTCTAGGGGTTTTATAGGCAGTTGAGGACTTTTGGGAACCGGATAAAAGGCTTAGGGGTGTGGACTTGCTAAGTGGTCCCTGAATATTAAAAATGAACTTAACACAAGAAATTTACTGCTCTGATTTCTCCCTGGGATACCCGAGTCTTGGTCTGGGAGCATATCAAACAGGCTGCCTGCCCAGCCCCCAAGGTGGGATGAGTTATTGTCTGTTTGCTAAAGAGTAAGTTAAGATTCTTTCTTCTTAAATTTCCTGGGTGTTAAAATGCAATCTTATCTTTAAGGTGGAATCCTTCTTGCCTTTTACTGTGTTGTTTACAGGTGGGTCTGCATGCTAAAGTAGTTGCCCAGTTTGCCAATCACCTCATCAGATCTGAAGGAGGAAAGACAGCACATAGGCCTGGGCCTTTAGCATGCTACGGTGAATCTTACACATGATTACAAATGATTAGCATAGTTAAACATGTGCTACTCTTCTTTATCTGGGGAATATTAACTGATCTCACTGAAGAATAACTTTAGAGCTTAATACTTAACACAGAATTTTGGTAGGGGGTTTCTTTGCATGTAGTTACATTGCTCTGACTGTAAATATCCTGCCTTGCTTTTTCCAGAGGCCCTCCCCCTATTCTGTCTAAGCCCATGGTCCCTGTCTCACCATCACTGCTCCCAGCACCCCATCCTAGGCACTTTCCCTTCCTATAGGGTTCTCCTTCTGGACATTAATCATTTCATTTCTGTGATTCTGAATACTGAAATAAGGTGGAATTTGAAGGGAAGAACCTGGCTGGTGGATGGGTACAAAATAGAAGGTTTAGTCTTGGAAGACATACCAGATGGGAAAAAAGAGTGAAAGGAGCCAGGAAAAGATAGCAGGGCCAACAAGAGGGGCCCAGATGAGAGAGTTCTCAGGGTGCATTCATTTGGGGATAATTTGGTTGGGGTCAGAAGTTTCTAGGAGAGTAAAAAAGGTGTGATGGATACAGATGCGGTAACCCTGAGAATTCTGCCTCAGAGGAAGTAATGCGTCAGGCTTTGAAAAATTACTGGACATTTTTCAGGTGCACAGTCCAGAAGATTGTCAGATTTGTTGCCAGAAAGAATTTTACATTTTGAGTTTGGAATGAGATGGCTTTTGTGTTATTTATTTTTTATTTTTACCAAGAACTTAGACTCCTAAAATGTTGGGGGAAAGATAACAAGGAAAATTTCCATCCACTTCCGGCTGCTTTTCATCTTCATATTTTTCTTTCTTTTGAGAATAAATAAAAGGCATTTCATTTCAGTGTGACATGTGTGGATTTTGGAAAATGTAGATGCCTTGCAGGCTCACCTTATGTTTTCAAAAAGTAGGCCCTGCAATGATCATTTCTAAGTAGTTGCAATTATAAAAGGGTGCTTTGATTAAGCAGGTATTTTATTTAAGTCAAATCCATGAGTCAGACTGACATGTTACCGGTTGGTTCTGTGGTAACTGGTAAAATTAATAAGAAATTCTCTCCAAAAGTCACTCAGGCTATGTTAGTTCATTTTATGTTGGGAGTCCCAATAAAATTAGCTACCATGTGCTTCTTAACCTAGGAATTCTCCCATTTTTGCTGTGGAAACCAGCATTAAAAATTGTGGGTCAATACACAATGGAATATTACGCAGCCATAAGAAAAAAACAAATCCTACCATTTGCAACAACATGGATGGAGCTGGAGGGTATTATGCTCAGTGAAATAAGCCAGGCCGAAAAAGACAAGTACCAAATGATCTCACTCATATGTGGAGTATAAGAACAAAGAACAAAACAAACAAACAAAAAAAACTGAGGGAACAAAACAGCAGCAGACTCACAGAACCCAAGAATGGACTAATAGTTACCAAAGGGAAAGGGACTGGGGAAGAAGGATGGGAAGGGAGGGATAAGAGGGTAAAAGGGGTATTACGATTAGCAGACATAAGGTGGGGGGCACGGGGAGGACTGTACAGCTCAGAGAAGACAAGTAGTGATTCTCATCTCACTACGCTGATGGACAGTGACTGTAATAGGGTTGGTTGGGGGGACTGATGAAGGGGGTAGTTTAATCATCACAATATTGCTCATGTAATTGTAGGTTAATGACACTAAAATAAAATAAATTGTAAAAAAAAATTGTGGGTCAAGAAAGAAAAATAATTGGTGCTGAACATGAGTAAACCACACAGAAGTTAAGTTTTTTAAAAATACAGAATAAAAAAATAATCATGATACATGAAACCAAGCTGAGACTAGGAAGGTTTTGAATGAATCACATAATTGAAATCATGGATTTTTTTTCTCAGAAACACTACAGAAAACATACTGCAGTCTTTAAGTATGTATTTCCACCCATAGCTGTGCTCACATAGCTGCCAGTGTAACGGTGCTGCAGAATGAGTCCCAGGAACAGGAACAGGGTGGCCCTGGCTGAGAGACAGTCAGTGGAAAGGTCTCCTCAACAGGAAAAGAAGGCAAGGATGGGAGCAGGTTACCCCCTGAGCAAGGCTGGGGAGGCGGCCTATTGTTTTGCTAATAGGTGGCTAATAGGTGAGGGCACAGGAGGCCTAGGGCCACTTAGCATCAGCTATGATCCGTCAGAGACAGTTTGTTAGACCCCAGATCCTGAGACTGTGGCCACTGGAATTAGCTGTCACCTACTGGGGTTTTGTAAAGTGCATTTTTCAGTTTGTTTCTTTGAAAGGATGGAGCATTGCCTTCGATCTGTCTCATGCCCTTGTTCATTAGAGTTGGTGGGAAAGGCAGAGTCAGACTGGAGCTGCAGCAGACCCTAAAGGACAGTTAATCCTGTCTTATTGTGCTGTCCATGGAAGAAACAGGCTCAGGCGTTAAGGGAGGGCAGGCTGGGCCTCAGGGATGACAGCGTGGAATTGCGGGTCTGCTTGCTGGTAGCAACACTCAGGCTGCCTTCCAAATCTTTGTATGAGGATTTGGGTTAGAGAGTAAGTCTGCCCTGGGATGTCACATCTGACCAATTAAAATATGCTCTATTAATTTTTAAAGGATACCCATTTTGTTCTAAAGAAAAAGATCTGTACTTCTGTGAAACCTAATTTTTCAAGTAATTCGTTTTGCCTAGTTAAAAGGTAGGTCGTTCCATTGTCGGTTAAGGCAGCAAGGTGTATGGACATAGCATGCCTTGGCTCAAGCTGACCTGTTTTATATGGGGACATCTGTAATGTCCAGGTATGTAGTAATACTGCGTTAGGTGTCCCTGACCGAGAAGAAGCTATCATTTTGCTGAGAAGTAACGTCAGAACATCAGTAATATTGCATGTATGTTTTTAACAGTTTGGTGAAAGCTGTTGTGGAGCTAGTGCAAAGGTTTCATCTCAGGAGTGGATTCCTCTACTCGGAGCCCTGTGGGAAGCCCCTGATCCCTGGGGCAGCAACAGTGAACGTGGATAAGGGGGTGAAGCTCTGCTCCATCACTCAGCAGGCTCAAGCTGTGGACCCACATACTCTTCTTTTCTGCTCTTCTGCAGAAAAACGGACCCTCCAGAACACCATGAGGAGCGCAGCCAAGCCCTGGAGTCCAGGCATCAAGGTGGGCAGCCAGGGGACCGACCGCATGCGGCCCCTGCCTGCAGCCTCTTCTGGCATGAAGAGTTCTAAGTCCTCTACCTCGCTGGCCTTTGAGTCCCGACTGAGCAAGGTATGGCCTGAACGCACAGAGCAGGGCTGTTGGGCATCCTGGTGGCCCTGCCTGGGAGGACTGAAGGGGCAGGAAGCAAGGCTAGTGGCCTCTCTGGGTGGGAAAGGAGGAGCAGGTTCCCAGGAGAGCAAGTGTGTCTTGACCTAAGGAACAGAGCAGAGGGGCTGTAGCAGGACAGGAAGTCTGCATAATGCTTAACAGAATAACTCAGACCCTCTGCCCTGGCTTACGTGGACTCTCCAGCCAGAGTTTTGCCCCAGCACCCACTAGATAGGGGCACGGGCACGGGTGATCTTCATGACCCTGGCAATCCAGCTGTCCAGTCAGTCCCTTGACCTACTTGCGGATGTGCAGTGTTGACACGGGTCAGATAGCACCCTCCTCAGGGAATGCCTGTCTCTGGGTTTTCTCCTCCCACCCTCCGGGGCAGTACCGCGGAGTCTCCTCTACTGGCTGCCTCTCAGCCCTGGATTCCTAACATCAGGAAAGCCCAGGCACAGTCTTCAGGCCTCATCTCTTTCCTAGCTACTATGTCACTCCCAATGCCTCCTTTACTAACCCAAGATGAAATTCGTAGATCAGATAACCTACCTACACACGTACTTCTGAAAAATCAATATAATATCCTAACTATTAAAAAATCAAAAGGAAAATAGTTTGCTATGAATAACTATTTCCAACGGTACATCCTGAGAACACCTATGCTGAAGGACCCACAGCTCTGTGGTGCACACCGACTGAGGTCGTCCTGTTGATGGCTCAGATACCATGAGGGACATTGAGGGAGTGATGTGGTTGTTTGAAATGGCAAACACTTGTGGTAAAGTTATGAACTAAAGTGAAGTCTTCCCATTAGAAAGTTCAGTGTTCAGTGCATCTTCAAGTTGTACAAGATGTGCATTGTTTTTATCTGTAAAATGAAGGGATGCTCTAGGCTCAGATCATAATAAAAAGGTGCTCCACCTTTGTCAGCGTCTGCAGGATATGTGAAAATTGTGTGGACTGTGGAACAATTCTTTGTGCAAGATTGCAAGATTATCACATACATTGTGGGACATCTGAGTTCCACATCCTGCCACCCATTAAATATAAGTAGCACTTCAATCATGGTGACAACTAAAAGCGCCCCCACAGATTTTTGACCTGCTCCCTGGCGCACAGCACTGTTCCTGTTGAAGATAACTGTTTTAGGTGAGAGTGCCTGTTCCCTTGTATTTTGATACTGTGTATGGATGACATACGAATCTGCCTTTCCAGCCAGTCCCCCTCCAACTGCCTTTGTCCCATCACCCCTTGGATGTCTAACAGGCACCTTGAAAGTAACATGACCAAAACTGAATCTAGATTCTTCCCCTCTGTCTCTTCCACCCCCAAACCTGCTCCTGATGAATCTTCCCATTTGAGTAAATAGCAACTCTGTTCTTTCTGTCGCTCAGGCCAGAGCCCCTGGCATCATCCCGGGCCCTCCTTTTCTCCCATCTACAGTCGGTCAGCAGAGGGCCATCACTTCTACTCTATGAATAGATATCAATTCCAACCAACCTCCACCACCTCCCTTGGGACCACCTGCGTGTGCCACCACCTTCCTTGCATGGGCTTCTAAGTGGTTTCCCTGCTTCTATCTTTGCACCCTATATTCCATTCTCAGCAGAAGCCAGAGTGGTCCTTTTAACACATAAGGCATGTCATGTCTCTGCTTAAAACCCTTTAGGGGCTCTCCCCATTCTCTCAGAGTAAAAAGCAAGGTCCTTGAAAAGGCCAAGGATGCCCTGAGATCTGGCCCCATTCCCTCCCCCATCATCGCCTTCCCCTTTGCCCTGGCTCCCTGAGCTCCAGCCGCATAGACTCCAGGTGCCTGGTGGTGCTGTCCTTCTGAGGAGCCGGGCGCACCCCTGCGGCTGCATGTTTGCTGCCCCCTCTGCCTGGCACATTCCACCCCCCAAAGCCTGCACCTCTGCCCCTTCTCTAAGTCTGTGCCAGCATCACTTTATTGGACGTTGTCCCTGATAACTTTATGTGAAGTGCCCCTTGGCCTCCACACCCTCCTCCCCCTTCCCTACTTTCCTTCTCGGCCCTTAGACCATTGCACACACCTGCTTGGGTAGCATGTAGCTGTACAACAGCCTGAATGTAAGCCCCGTGAGGGCAGGAACCACCTGCCTTCTTGTACAGCTCTGCTTCTTGTGCTTGGAAAAGCAGGTGCTACCTGGCAGGCACTTGGCAGTCGTTGGGTGCCTGACTGCACAGTCTCTCTGGCAGTGGCTTCAGATGGAAAGCTAGGATGGGAGGAGCACCATCTAGGGGTGGGCGGACCAGGCCCAGCTGGGAACCTGGCTCTGCCACTTTCTGGCTGTGAGCCCTCAGGCAAGCTCTGTAGCTGTCCGGAGCTCTGAGGTGAAGGTAACACTTTATTTACTGTGAGAAGAAAATGTGGAAAAAGTATCCTGCATGCAGTTTTATTATTATATTATCCTGGACCAGACCATTATCTCCATGATTTTTATTTTTTATTATCTTTGACCTATAACACATTTGGGAGACATCTTTAATTTAGATTTTAAATTAATACATTCATGCACTAACCTTGCCTGTCTCCTGTGCCCAGGGCTGTCAGGGGCTCCTCACTGCTGAAAAGCAGTCTCACAGTTTGGTCATGTTCTGTATGAGTCTTGAAAAGCCACTCAGTCTTTTTTTTTTTTTAAGAATTATTTTTATTATGATCTAATCAAAATTAAATGGATTCCTCTTCAAAGAAGGCCACTTCTCTAGGCTTCTGCTTTTACAGAGCAGAGAAGGACTGGAGCCCTGCACTTCACCCTGTTACTCTCCCAGAACGACAGTCAGTCTCATATAATCATTCTTGGGGAGTGTTCTATACCTGTGCGGCCGATGCAGTAGCTACCAGCCACGTGTGGCAAATGAGCCCTTAAAATGTGTCTCATCAAAATTGAGATGTGCTGTAAGTATAAAATACATACCAGATTTTGACAAGTTACTACAGCAAAAGGTAAAATGCCTCATTAATATATTTTATATTGATTGATAATATTTTGAACATGTTGGGTTAAGAAAGCATATTCTTAAAATTAATTTTACCTGTTTCACTTTACTTTCTTAATGTGGCTACTAGACAGTATAAAACTTACATATGTGGCTTGTATTATATTTCCATTGACCAGGCTGCTCTACACCGAGGGTTCTCAAAGTGTCCCTCAGAGAGCAGCAGTGTCACCTGGGAACTTGTTAGAAATGTACATTCTCAGGCCCCACCCCAGAACTAGGGAACCGGGAGGGTGGCAAGTGGATTGAGGGTTGGGGTGTAGGCAGCAGTCTGCGCATCAACAAACCCATCGATTCTGATGCTCAAGTTTGAGAGCCATGGCTCTCCATAACATGTTTTCTACCTTGAAGACCTTTACGTTCTGTGTGATGATTTTAGAGCTTTGGAGCACCCCAACCCCCACCTCCTCAATCTTTGTGCAATTGAGAAGAATTTCTTAGTTACATTAATCTGGGAGCTACTTATTTTTTTCCCTTTGTAATCTTGCATGTGCAGGTGCTTGGCAGCTTAAATATCAGTGAAACCATTAGTGGAAATACTTATTAAACACATCAAAGGAACAATGAAGCACACACCTTCCTGGAGATCTTCTATAACAAACCAGAAGTCTCAGTAGTGCTGAAGCTGCCTTCATGACCAGGAAACAAAACCAAAAATGCAGCCACCATGAGAGAAAGAATAGGAATTAGTAACTGAGATTCGTAGCTTTCCATACCTAATGATGTAGCCAAAAAGAGAGGGGAAGGAGAGCTCAGGTGTTTGTTTCAGAGGCCAGGGAGGATCTGTTTTGAAGTCTTGATGCCCTGCCTCCTGCGTGAGCTTCTAGGCAGCAAATCTTTCTCAAATGGAATTCCTTGTGAAGGTGCAGGAGAATGAAGTGCTGTAACACATTTTTTGCTGCCCAAAGTCCCCATGCTGTGTGGTAAGGAGATGGCATGCTTCTGGCCTGCAGCACATCTTATTTTCTTCTGCCTGGAAAGGATAGGATCAGATCTACTTATAATGCAGAGTGGGACCAAGAAGGCAGGTCTTCCCACTGCTTGCTGACCCCTGGCCTCTCACCAAGAACCAGGCTCATGGAAGAGGGGGTTTGGGGCCAGTGGGACCCATCCCAGGGCTAGGGGTGGGATTGCAGGAGGCAGTTTCACTTCTGGCTCACAGGAGTCCTCTCCTTTGTTGGGTGCCCTGTTCTGGTTTGATGTTAGTAACTGGAGAATCAGACAAAGCAGAGCCAAGTGCATATCGTTTGCATTACTCTGTTAAGAATTCTCCTGACTGCAATGATTTTCCTTTTTCATTCAAGGTGTTGTCTAGGGAATTTTCAAAGTCTAAAATCAGCATTGATTTTCCTTTGGGGACCCGGGGCGGTGCCTGGCCATGTTTCTAGGCAGAGTGAATCATTTTTTTCTGTTGAGAACAGGTTGCTGACATTATGAACTGTTGTCATGTAGCAATAGACACATATTACCCTGGTGACCTCTTGGATAACTTGAGAGGCTGGAGCTCTTGGTGCAGGAACTCTTGTCCCTTTGAGATGGGACATGGGGTCCTTGTAAGAAAGGCAATTGAGTGGCTTCTGTATCGACCCAAGTATCCTATTTAGTCCTGTTGTCAAACTATGAGTCTTGGCTGTTGGCTAGAAAATGTCATTCCATTTACTTCTAATAACTGTAAATGCATGCAAATCATCCTTTCGAGATTAGCTTTTTTTTTTTTTAATAGTAGTTTGTTGAAGGATCTTGACTAGGATTGCTTGGGTAATAGTATGACTTTCACCATCTTCCCTCTGTAGAAAGAAGGTTTTGAGGAGTTAGAGCAGAGCTTCAGTTTGGGATGATGGAAGAGTCGTGGGATGGATGATGGTGGCAACTGCACCACACTGTGAATGTATTTAATGCCACTGAACTGTACACTTAAAATGGTATATTTCATGTTATGTGTATTTCACAATAATAAAATTAATTTCTGAATTAACGATAGGGGAAATAGGTGAAAAAAAGAGACTAGCATTTGCAGGGGTGGAATAAGGGCTTTGCCCAAATTGTAACACGCCCCCCATTTTCTTTTTCTCTTTTGTTGAGGCTTAGTGTACTTACAAGAAAGTATGTAAAATGCATAATCTTTGTCTTAGCTGTACTGCTCATTGAATTCTTACATGTTTATATCTGTGTAACTACCACTCAGTCAAGATGTAGAACCTTCCAGCAGCCCAGAAAGTGCCTTCCCAGCCCAGAAACTCCCCCAGAGGTAACCACTGTTGACTTCTATCACCATCATCTGGTTTTGCCAATTCTTAACTTTGTAGAAATGGAATCAGGAAGTAAATGCTCTTTTGAGTCTGTTTTTTTTTTCATTTAGCATGTCTGTGAGATCTAGCTGCTTATTAGTGTATCAGCAATTTTTTCTTAATTACTGTGCAGTGCCTATTGTATACTATACCACTATTTAATTTAGCCCGCCTCCTGTAAGAACATTTGGGTTGTTGTACTTTTTGGATGTTATAGATAAATCTGCTGTGAATATTCTTTTGATGCGCCTCTGTACATACTCCCTTTGGGTACAGATCCAGGAGTGGAATTGGTGAATCACAGGATGCAGAGTATCCAGCTTCAGTAGATGCTGCCAGTTTTCTAAAGCAGTTTACCAGTTCACACTCTCACGAGCAGAGCTTGAGAGTTCCAGTTGCTCCACAACTGCCCAACACTTAGTTTTGTTATTTTTTTTCTCTTCAAGCCATTCTGGAGTATGTGTAATAACACCCTGAAATTTAAACAAAGTGAGAGTAGAAAAAAATTTTCTTAATTGTGCAAATATTTAAGGTGCTAGTCCTCAGTAAATGACCCCAAAGCCAGTGGAGCAGCAGTGTGGTGGGCAGGGCTGCCTGCTCCACGTCTGTTTCATACTGTTTTTTCATACTGAGGCTTTTTCATACTGTTTTCTCCAGATGTCACATATATTCGTGGTGGCTCGGGCCTCTGCCTGTCTCGCCTCTAGTACTATTCCTCTGTAGCAGTATTCTTTAAGGAAACTTTTCAGTGGTTGAGAGAATTTATTTGCAGTGTTTCTCATTAATCCTGACTGTAATTTGTCTGGCCCAGAAATGTGAACTCTTTAGGGGTTCCCTCTCTTAGACTTCAATTCCTTTCAACAAGTATTTGTTCTACTCCTTTAATGACAGGGAAGGAAGGAGAAAAGGAGCAGAGGGGCTCTGCTTTCTTCTTGTCATCTGCTGACAGTGTTCTTCTGGCCTCCAGAGAAGTTCCTTTCTTGCTTTGAACAGGGTGTCTGTATGAGATCATATACAAGTTCTGGGCATAGATCACATCATAGATACTCAGACTTTTTGTAGCTCTTCCTTCTACATCCTCCAGATATATATTTTTAGGCCATTTTTTGCTGTCCCTGAATTTTTTTGTGCATTGCCCTATTATGCCCTTTGTACATCTCATACTTTAAAAATTTTTTTAAACCAGTAATTGAGGGTTTTTTTTTAACTCATTATTTGAAGTGTGACATGATGGGTAATATTCACACATAATCTTATAATATGCTCTGAAACAGTGATGGAATTATACACTGTCCTGTAAATGATAGACACAGGTCATTCTAGATGTGCATTTGTCCACTGGACACTACTGTGCTGCTCAAAGTGCATCATTGCTGCACTTTAACCGTGGGGCAGTGGTATTGCTTGGATGGTTTCTTAGTTTATAGCACTCCTTACTGAAAAGGTATCTCTTCATCCTCTCTCTTAGCTCAAGAGAGCCAGTAGTGAGGACATGCTCAACAAACCAGGAGGAACCACTGCTTCTGGAGTAGTACGCCTGAAAAAGACTTCCACAGCCGGAGCCATCTCTGAGCTTGCTGAGAGCCGCCTGAGGGGCAACCCAGGTAGGAGGGACAGAGGGAGCAGGACCCAGGCAGGAGGGACCCAGGGAGCAGGGACCCAGAGAATAGGGACCCAGGGAGGAGGGACCCAGGGAGCAGGGACTCAGGGAGGAGACCCAGAAAGCAGGGACCCAGGCAGGAGGAACCCAGAGGGCAGGGACCCAGGGAGCAGGACCCAGGCTGGAGGGACCCAGGCAGGAGGGACCCACGGAACAGGGACCCAAGCAGGAGGGACCCAGGGAGGAGGGACCCAGGAAGCAGGGACCCAGGGAGTAGGGACCCAAGCACGTGGGACCCAGGCAGGAGGGACCCAGGGAGCGGGGACCCAGGCAGGAGGGACATAGGCAGGAGGGACCCAGGAAGGAAGGACCCAAGGATTCATGTATCCCTTCCCTGATCAGATCTGTGCTGGGCACTTATCTGGTGCAGGATATATTTTAGGCAACAATTTCCCTGCCTAAAGGGAGTTTACATCTAGTGGGAAGACAGACAAGAAACAGAAAGATAATAGGGACTGCTGTGGTTCTCCGTCTGTCCCCTAGTTGTACATCTGTCACCTTGCATGTGTGACATCCTTTTTAGATCCAGGCGAGGTGGTGTATGTCTGGGTTGTTCTGGGAAGGTGTGCATGAGATGAGCAGGTGGAGGAGGCATCCTATGCAAAACTGGGGAAATCCTCCCATAAAGGCTGCTCTGAGCCACTTAGATGGCAGTGGCTTCTGGGACCTGTGAACTTTGTGTTACTAGCTTTCTGAGAATCAAAAAAGGGCTTTTTAACCATCATACTTGAGTTTAGAGCATGGGAAGCATAAAACATCAAAGGATGTATTTAGTTTTCTTCTGGAGCACATCAGTGAGGAAGCTAAGCTTCCTGTGGTCTAATTCTCATGCACCTCTCCATGTGTGGCTAAATTGTCTAAGATGGAAAAACTGTCAAAAGTATGTCATAATTAATTTATAATAGAGGTTGAATGATAGTATGCTTATGATTTTACACTCTGTATAAAATACCACAGCCCAAATTAGCTTCCCAAAGGTTTTAATATATTCAGCTTTAAAAAGTCGAACTATGAGTATGTATGTGGGTTGTTGTTTTTTTTATGTAGGGTGAATGACCTCATGTTTCTATACAATGTTTTTATTATGTTAAAGACTGGTTTTATACTAAATACATACATTTGGTTTTAAAATACAACAAGTGAAATTACAACTTATTTTTATCAAGCCAGCCTAACACTAACTCCAAAAGTTAACAAAGAACTATTTAAAAAAAGAACAGTCTCTCTCTCAAACATTGATGCAAAAAATGTGACATCAAAATACTAGTAAATAAAATTCAAAAAGAAATTAAAAGAACAATAGTGCACATCCCAACCAAGTGGATTTATGTCTTCCACGAATGGCTTAATGTTAGGAAATTTAGGAATATAATCCATCATACAATGTTAATAGACCAAAGAAGAAAAACCATTGGTTATCTCAATAGAGATGGAAGATGTAGTTGACAAAATTAGCAAGTAATCATTCTGATTTAAAAACCCACTCTTGGTGTGCTATAAAGGCATGGATATTTCTTTAGTGATTTAAAATGTATGTATCTCCATCCATTATATCAATAAAAAGAAGGACAAAAATTACATGATCATCTCCATAGATGCTAAAAAAGCATTCAACAAAATTCAACATCCATTCATGATAAAAACTCTCAACAAAATGGGTATAGAGGGCAAGTACCTGAACATAATAAAGGCCATATATGACAAACCCACAGCCAACATCATACTTAACAGCAAGAAGCTGAAAGCTTTTCCTTTAAGGTAGGGAACAAGACAAGGATGCCCATTCTCCGCACTTTTACTCAACACAGTACTGGAGGTCCTAGCCTCGGCAATCAGACAACACAGAGAAATAAAAGGCATCCAGATTGGTAAGGAAGAAGTGAAACTGTCAATGTTTGCAGATGACATGATATTGTACATAAAAAACCCTAAAGAATCTACTCCCAAACTACTAGATCTAATATCTGAGTTCAGCAAAGTTGCAGTATTCAAAATCAATACACAGAAATCAATTGCATTCCTATATACTAATGATGAACTAGCAGAAAGAGAAATCAGGAAAACAATTCCATTCACAATTGCATCAAAAAGAATAAAATACCTAGGAATAAACCTAACCAAGGAAGGGAAAGACCTATACCCTGAAAACAATGAGACACTCTTGAGAGAAATTAAAGAGGACACTAACAAATGGAAATTCATCCCATGCTCATGGCTAGGAAGAATTAATATTGTCAAAATGGTCATCCTGCCTAAAGCAATGTACAGATTCAATGCAATCCCTATCAGAGTATCAACAGCATTCTTCAATGAACTAAAGCAAATAGTTCTAAAATTCATGTGGAACCACAAAAGACCCCAAATAGCCAAAGCAATCCTGAGAAGGAAGAATAAAGCGGGGGGGATTACGCTCCCCGACTTCAAGCTCTACTACAAAGACACAGTAATGAAGACACTTTGGTACTGGCACAAGAACAGACCCATAGACCAATGGAACAGACTAGAGAGCCCTGATATAAACCCAACCATATATGGTCAATTAATATATGATAAAGGAGCTGTGGACATACAATGGTGAAATGACAGTCTCTTCAACAACTGGTGTTGACAAAACTGGACAGCTACATGTAAGAGAATGAAATTGGATTACTATCTAACTCCATACACAAAAGTAAACTTGAAATGGATCAAAGACCTGAATGTAAGTCATAAAACCATAAAACTCTTAGAAAAAAACATAGGCAAAACTCTTTTGAATATAAACATGAACAATTAACTTCTTCATGAACATATCTCCTTGGGCAAGGGAAACAAAAGCAAAAATGAAAACATGGGACTACATCAAACTAAAAAGCTCTGTTCAGCAAAGGACACCATCAGTAGAACAAAAAGGCATCCTACAGTATGGGAGAATATATTCATAAATGACATATCCCATAAGGGGTTGACATCCAAAATATATGAAGAGCTCACACACCTCAACAACCAAAAAAGCAAATAACCCGATTAAAAAATGGGCAGAGGAACTGAACAGACATTTCTCCAAAGAAGAAATTCAGATGGCCAACAGGCACATGAAAAAAATGCTCCACATCACTAATCATCAGGGAAATGCAAATTAAAACCATAATGAGATATCACCTCACACCACTTAGGATGGCCACCATCCAAAAGAGAAACAACAACAAATGCTAGTGAGGTTGTGGAGAAAGGGGACCCCTCCTACACTGCTGATGGTAATGTAAATTAGTTCAACTATTGTGGAAAACAGTATGGAGGTTCCTTAAAAACTAAAAATAGAAATAACTATTTGACCCAGGAATTCCACTCCTAGGAACTTACCCTAAGAATACAGGATCCCAGATTCAAAAAGATATATGCACCCCTATGTTTATTGCAGCACTAGTTACCATAGCCAAGACATGGAAGCAACCTAAGTGTCCATCAGTAGGTGAATGGATAAAGAAGATGTGGTACATATACACAATGGAATATTATTCAGCCATAAGAAGAAAACAAACCCTACCATTTGCAACAACATGGATGGAGCTAGAGGGTATTATGCTCAGTGAAACAAGCCAGGCAGAGCAAGACAAGTACCAAATGATTTCCCTCATTTGTATAGTGTAACAACATAACAGGACTGAAGGAACAAAACTGCAGCAGACTCACAGACTCCAGGAAGGGACTAGCAGTTACCAAAGGGAAGGAGGTGGTGAGGGAGGAAGAAGGGGATTAAGGATCATTATGATTAGCACACATAATGTAGGCAGGGCACGGGGAAGGAAGTATAGCACAGAGAAGACAAGCAGAGACTCTATAGCATCTTACTATGCTGATGGACAGTGACTGTAATGGGGTGTGTGGTGGGGACTTGATAATGAGGGGAATCTAGTAACCACAGTGTTGCTCATGTGATACCTTAATAAAAAAAAAAGCAGAAAAATATATAAATAAGATGTATGTATCTCAAACCAAAGCCAGAACTGTGTTCAATGGTGAAATCCTGAAGTATTCTCCTTAAAATCAAGAAAGATTCAGGATTGTCTTTACTGTCACCACTGTCATCTGAATTTTTCTACAAGTATTAACCAAGGCAGGGAGGCAGGAGAGCCATAGCTATATAAATATTGGAAATGAGTAAACAAAGTGATGATTTGTGCAGATAATAATAACATTGTATGTTTAGAAAAATGCTTAGGATTTCTTCACATTTTTATCACTAGAAAAAACTTAAACAGAATGTCCTGAGACTCTATTAGATATAATAAGAGTTCAGTGTGTGACTGGTTATGGTATTTAAAATATGAATAGCTTTCTTATCAGTGACTAGTAATTAACAATAATGTAAGAAATATATATTTATTATTTATAAATATACATACTTATAAATATATATATATATAAAGTATATATATAAGAAATGCTCCCTTTTATAAAGGAATGAAAAAGGTAAATACCTAGGAATTATTACAGGAGCCTGTATTTAAAAAAAAAATCTTAAGACTCTTTTGAAAGACATAAAAGAAGGCATAAGTAAATAGAAGGATATACATGGTTCTTGGGTAGGAAGATTAAATATAATATAGGTTAATAGGAACAGTATATTAAATGTAGTAAAAATGCCTAAATTATTCTATGACCTCATTTTCATTCCAGTTAAGAAACCAGTGGGAATGTGGGAATGGAAACATTGATGAAATGATACTGGGTTTATTTAAAACAGTGGTTCTCAACTGGGGGCAATTTTGCCATGGACCCAAACTGGGGAATACTTGGCAGTATCTGCAGACATTTTTGACCGTATAACTAAGGGCGTGCTGCTGTCATCTAGTGGCAGTGTGCAGGGCTGCTGCTGAACAACCTACGATAGATACACAGGGCAGTGACGCCCACCCCCCCAGTGGTAATCCAGCCCCAAACATTAATAGTGTTGCTGTTGATAAACTGATCTAGAAGAATAAATATTCTGGAATAACCAGGAAATTTCTGAAAAATACTAATCAAGGTACTAACCTGAAACATCTTGGGACTGGAGAAGAAATAGGCAGTTCAGGGGAACAATGGAGACAGTCCAGACTACACTGGAAGATTCCAGAAGGGATAAAGGTTGTACTTTATATCAAGATAAATAATTCACTCAAGAATAATGACTGATTGTATCTTTTGGAAAAAATAAAGCTGGATCCTTATCTAATTCTGCTCATCAAGATAAATTTCAAGTGGGCTAAAGATTTTAAATGTTAATAGTGAAACCATGAAAGTACAAAAACATCAGAGAGTCAATGTGTAATCTTGGCCTTGTAAAGGCTTCTCAAAGTAGGAGCTAATACAGAAGCCATATAGGAAAGATGAAAAATCACAGAAATATAAAAACTTTTGTAAAAAGGAAAGTATTTGCAATGTGTGTAACAAATTGCTTATTTACAAAAAGCTCATAAAAATCAGTAAGAAAAAAAAATAGTACCATAGAAAAATGGGTAGTTCACATTAAAAAAATGATAACTGACAGAAAGATGCTAAGTCTCACATAGGTAAAGAAATACAAATCAAAGCAATAATTAGATACACTATTTCTTCTAGTAGATTAACAAAAATTAAGACAGTTGATAATTTCTGTTCTTACTTAGGCTGTAGGGAGTTGGCATACCACATAGAATTGGGGCACAAGGAAAATTTGGTAATATCTATCTACATTTGAAATATGTATAATCTTTCACCAAGAATTTTTGCTGCTTAGCATTTAATATTATTGATTTACCTGAAAGAGGATGCCAACATATTTGGACAAGATGTTTGGTTGTGGCATTATTATAATAGTAAATGCTGGAAACGCCTAAGTGTGTATAAGTGCAGGGCTAGTGGCCTAATGAGATTTTGTTTAGTACAGTAGACTAGTACGCAGCCATTAAAATGGGCACAGTATATGTGTATGTACCAATAGGGAAAGATCAATGTACGTTACTAGGTAGGGAAAATAACATGGTACGCATAGTACAATCTCATTTGTCTTAATTTTTTAAAGTATATGCTTGCTTTGATGTCATCTTTTCCTTTGTATAACAATAATAATATTATACGCAGTAGTAATAGTAGTATAACGCCATTTGGGTTCCAATGTTTAAGTATGTGGGAGGGGGTCTTCCCACACAAAACACCAAGCAATTCTCCAACACCAGCAGGGTGTTGGAGAACTCAACTCAGTTCTGAAGCTCTCTTCTTGGAGGACAGCACCAGATTTCCCAAGTCAAGGGCTCCGTCCTGCAGACTGCCCTCCACCCCCCATTCCAGATGCTGGTCACAAGTCGAGGCAGTTAACCTGTGCCTCTGACCTACCGGCTATAGATTGGAGGTTCCCACGACCTCCCCCTTGGGCTTGATTAATTTTCTAGGGCACCCCACAGAACTCAGGAAAACACTTATGTTTACCAGTTTAATAAAGGATACCATACATGGTACAGGTTAATAGCCACATGAAGAGGGATACAGGGCAAGGTCTCAAATAAAGGGGCTTCTATCCTCGTGGAGCTTGGGGCCTGGCTCCGTGGCATGTGGAGTCATTCTGGTTCCCCAAGCATAGAAGCTCTTCTGTCCAATCAAGAAGCAGGATGCAACTGGGCAGAGAATGCGGAGCACAGCAGAGAGAGAGAGAGTGCAAGCTCTTCTCAAGCTTTGTGAAGACTTCATTGTTTTGTGAGGGCTTCATTACATAGTCATGATTGAGTAAATTGCAGGCCATTGGCTGATCCAACCTCCAGCCCTTGCCCTTGGGTGGGGTACAAAAGTCTCTTGTTAACATGACAAGACACCCACTTCACTTTTAAGATTCTGCAGGGTTTTCAGGAACTGTGGATGAAGACCTAATATACCTGAGAAATGTATATTTGGTCATATGAATGACCAAATATGTATTTCTTATGACTCATTATATGTATTTATCTTTGAGAAGTTACCAGAATTGAAAGTGTGGGGGAAGGAGACTTTTCATTTTAGATCTTTCTATACTGTTTGAAATGTTTACACAAATACATGCAAATACTTTAAAACAAGCATAAAATACATAAGTATAATATAAAAAGAAACAAATATGTCATAACCTAAACTTTTTTTTTCTGCCTTAACCAAATCTGTCCTCTCTTCTACTTGCCTTTTGTGGTGTTTCGTAACCATTTTTTGATGACTGACTTAATTGTTTGCTCCCTTTGTTTGGGATTCTAGAGAAAGACCTTGGTTTAATAGTGGCCCCTGAAGTGGGTGGGTTCCCACACCTGGGGCACTAGTGTCTTTAAGGAAATGCCTACACACTGCCCCACTGGGGTGCGGTCAGACAAGGTCTGTGAGTACTTGGTAAACTGTAATGGGCTATAGTTATCATTCAAATTCAGTTTGCCACTTACTTTATTGTCATGCAATTATATCCTTTGACTTCACAGAGTTGAGTTAGAAAATTACATTTTGTCTCTGGAAGTTTTGTTTTTAAGTGTAGGGTGGTCCTCAACTGTATTTATCAGCTTTTGGACATTGGCACATCTGTACATTGTCATGTGTCCCCAGACTGCCTCGCTCCTGGTGAATGTGGACCTGTGCACCAGCTGGTGATGACGAGTATCGGGGTAGGCAGTGGCCTGCATGGTGATGCTCCCCCACCAGTGCTCCATTGTTGCAGGACCACCACCTCTGCGGTTGCACAGGAGTGTTCAGTAGCCATCTGAATATTGGATCACATTTTGTCTTTTTTGTACACACATGAAAAACAGGGAAATGAAAATGCTAGTAATAAGTACTAGTAGTAAGTACAGTTTTAAAAATCTCAATACTGTTGAGACAAAGATGGAAATGATGTAGTGTGTAGAAATGGCACCCCTATTGGCTGCTCACTGGACTCACATAAGTTCTCTATAGATTCAGCTGTAAAGAAAAAGAATGAAATCAAAGAAAAGAAGATGTTAGTAATGTGTAGCTGATCTCATCTTAAAGGAAAGATATAATCATAAATTATATATAATTCTTTTTATGGCCCTCAGGTAGTTTTTGAACTTTTGGCTTTGGGACAAGTTTTCTACATGTGGTATGGTATGATCTGTGTTTTCTTTCATCTGTATTAATTTTGAAAAGGATCTTATCGTGAAATAATACAGTACTGAAGCTTTAAACTCACCATACTTAAGCCTGTGACCAGCCTGTATTGCACCCTTTCCTGGGAATTGATTGGTCCTTAAGGAGCATCCCGCAAACCTAGTGCCAAGAGAAAACGCCCCATCTTAGTAATAATAATTACATGGTTGCTCACACTTGCATAATTGCCGTCTAACACACGTGCTTAAATGGAGTTTCAGGAAGTTTCTGGAAGCCTTTTCTAGGCTATTTCCAGGTTCTGGCATTAAGGCCTTCCCCAGTCCCTGGGACTCTGCCGGGAATTTGCTTCTGCAATAGCAGGACCGCAGCAGCAAAGGTCTCAGAAGGAGCCTCTGCGCTGCTGCCCAGCTGGACTCTCACCTGCCACCTCACTCCGTTCTCCCTACAGCCTTAAGAAGAACGTGGTGTCTTATCCAGATCAGAAAAGCTGGCTTCAGAAACGTCCAGTGTTTGCGTTGTATCTCCTACACCCACCCTACGTCTCCAACTCAATGTCCATTCCTGACTTTTAAAAATCAATATTATTAACATATCAGCATTGCAGCCCAAGCTTGCAAACCCACCTCCCTAAGGTGGCCTTTGTGCCTATCTCATCCTACCCGCTAGGTGTAGATTTCAGAGCCTGGGTGGTTCCCTGTGCACAGCGGTTATCCTCCCTGCATACCCCGTTAACTGCTGGTCGGGGTTACAGGAAATGCTGAGCCCCCCCACAAAGCTGCAAAGGACTCCAGCCACTAGATGGCAGCCTCATCAAAAACACTGGCGCGCCCTTTGGCAAGGTTGAGGAATGGTTTAATTACCGGATTTAAGAAACAATCTTTTATTCATTCATACGTTCATTTATTCTACAGATATTCTTGAGGGCCTTCTATGTGCCCGCCACTATCCTAAGAGGGGCCTTCAGTGAATGGGGCAAAAGCCCTGCGTCCTGGAGCTGCATGGGCTCCATAGGGAAGCAGTGAGGAGGTGGGCCAGGGAGACAGCTGGGATGGGGCCCCCTGAGCCCGGGCGGGGGGCGGAGGGCAGAAAGGCCTGGGGGTAACAACTGAGGGAGCAGAGCGGTGATAGGACCTGACTTCGTTTTGAAAGGCAAACTTGGGTCCGTTGCTGAGGTGGACGGAGAGGGGAGGCCAGATTGGAGGCTGTTACAGACACCAGGACAGAGCTGTGGTGTCTGGGGCATAAAGTGGAGCTGGGAGCAGTAATGGGGTTCCGGATGCATTTTGAAGAGCAGAATAAATGGCTCTAAACCCTCCGGATGGAATTAAAAAAAAAACATATTGTGGCAAAATGCAGGTAGCATAAGAACCACCAGGCATTTTTAAGTGTACTGTTCAATGGCTTTCAGTACGTTCACATTGTCTTACAGCCATCACCACCATCCCTCTTCAGAACCGGTGTTATCTTGCAAAACTGAAACTCTGTGCCTGTTAAGGCCAAATTCCCATTCCCCTTACCCCCAACCCCTGCAACTACTGTTCTACTTTATGTCTCTCTGAAGTTGCCTTTTCTAGGACTTCATGTAAGTGGAACCATGCCATATTTGTCCCTTAGCATCTGGCTTATTGCATTTAGCATTGTGTCTTCAAGGTTCATCTGTGTGTAGCAGGTGCCAGAATTCCCTTCCTTTTTAAGGCTGATAATACATCCATTGTATGTATATACCATGTTTTGTTTATCCACTCATCCATCAGTGGGCATTAGGGTTGTTCCCACCTCTTGGCCAATGTGAATAATGTTTCCATGAACGTGGGTGTGCAAGGAGCTGAGTCCGCACTCTTGATCCTTTTGGTTTTGCACCTCAGGTGGGATTGCCGCTTCCTGGTATGTTTGAGGTGGAGGCAGGATCATATTTCTGCTCTAATATATTAGCAGTGGCACTAGTGAGATCAGATCTGACGGGTTCCCAGGGGCTGAGGATTGAACACTGGTGCCTGCTGGAGATGGCGCTTGGAAGGAAGGGGTGGGTTAACCTGTGTAGCCTCACAGGTGAATGTTATAAAAACCAGCAATAAACAGAAGTGCTCATTTGGGTGACTGTATTTATAACACATGTGAATTTGAAAGAATGTCACTATTTTAAACTGGTAACCGTGTTTTCTAAAAGTTAAATAAATTGAATGTTCAGTGCCAGATGCTCATTGGCCAAACTCTGCGTTAATCTCAGACATCTCAGAGGACAGAGCAGGCTCGTGTCCAAGAAGGTATCTGTGTCCTGGGTGCCCATCGGTTCTCCAGTCACAGGCATTAGACCCAGTGGTACTTTAGGCTCTGACCTAAGACACTTATCCTCTTGGCCTTGGGAAGGTGCTAACTCCACTAACTCAGAATTCTTGTTGCCGTCTTACACAGGAAGAAACAAGCCCCCCTGGGTTCGGCAGTGTTCCACAGTCAAACCCAGTCTAAATCCAGAATTCTTCCCTCTGCCACACTGTTTGCCAGGGTTGGGGAGATTTGCTTTCTCCACCATCGTCTTTACCTGTTAATGGAATCACTACTACCAATGGCTAACGTTTTTTGCATGCTATGTGCAAACCACTGTTCTAAGTGCTTGTCTTGCCAATGGGTTTCAGCCCCAGGCAAGTTCTCTATGGATTCAATGTGACCAAAGAAATTGACAGCAAAACATTCTTTGGGATGCTGGCTTGTTCTCCCAGCGGTAGATAGAGCACTAGTGTCTCTGCCTCCGCCTAGAGCACTGAGCCGAGCTCTCTATATAGTGCAATAATAGCTTATTGCCTATGGGTGTGGAAGTGGTAGCCCAGTAACAGGCCAGTCACATCATCAAGCAGCTTAAGTTCAGTGAGGATCCTGGCCATAGGAACCCAACTTCCCCACGCTCCACCCCTCCAGTATTCTCGCCTTACAATCTACACGCCTTCAATCTTCCATAATGGTTCCTGTGTTAGAAAGCTGGAGCACTGTAACCAGATTCCACAACAGCAACAGAGGATAACAACAACTTAGAGATAATAATAAAAATTAATATATGACAAGATTTTCATACAGGTAGCAAAAATTATAATAATCCTCAAGCCAAAGGAGTTTCCTAATAACAAAAATTATAATAATCCTCAAGCCAGAGGAAGTTCCCAATCCACAAAGAAGTTAGGGGCAATAAGACACATGTTTAAATGACACCAACATAGGCAAATCCTGTCCATCAGGTAGGATGCATGCAAGAGAGTGGTCCTGTGATAGGACTGTAGCAGGAAGGGGGTCCCTTCTAGGTCTAGTATACCATACTTTTACTCCTTTCCCTGTGGGGGTTACTGAAGGGTCTATATATAGTGCTACTGGAGGTGCATGCACTGGCCATAATGATAAAACAAAACTCCCTGGTAAGATGCTCCTACCTTCTGGCCGTTCAGGATATACTACTGTGACCTTTGGGGGGCCATTCTGCTGTTATTCCAGGAATACACAGGAGGCCAGCTTCCAGGCCTTGTCCCCAAGGTGCCAGGAGAGCCAGCCATCATTGTTTCATGTGTTGAAAGGTCCAAGGCCACGTCCACTCAGTGGAGTCTCTGGGGTTCAGTACAGTTGGTGCTGGCAGCAAGATATTATTCTGGTGGCTGAACCTCAGCTTCAGTGATTCTTCCTTGGTTTACACTTGCAGTTGTATAGGGAGGCAACCATATGTGTTAACATGTCTACGAGGCACAGGGCTCCCTTTCAGGGTCTCTCATTCAAAGGCCGTAGCATGGTCCATACGCAGAATGGCCATCCCTGCAGACTATTGGTATCTGACTTTAGTCCAGATTTTAACAAGCCATTGTGCCTCTCTATCATGCCTGCTTCAGTAGGATTGTATGACACATGAAACTTCCATTTGATTCTCAGCTGTCGCACCCATTCTTGTAGTGTTTGTCCAGTAAAATGGGTGCCCTGATCACTCTCAATTACCTGTGGTTGCCCATAGGCGGCAAAGAAATGCTCAGGCCTCTTTTGATCGTTTGCCAATCTGCACAACGGGTAGGAAAAGCAACCAGAAGTCCAGTAGCTGTGTCCACACACGTCATCGCATACCAATATCCTTCTGACACAGGCAAAGGTCCAATATAGTCTATCTGCCACCTGACGAGGTGTATAGGCCCCTTAGCTATTGTCCCATGTTGCTGTGGAACTCGGTGTAAGTCCCTTTTGGAGCACACGACACACTCCTGCCAGGCGGTACTAACTTCTTCGAAGGTCAAAGGCAAGCCCCACCAACGGGCTACAGCCCACATTGTCTTTTGCCCCGCATGCAACAAATGCTGATGTAACCATTGGGCTACATCAGAGGCAGGCTTTCCTTCTAACCAACGCATCTGGGGCAATTTATCTGCTTCATCATTTCCTGGGGATGCCAGTGGCAAATGACCTGTCACATGGTATACTGTAATTATTTTAGTCTGACCACAGGCCCATAAGTCTTGCCACAATTCTTGCCCCCAAAGGGGTCGGTGACCAACCAGCCAGTTGGCATGGTACCAGGTTGGTAGCCACAGGGTCAAGTCCCGATAGACAGCCCAGCTGTCAGTGCAGACAACTATAGGGGAGGGCTCCTGGCTGATGACAAGCCACACGGCCCACAACTCTGCCCATTGGCTGCTCTTCCCCTCACCATCTTCCATTCATATTGTCTCAGTCTTAGGATGGAAAGCTATGGCCCTCCATTTTGGGGGCTGCCCACAGCTGGAGCCATCCGTGTACCATGCATCTTTGGGTAGAGGAACTTCTCCCTCCCAAAAGGGACTCTGCTACTAATGGTTCAAAAGCAAGTTCTTCCTGCTTTTCACTAGTATATGTCACCGGCTCCAATAAGCATTGGAGTTCTTCACTCAAGGGGCTACTAGAGAGGGCACTACTCTGCTGTAGGTAAGCACCCCACTTGGCTAGTGATGGTGTTTGTGCCACACCACTCCTTGGCTTTTGGATCCAGTCTCATACTCACCCCAAGATGGGATAGGTGGTTACTACCTTTATCGGGGCCATTCCAGTGATGAGTTCTGTAGCCAGCAAGGTGTGATACACGGTAGCCAGTTGTTTTTCTATCAAAGTGTATTGTGCCTCTGCCCCTTTCCATAGTTGTGACCAGAATGCAATAGGTTGGAGAGTTTGTTCAAGCTGCTGCCAGAGACCCAGCCATAACTGTCTTCAGTCACATGAACATCCAGCTCACAGGGATGTTGGGTCTTCACACTATGGGTCTATCACACTATGGCCTGTATGGCCTTGACTGCCCGTTTTGCTGTAGTAGAGGCAGATGCTCATGTCTCATTCCAGTCCCGCCTGACGCCCTTTTGTACCAACCGGTATAAGGGCTTCAGAGTTTGTGCCAAGTGAGGGAAAACACTCTCCAGTAGCCTAGAAGACCCAGAAACTCCTGTAGCAATGCTACAGTTGTAGGGGTAGGAAAGACCTGGACTTTATCTATAACTGCTTCTGGTATAACTTTGGTCTTACCCGACTGGATGACCCCAATAATTTGACAGACAAACCAGGTCCCTGAACCTTGGTGCTGTTACAGCCCATCCTTTCTCCTGTAAATGTTGCAGCAATCTAGGTGCTGCACCTTCTAGATCTGAAAGAGAATCGGACATGAGCATGACATCATCAATATAATGGTACAGCTGCACTGTTGGTGGTTTCTCCCATGTAGCCAAGTCCTGGGCTACAAGTCCAAGACAGGTGGTGGGGCTGTGGAGGTATCCTTGTGGAAAGACAGTGAAAGTCCATTGCCATCCTACCCATGTGAAGGCAAACTGTGCCTGACTTTCCTGCTCAATGTCAATGGAAAAGAAGGCATTAGCAAGATCTACCACATAATGGTATGTTCTTAGTTCATGGCTGAGGGTATCCATCAAGCCTGCAATAGAGGGCACAGCAGCATGCATAGGGGGTATGACTTTATTCAGTTCTCTGTAATCCACAGTCATAGGCCAGGAGCCATCTGGCTTTTTTACTGACCACACTGGGGAATTGAAAGGACTATGGGTGGGCTTTATAATACCCACCTTCTCCAGCTCCTGGAGAGTTTCTCTAATCTCTTTATGCCCTCCAGGTGGTTTGTATTGTTTGGTATTAGTCACCTGCCGAGGCACAGGCAAAGCTATGGGCGGGTGCCTAGCATGTCCCCTCAGAACTGCCTTCACCACACATATTCTCAGTCTGAACTCACCTGTGGTGGTCTGCAACCACCTGCAGGATATCAATCCCCCAAAATATACTCACGGATAGGAGATATATACACAGTATATTCTTTTGGGGGTAGATGCCCTATTCCCAAAGGGATTTGGACTTTTTTCACTCTGATAGCCTTACCCCCATATCCATCTATGATAGTGGGGGTCCTGGGGAACTGCTCAGGGTTACCATGAATCAGTGAACATTCAGCCCCTGTGTCCACCAGAGCCAGGACACATTGTATGTTCACTGGGGACCAATGGATAGCTATTTCAACATGTGGCCTCTGGTTCCCCCCTAGTCCCTAAGGGCAGACACCTTGACTTTCCCCTCAGTCAAACCGTGTTCCCCAATCAGCTTCCTGTGTGGGCGAGGTTGGCTCGCTCTCCAGCAGGAAGTCTTGCAAACACACAGGCCAGACTCGTGGCTGTCTCTGATCTCTGCCTCTTTGGTCTTAATGGCTGGAACTGCTACTCTGGTTTCAGCTGTTGCCATAGCTCTAGTAAGATCCTATTTGACTTCCCATCTAATTTCCTTCCATCTGCTCCTGCCCGTATCAAATCAACCCACATCTGGGTCCTCATAACCTTCATGGGGCCCTGTAAATTCTTCTTGTGAGTAACAGATCTTATTTCTTTATGGGTTCTCATTGCTTCAGCCTCTCCTAAGTCTGCTACAGTACGTGTCACCTCACTTATGGGATGCCCTAAGTGAGGGGAAGGAATGGCCACTAGAGACCCAAAGAGGAATGTAGGAGCTGTTTGAAGTACAATATTTCTCATCCCAGCAGTGAAAATCTCCTCTTCTGGGCCATAATTATCTGGACTATAGATGGCATTTCTTATGTCTAGCCCTCATAACACCTATTGGAGCTCAGCATACGTCTGCCATCTAACAGGAGAGGATAGTAGATCACCCGGATTGGGCCACACAGCATGAAGTGCAGCCATAAACTAATCAAGGAGGGAGTGCCTCCCTGGAGTCTGATGTGCATTTTGTAATCACTGCCTCAAGGCGGGCTGCACTGTCAGGGAAGACAGCTTTCCCATCTGTGATCCCGACAGAACAATTCCATCCACCCCTAAGTCCCACAGACTCAAGAGCCAAGCAGATATTGACTCCGAGGGCTTTTGCCTAAACCGGAAGCCCAAATCCACGAGCTCAGCCTGAGTATAGGGGCGGACCATAGAGTGCTCCACGACCTGGGAGGGGGCTGCTCCTCTCCCTGGCGAACTATAAGCTGCTGGGTCTTTATTTTCTTTACAACCACTGGGCATGTTTTCAATACAGGAGGGGCCAGTACCTCTGGCACCACCCCTTCATCCTTCCCCAGCTCCTCCATTTCTGGGGTTGATGGCACCTTTCTCTCCCTCCCCTGAGTGCTTCCTGTGCTACAACCTTTACCTTTTCTACTGTGCCTCACAGCAATGCTAGCTCAGTCTTCAGAAGCTCTCTTACCTTCACCTTAATGCTTCGCAGCTGGTGTTCTTGTACCACCTCCGCCTGTGCTTCCCTCAGGGGTTCATCTTTTTCCTTGATGGCCTTTTCCTCCTTCAGAGCACCTGGCAGCACTGCTGTCTCGTTCTGTAAGGAATTGTTTACCTCTCCAGTGGCCCCTTGCTACCAGCATTCTTGCACTGCCTCCTCTCGCATCAATGCCATTTTCTTCTTCAGAGAATCCACAGAAGTTTGCAGCTTGTGTTCTCCTGCCACTATTTCTTGGCTATTTTTCAGGAGCAGGTCCTTGTCTTCTGTAGACTTTTTTAATATTGTGAGAAGCAGCCAACCCACAGTCCCCGCTGCCTCACACGCACTCTGTCTCTCAAAAGACCTACTTACTATACCAAGGGCCACCCCTACTGCCTCAGGTATCACCTCCACTAGCCTCCAGTCCTGGGAGGGGCCCAGTCCTCTAGGAGGCAAGCCACCTCAGACCACATACCCACTGGGGGACAATCCACTGTCTCCCCATTCACAGGGGCAGCCCACTGAAGCACCCTTCCCATAAGGGCAGCCTGTTTTTTTCCTTGGTCAACAATGAATCCTGCTGACTATGCCAATTGTCTTGTCAGTGGGTTTCAGCCCCGGGCAAGTTCACTATGGATTCAGTGTGACCAAAGAAATTGATAGCAAAACGTTCTTTGGGGTAAAAGGTTTTATTACGTGGCTTGTTCTCCCGGTGGTAGGTAGAGCACTAGTGTCTCTGCCTCCGCCCAGAGCACTGGGCTGAGCTCTCTATATAGTGCAATACTAGCTCATTGCCTAAAGGTGTGGAAGCAGTAGCCTAGCAACAGGCCAGTTACATCATCAGGTGGTTTAAGTTCAGTGAATATCTTGGCCATAGGAACCCCAACTTCCCCACAGTGCTTGATAAGTATCTCCTTTAGTCTTTGAAACAGCCTTATGCCATAGGATCATTATTATCCCTCCCATTGTATAGATAAGAAAACTGAGTTATAAAGAGATTAAGCAGAGTGTCCAAGTCCACACTTAGCAGATATTGGGACCTGGACTTGCCGACTAGGGAACCGAGGCCGAGAGAAGACCATGGTGTGGGTTGACTGGCTGGCATGACAGCGCAGGAAAGGGATGTTGATCCTGGACCTGAGTGGCAAGAGGGTTCCTGGGTCTGTCCAGTGGATGCTCCAGAGGGAGGAGCTTCAAGAGCCAGGACTTGAGGGAAGTGAGAGGTGGGGCGGGTAGGTAGAGGACAATGAAGGGGAAAGAGCTTACAATGCAAAGGGCAGAGGTGGAGGGTGTTCATGTAGCAGGGAAGAGGAGAGACAGTGGAAAGTGACAGTTGGGGGTGAGAAGGACATTGACACCAGCTCCTGGCGCACAGGTTCAGGAAATGTGAGAAAAGGCATAGACCAACTGGAATAGGCAATCATGGGAGTTACTCAGGCACAGAAACGAGGGACACTCAGAGATGAGGTATGGAATGTAGGGGTGTGCAGACTTCTGTTCTGAGTTCTCAAGGCCCTGAGGGTGTGGAGGGCAAAGGTGTGGGACTGAGGCTGTTTGGAGGTGAGAGCCTGTAAAATCCCAGAACGATGAACATGAGGTTTTGCAGCTTTTTTGTTGCTTGTTTTTCTCATAAATTTTACATGGATCATTTGTGGATGAACACACATTATGATAAAAAATAACATTTCAGATTTAGTATTTTTTTATTTTTCTTATTTTTTACAATTATTTTTTTTATTTTGGTAAGAACACCTAACCTGAGGTCCACCCTCCTAACAAATATTTGTGTACCACACAGTATAGTCAACTGCAGGCACAGGGTTGCACAGCACATCTCCAGAACTTTCTCATCTGGTGTGACTGTACTCTACATCCATTGGATAGCAGCTCCTTACCCACACCCCTACTCCCACCACCATTCTATTCTGCTTCCATGCAGGGAAGGTTTGGCTGCTTTAGATAGCTCGTGTAGGTGGAATCATGCAGGAGCTGTCCTTCTGCGACTGTCGTCTTTCACTCAGCATCATGTCCTCAAATTTCATCCATATTGGAGCTGGTATCAGAATTTCCTTCCTTTTAAGGCCAAATAATGTTCCATTGTAGTAAATACCACATTTTCTTTTTCTATTCATCATGATGGACCAGGAATAAGTTTTCAGTTCTAGCAGTGCCTGAGATACCTCAAGTGTGAGGAGGTTTTGAACTTGGTCCTAATGAGTTCTGGATTCTTAGCTTGATTGTAACTCACAGTTTCCTGGCCCTAAATTTCCCAGGAGTGTGTGGTCAGTCTGGGCTTTTGATGGGCCCCAGGGTTTACTCTGACTTTGTGCAGAGGCACAGTGTATGGAGCTGGTTTGAGCTTGGTCTGCCCTGGGAGCCTGTGGCTTAGCGGGAGCTCTGCCTGCATCTCCCCCAGAATACTGATGTTTTTACAGTTTTTCCTCCAGAAGCGTTGCTGTCTCTCGAAGTGTCTGAGTCTTACTTTTTGTCTTTCCCTAAAGTTTGCTTATTTTCTTCTTTTTGTTTCTTGAGTTTATGCCTAGATTTCATACTTTTATTGCTTTTGTGGATGGGATTCCTTAGTCATGATATCTTTTTTTTTCTTTTTAAAAAATATGAAATGCTTCATGACTTTGCATGTATCCTCCATGCTAATCATCTCTGTGTCATTCCAGTTTTAGAATATTTGCTGCTGAAGTGGTGCTCACTATATTTTTTGTAAATATTTAATTTGTAAAATCCTTCCTCCTTTAGTGTATTAATGTTTTTCTAAGTACTAATGGCTTTCAGCTGATTGTCATGTGTTTTCCAAGTGGATGGCTATCATCTGCAGATAACAATGCTTTTTGTCTCTGCCATTCCAGTAGTTTTGCCTTTTATATCTGAATTCTGCTGTATTGTGTGGGTGACCCAAGTTGTGTTAAATGTTAGCATGTCCTTGTCCTCATTTCACCGTGAGTGCTTTTGGTATTTTGCCATTAAATAGGGTTCAGAAATTGGCTTGGAATATTGGGAAGGTGTTTCCCTTCTGATTTTGCTCAGTTGTTATTAGGATTAGGTGATGGATTTATTAAATGCCCTTAGGCATCCTATTATTATTTTGATTATTTCTTTTTCTTTTTACCCTGCAGTCTCTTTCAGGAAATGCAAATATGTATAGCTTTGGTCTCCTGGGTGTGTCTTCCAAATCATGTTTTGTTTGATTCTTTTGTTACTTTCATTTGTCCTCTGATTTTTTTAAGTTTATCATTTAATATGCTTTGGTTGTGTTTCTTTACTTTAACTATTAATTGTGTTTTTAATCTTTTAGTCTAATTTCTCTGATCTCAAATGGTTTCTTCTTCATGACTTCTTGTTCTAGCTTCATAGCTATAAGTGCCCTTGGATTTCAGTGACGATGCACATTAAGAGAGTTTCTGAAACTTTCTATTTCTTCTAGTAACTTTGTTTCATAGATAAATGTTTGCCTGGATTCCTCAGATGATTCCCCTCTTAAGAAATTCCAAAACTTTCCATATAGCTCTAGTGATTTTTCTAGGATTGTCCATCTTTATGGAGGGAAATCATGCTTGTCCAGAATTGGAAATGGAAAGGAATTCCATTAAGGGTGCCCGGTCATAGTTTTTATACCCAGTTGAAAGATGGAGGAAAACATGTTTGCACTGGGGTGAATGGGGAGGGCACCAAAGCTGGAGATAAGTCTTGCCATGTTTCTCTTCTTTTTGTTCTGTTGTGGCGGTTGTGGTGGCTGCCTGAAGGTGCACTGTCCTCCCCTTTTTCTGGCATGGTGGCCCGTACTATTAGCTGGCCCTGACTTTCATTGTTAGCTGGCCTTGGTTATTTCCAGGTGCATGGCTTTCTGAGTGAAGTGCATTCAAGGCTAAAGGAGCTCACGTAGAGGTTCAACTAGTGATCCAGGTTACCCTTTCTATGGTGAATATTTTGTAGTGTCCCCTTTAATATCCTGAAATGAAATCATCAATAGTATAACCTACCCACATACATTATTGAAAGAAAGTCAATATATTACCCTACCTATAATGTAGAGGAGAAATTAAAAGAAAGCAAATTCTAATAAAAAAAAATTGTTTCAATATGTAAATGCTGGAGGCTGACTGCTTTACAAACAGGACTGACTGGGAGCATGTGCCAGGTTCAAATACCAGTGACTTTCTGTAATGCTGACAATTCTCAACAATACAAAGTGCCATCTTCCCTTGATTTATGTATTAGTTGCATACCTAGAAAATTCAGTGTATAGTAACACTGTGTAAAAACACAATGTTATATGTGTTCCTGTGTAAAATAGTTAGATTCTGGTCTCAGATAATTAAAAACAGTTTTTTCACCTTCCTGAATACTGACATATCCCAAGAAAGTAGAGTGGGCTGTAGGAAGCAGGCACACCCCTGACATTTATTTGCAGGGTCTGGGGCAAGAATACAAATGAAGGCCTACAATTTATTCACAATGTTTTAATCAGTAATTAAATACCCTCTAAAGAATATGAAATTTCAGGGCTTTTGGATGACCTATTAGGTTGTGGATTTGATTAAAATAATTTTCTTGTTTGTTTTCTTTGTTCTTATCAGGATTGGGTGGATTTGTGTGGCAAGTTTTATTCTTTTTCTTTTTCCTCCTCTTCTCTCACTTTTTTCTAGAGCTTCATGTTAGTATTTTCTCATTTTTATCACTTCATGATTTGTAATCATTTTCAAAGATTTTTTAAAAAATGTGATGGTATCCAAGGTGTATAGTTTTCACATAAATTTTAATCAAAATGTAAATATTGTCAATGGTATCCAAGGTGTACAGTTTTCACATAAATTTTAATCAAAATGTAAATAAAGTCAACATTAAGGCTGAAAATGTATTTCATATGTTTTTTAATTAAACTTTTAATTTTGCAATAATTTTAGATTCTTACACAGTTGTAAAAATAATAGAGAAAGGTTCCCCCGTACCCTTTACCCAGTTTCCCCCAATGGTAATATCTTACAAATGATAACACAATATTATATAACAACCAAGATACTGACATTGATAGTCTGCTTCTAGAACATTTCCATCACCATAAGGATCCCTCTTTTGGCCCTTTTATAGCCACACCCACTTTCCTCCATCCCTACCCCCTCCTTAACCCCTGACAACCACTAATCTGTTTTCCATGTCTTCAAAAATGTTATGTAAATGGAATCATATAGTATGTAAGCTATTGGGACTGGCTTTTTTTCATGCAGCATAATTCTCTGAACATTAACCCAGGTTGTTGTGTATCATAAGGGTGTTTCTTTTGTGTTTTTTTTTCAGAGTATTTCATGGTATGGCTGTACCACAGTTTAACTATTCACCCATCATTCTGGGTTGTTTCCAGTTTTCTGTTACATTGAATAAAGCTGTTATAAACATTCACATACAGGTTTTTTATGTGAACATTTTGTGGGAGGGAGCATTTCTCTGGGAAAAATGCACAGGAGCACAGTGCTGAGTTGTATGGTAGTTGCATGTTTAGTTTTTTAAGAAACTGCCAAAATGTATTAACAGCGTGGCTGTACTTTACATTCCCACCAGGAATGTATGAGTGACCCAGTTTCTCCACATCTTTGCTGCATGAGGTGTTGTCACTTTTTTATTTTAGGGTAGGTGTCTGGTGATATTTCATTGCAGTTTTAATTTGCATTTCCCCCATGGCTAATGATGTGAAACATCATTCCATGTGCTTATTTTTCATCTGTTTATCATCTTCAGTGAATTGTTTGTTCATGTCATTCACTCATTTTCTAACTAGATTGTTTGACATTTTTTACTGTTGAGTTTTATGAGTTCTTTATATATTCTAGTTACTAGTTCTTCCTTGGGTATGTCATTTGCAAAGATTTTCTTCCAGTCTCTACTTTGTCTTTTTATGCTCATAACAAAATCTTTCATAGAGTAAAAGTGTTTACTTTTTATAAAGTCCAAATTGTCAGTTTTTCTTTTTGTGGATTGTGCTTTTGAGATTAACTTTAAGAACTCTGCCTAGTCTTGGATCTTGAACATTTTTTCCTGTTTTTTCTGAAAGTGTTACAGTTTTACATTTTGCATTTAAGATGTAATACATTTTAGTTAATTTTTCTGAAGTTGTGAGAGGTCACTTTTTAGCTAAAGATGTCCAGTGCCTGTAGTACCATTTGTTGAAAAGGATATTCTTCCCTCATTGAATTGCTTTTGCACCTTTGTCAAAAATCAGTGCACGCATATCTTTGTGGGTTTATTTCTGGGCTCTCTGTTTTGTACCATTAACCTGTTTCTGTCGCTCTGCCCATACGTCATAAGTCTTGATTCTTGTATCTCTGGAAGTCTTGAAATTGGGTGGGCTGATTCTTTGACATTATTCTTCTCTTCCAAGGTTGTTTTGTCTGGTCCAGTTCCTTTGACTTCCGATATAGAGTTTGGAATAATCTCATTTACATTAAAAAAAATTGGAGAACTGACATCTTTACTATATCGAGTCTTCCAGTATACAAGCATGGTATATATATATATATCTCCATTTATTTAGATCTTTGATTTCTTTCATGAGCATTTTTTAGTTTTCAGCACACAAATCCTGTACCTATTTTGTTAGAGTCATACCCATTTCTTTTCTTTTTTTCCCCAGCACTTATAAATGTTATGTTTTAATATTTTTAATTTTGGTGTTTATTGCTAGACTATGAAGTGCAATTGATTTTTATGTTTATCTTGTATCTTACAAATGTGCTGACAACAACAAATCTTACAACTCTTTATCAAGTTGAGGAATTTCCCCTCTATGCCAATTTTTCTAAGATTTTTCTGAGACATTCCTCTCTATTCTAATGCTTATTGAATTTTGTCAAATGCTCTCTCTGCACTGACTGATATGATCATGGAGTTTTTCTTCTGAGCCTGTTCATATGGTGGATTATGTTGATTGATTTTTCATATTGAACTTGCCTTGCATACCTTAAATCCTGCTTGGTCATGTATATAATTTTTTAAAAATATTACTGAATATTTAAAAAGATTCTGTTTGCTAATCTTTTATTAAAGATTTTTGTATCTATGCTTATGAAGTTCTGTAGTTTTCTTTTTGTACTGTCTTTGTTTTTGATATCAGAGTAGTAGTACTTCATAAAGTAAATTAGGAAGTGCTCTCAGCTCTTCTCATTTCTGGAAGAAATTGTGTAACATTGGTATTAATTCTTCATTGAACATTCAGTAGAATTCTTCAGTGGAATATCCTGTGTTTAGTGACATTTTTTAGGGGATTGTGGAGTTTAAAAAGTTACAAATTCAAAATTCTTCAATACTTGTAGGGTCATTCAAATAGGCTAGTGCATATTGGGCAAGTTGTGTTTTCTAAGCAATTGGTGCATTTTTTTCTAAATTGTCAAATTTATGTGTGTAGAGTTATTCATAGTATTCCCTTTTATCCCTCTGACCCTGCAGGGTCTGTAGTGATATCCCATTTTGTTCCATGTTGGTAATGTATATTTTCTTTCACTGTCAGTCTGACTAGAAGTTTGTCAACTTTACTGATCTTTTCAACAACCAACTCTTTCTTTCATTAATTTTTCTCCACTATTTTTCTGTTTTCAATTTCATTAATTTTTTCTCTTATCTTTAATTTCCTTATCTGTAAAATGAAGCAAATCTTACCTATTTCATGAAGTTATGAAAATTAAATGAGCAGAACCTTAAATGTAGATATTTTTATAAAATGTGATTCCCCCCCTTAAACTATCTTCCTTCATAAACTCTCTTACTTAGGAATTATGGCAGTTAAAAAAACAAGAATCTACCTGCACTAGTCTCTGGAATACCTTGCCCCAAGTTTCATACTTTGCTTTCTTAAGAGATTTTTTTTTCTCAGAACTAGACTTGATTCAGGTTATGTCTAGATACACATGTATACAAATTTAAGAGTAATAAGAATTGTTTAGTATTACAAAATGTTCCTTATTCACCATGGCAACCATTGCAAATACTGACAGAAATCATGATTTTTCCAGAACCACCCGTTGGGACATGAAGAAAAGGAAAGAAAATGGGAAATGGACACTTGGCACCTCTGGTCAAGTGTAAGAATCGATTGGATTCATCCTATCTGAAATGACCAATTTAACAAGTTATATCATTTGTTCTCTCTATCAAAACTCTTCCCCAGCTTTGCACTCTGCACTCCAGATCAGCAGTACAACCCATAAACCTTCAGACGCAGTTCCTTTTGTTTTGAGGATGTGGACAGAGATGTGGAAAAGTGTCTCCTTGGGACCCAGATGGTATTATTCATACCAGGAGATGGTTAGGGGTCCAAGTTTCACTGTGTGTGCATGTACATGTACAACACATTACATGCATGTATTTGTACATTATGTATATGTACATAAAATATTTACACACATCACATGTATTATACATATATAACATACATTAAAAATAATGTGTTTCAGTCCAACATCTCAGGGTTCCTTCTAGCCTTCCCCTTTTCTGTGTTTATAATTATCATTTCTGGTAGTGAGAAACACAGCTCTCATTTTCCTCAACTTATTTACTTTTTTGCTCAATATAGCCAACCTCTGAAATCATTCTCCCACCCACCACTTCCACCCAACTCCCCACCCCCATCCTCTGGCCCCAGGGTTCTGCCCACTCCAGATTCTGGCCCCAGCAGTCAGCTCCACGCATGGGTCCCTAACCTGCCCTCACTGCCCAACATCTCAACTGCCATGCTGACCCCTACATTCTGGGAAGGGAAGGGAAGATGGGACCAGGAGCTTTCTTAATACAGTATATTATAAAGCCAATTGAATTGAATTTGATTTTTACTTCTACTTGTTTGCATTATTGAAAACAGGATCTCCAAGTTTCTTTGATAATAATGAGTTAATTTCTCATTGCCTAAAAATGTTGCACTGATGAACGAGCAAGGGAAGGTGTGTGAGATGCTTTGTCGGTGACTCTGAAAGACTTGTGGGCCCACCACTTCTGCTGCTGGCTCTCTTGTTGCAGCCAGGGCCCAGTCAGCTGGGAAGTGTGAGAACAGGGGAACGCGAGGGGCTGCTGCCTGCTGAGCGCCCACCCTTGCCAGCTTCCTGAGAGGCATCCCTGTGGATTTGACATTGTGAGTGAACATGCAGAAAGTGGTTGAGCAAACATTCAATGTATTTATTAGCTGGACTTACTTTTAAAAATGTGGCTGGTTGAGTGAGCATTTTGTGAAATATGTTAAGAAAAGTGATGAGTAGACTTCTACATTTTAAATGTTATGCTCTCTTTTCTTGTATGAAAGAATTTGAGAGGTCTTACAGAGATAAATGCAAGAATCTAACACTAAAATAAATGAAGAAATGGAGGGAAAAGAGAAAAATCAAAAGCTAGAAGTAAAACGCATTCAGAAATAGTTCACTGGGGTGGGCTGCTAGTGTGGAGCTGGGCTTCTTAGACACCAGAAGAGAGGGAAAACTGATTTATGGCGACAAGATGAAAAGAAGCCAGTTACTAATGAAAGACACAACTCTTCCTGGGACTGAAACATAAAAAATGAAGTCTCCTTTAGCGATCTGAAGGGAACAAGGGATTCAATAATAAGAAATCAGCAGTCATTATATAAAGTAAATATGGCTGAGCACCCCAATAAGTTAATGTTTCCTCCTTTACTGCTCTTAAAACTATTCATACATTTACTCCCTTACTACAGTATTTAGTAAGAAACATCATTACTATTAGATTTCAGTGTCTTTAAAACAAGTGATGCTTGTACAGGGAAAGAGGGTTGGATTATCTGCTAGACTAATAATATGTCAGTGAACTTAAGGGATAGAGAAATTATGTTATTGATGATGGATGTTTATGTTGGTGTCTACTAACTGAAATGTAGAAGATGATCTGTGAATAAATATGGCAGGGGTCATTGTAAAAACTCAGGAGCTGTGTAAACGTAAGCGCAAAGGAGGAAGACAAGGCCATTTTCCTCTGTGACTGTCCTTCCTGTTAGGACACTGTGGCTAAAGTCCTTTAATAGGGTCAGCTGCTGCCTCTAAGCATACATGTTAATTTATTCATTTCTCTTAAGAGAATGATCGTGGGCTTTGCTCCTTTAGTTGGAGCTGGTTCATGGTCAGAGTGACGCGGCCTGGTACCAGTTCCCCGGCCTTCCTGTGGAAGAGGGGAAAAGGGAAGGACGCAGGGCTCCCACTGTACAATCAGCTTTATGTTCCAGAAAAAAGCTCTGCTTTTCTGGTACTGTGTAACCGTCATGTTGGGTGGAAGGGAAACGGGAGCTCTTTCCACTGAATTCATGGAATATTAAAGTTCCAGTCCTTGAACTTGGGCATGACCTTCTAAAATGTTCAAGTTCCTCAGTGGAAAACATGATCAGATCTGCTGTCTTATGCTGCTTTTCCTGGCTGCTGACGCACAGTAGATTCTCAGCGCTGTATTCCCTCTTCCTGAAAGTTTGCATAACTGAGTTTGCTGTTGAATTGTCTTTGTTTGATTGTTGATTTCCACATCAAAAATTAGTTTAATACAGTGGAAAGTATTTGTCCTAAGCAAATTACAGTACAGATAGAAATATGTACTACTGAAGCCTCCACTCTCCTCCAACTGACTCTTGCTCAGATTTTCTTAATTCTGTTTGGGTGGGGTATTTATTTATTTATTTATTTATTTATTTATTTATTGTGGTGTTGTTAATGTACAATCCCTTGAACAACATTATGGTTACTAGACCCCCTATTATCAAGTCCCCCCCACATACCCCACTATAGTCACTGTCCGTCAGCATAGTAAGATGCTATAGAATCATTACTTGTCTTCTCTATAAATACTGCCTTTCCCATGTCCCCCACCACTGCATTACGTGTGCTGATCGTAATGCCCCTTTCCCCCCTTATCCCTCCTTTCCCACCCATCCTCCCCACCCCCTTTCCCTTTGGTAACTGTTAGTCCATTCTTGGGTTCTGTGAGTCTGCTGCTGTTTTGTTCCTTCAGTTTTTCCTTTGTTCTTATACTCCACAGGTGAGTGAAATCATTTGGTACTTGTCTTTCTCCACCTGGCTTATTTCACTGAGCATAATACCCTCTAACTTCATCCATGTTGTTGCAAATGGTAGGATTTGTTTTCTTCTTATGGCTGAATAATATTCCATTGTGTGTATCTACCACATCTTCTTTATCCATTCATCTACTGATGAACACTTAGGTTGCTTCCATTTCTTGGCTATTGTAAGTAGTGCTGCGATAAACACAGGGGTGCATATGTCTTTTTCAAACTGGGCTGCTGCATTCTTAGGGTAAATTCCTAGGATTGGAATTCCTGGGTCAAATAGTATTTCTCTTTTGAGTTTTTTGAGGAACCTCCATACTGCTTTCCACAATGGTTGAACTAGTTTACATTTCCACCAGCAGTGTAGGAGGGTTCCCTTTTCTCCACATCCTCGCCAACATTTATTTTTGTTTGTCTTTTGGATGTTGGCCATCCTAACTGGTGTGAGGTGATATCTCATTGTGCTTTTAATTTGCATTCTTCTGATGACTAGTGATGTGGAGCATCTTTTCATGTACCTGTTGGCCATCTGAATTTCTTCTTTGGAGAAGTGTCTGTTCAGCTCCTCTGCCCATTTTTTAATTGGCTTATTTGCTTTTTGTTTGTTGAGGGGTATTTATTCTTATTTGATCAATCCCAAAAGACAGCCCAGTTTTGATGGTTTTATGCTGTGGGAATTAGATTTGGAACTCTAAGCCAAGAGATTTGTAATAAATTAAATCAATACATATTGGATAATCTACGTACAGAGTATTATATTAGGGTCAGAGAAGCAGAAAACCAGACCTACACTGTTGAGGGAGCAACAAGACTGAGCACAGACAAAGCTCTGTTCTGTCCTTCCTGCCACATCCTAGATGTGTGACCTTAAGCAGACTAATCCACCACCACTACCACTCCTGCTCTTGGGAGCAGCCAAGTCTGTGGATTTTGAAATGAAAGCAAGTGGAAAGGGTCCTCAAGGCTTATTATCAGTGATTTTTCCTAGTTAATCCATGGCAATCTCTGTGTCTCCTTTTAGGCCTTTACAAATCATTCCTTTAAAAATCTATTCTAACAAACTCTAGTCTTGTGTCGGGTGAAAATTTTTAAATTTTATTCATATTTTGAGTAGGTAATACAATTCACATTGTTTAAAATGTAAAGGATACAGCAAAAAGTTTTGCTTCTAACCCTTTGCCCAGCCAGTCCCCCGTTCACCCTGGCAGTCTGGTACAGAAGCAAATGTATACCCTCTTCTCTTTAAGTACAAAAAGAGTGGCAGAAGTAGGCACACCATTCTGCATGTGTGCTCTTTCTCTGAACAGCGTATTTCAAAGATCATTCCATGTCAAGTGGCCTCTCCTCTTTCTGGTTTGTGTCTTTCTGGCTTTGCTCATTCCTCAGTGGTGATTGACAGCAGTTCATGACCTCATTGGTAGGTCAGCTCAGCATTTTGGGTTACAGTTTCCCTGGGCGGGGAGACTGAAGCTCATTAGGTAGTTTGCCTTCACTGAAGTCTGATCTGCCCTTGGCAGGGAAAAGGCCATTTGGGTTGCATATGCGTGAGAGAAGACAGAAAATCGGACAGGGCAGCAGGAGCGGCAGGGGCTTTTGTCCTTAGCATTTCCAACAGACCTCAGCTCCTGTTCAGGATTAACGACCCAGACCATTCTCTTACATGTTTCTGCCAATCTCATATTCACCCAAGTCTGTGTCCTATTTTTCAGTGTTTACACATGCTCTTTAGTGTGCCAGAGCACATGGAGAGGAACCTGTGTGGCCTCACGGGCTACTTTAGGAATTCGCCCCTTTTTCCTTCAGTTGGTGCCCTTGTTCATTGGGGGTCAGAATCTCCCCCTTGGAGAAGCGTCATCTGTGACTCAGGCCAAGCTGCTAAGCCTCTCTGGGCATGTTTCCTTATCTGTAAGATGAAGTTCATCACCCTCATCTTAGTAAGATATAAGGATATATGAAGAACCAAGAGAAGAAGCTGAAATGTACATTTTTAAATAAAATGTGATTTTCCTTCCAAACCATCTTCCTTAACAAAATCCCCTACTAGGATTTATGGTCATTTAAAAAAAAAATCCACTTGCCTCAAAATCTGAGGCACCTTACCCAGTCTTTTTGAGTTTTGTTTTCCTAAGATGATACTTTTTTTCTTCCAAAGTTATTGTCACTTGCCTTTTGTCAAACAATTCCTCCTTTGGTCAAAATTAGATTTTTCCTTTTTGGTTCCAAGCAGTAAAATTAGGGCCAGGTTTTGACTTAATATATGGAAGAATGTTCTAATAGCCACAGAAGTTCAGAGAAGCGTGTCATCCCAGGAAATAAAGAATTCCCTGTTGTTGCTAGAGGTATTCGTTCTGTGACAAAGTCTCCTTAATGGAGATATTGTAGGGTGGTAGGATTGGATCTTCATTAAAGTCCTTTCCAACCATGAAGGGGTTGCTACTAAAGTCAAAGACCTTTTCTTAGATACCTTCTCTTGTTTCCTTTCATGTGGGAGACACTATTCTGGGTTCTAGGATTATAAGATAACCAAGGTCCCTGATGACTCCCAACCCTGCACCTCTGTCCCAGCTTGTGCCCTGCATTCTGGAAACACTCCTCCAACCGTTTGCTGAAAATGTCTCATAGATGTTCTGCATGTGTGTCCATCCATTCATTCTTTCAACAAACATTTAGTGTCTACCATGTTCCAGGCATCTTTCTTTGTTCTGGGAATGTAGCAATTAATGAAGCAGTGGCATGTCCTGCTCTCCTGGATTTTACACTGCATTCTCATTAAATTACACTGAATGAAACTAACCACTCTCATTGCAGAGTTGTTTAACGGCCTCCTCTAGCATCTGTATTCATGCTGACTGGTGTACAATTCCCCTGCCATCCAGATGAATTGTCATGTTACCTTTGTTAGCTTCCTTCCTTCAGGGTCTCACTGCTTTGTCAGCCGCCCCTTCCACCTTCCGCTTCCATTCAGCAACTCTGGGCTCCCCTGGGCTGCACTGAGGTGAATGCTTGCTCCACACACTCTCCTCCAGTGTGACTGGAAACAGTTTGGATTAATTGATTGACATTGGTAAAATCAGTAAATCCTAAAAAATTAAACATATGCACTTTAAACATTTTATTCTTATTTACTGACCTCCAGCTAAAGGCCAAGGCATTTTCTTAGAGCACACATGCTGGCTGCAGGTCTGTAATCTCTCTCCACACTTACAGTACATCCTTGTGGCCTCCAGCTTTAGGTCCTTTAAGCAGGAACAAGCATTTAGGTACGTCACTCACTGATGGCATAAGAATCCTCTCACAATATCAAGTTGAAAAGCTTCTGTACAGCAAAGGACACCATCAGTAGAACAAAAAGACATCCTACAGTATGGGAAAATATATTCATAAATGATGTATCTGATAAGGGGTTGACATCCTAAATATACAAAGAACTCACGCACCTTAACAAACAAAAAGCAAATAACCCAATTAAGAAATGGGCAGAGGACATGAATAGACACTTCTCTAAAGAAGAAATTCAGATGGCCAACAAGCACATGAAAAGATGCTCCACATCGCTAATCATCAGAGAAATGCAGATTAAAACCACAATGAGGTATCACCTGACACCAGTGAGGATGGCCAACATCCAAAACACAAACAACAACAAATGTTGGCAAGGATGTGGAGAGAGGGGAACCCTCCTACATTGCTGGTGGGAATGCAAATTAGTTCAACCATTGTGGAAAGCAGTATGGAGATTCCTCAAAAAACTCAAAATAGAAATACCATTTGACCCAGGAATCCCACTCCTAGGAATTTACCCCAAGAATGCAGCAGCCCAGTTTCAAAAAGACAGATGCATCCCTATGTTTATTGCAGCACTATGTACAATAGCCAAGAAATGGAAGCAACCTAAGTGTCCATCAGTAGATGAATGGATTAAGAAGATGTGGTACATATACACAATGGAATATTACTCAGCCATAAGAAAAAAACAAATCCTACCATTTGCAACAACATGGATGGAGCTGGAGGGTATTATGCTCAGTGAAATAAGCCAGGCCGAAAAAGACAAGTACCAAATGATCTCACTCATATGTGGAGTATAAGAACAAAGAACAACAACAACAAAAAAAAAAAACTGAAGGAACAAAACAGCAGCAGACTCACAGAACCCAAGAACGGACTAATAGTTACCAAAGGGAAAGGGACTGGGGAAGAAGGGCGGGAAGGGAGGAATAAAAGGGTAAAAGGGGCATTACGATTGGCAGACATAGGGTGGGGGGCACGGGGGGGACTGTACAGCTCAGAGAAGACAAGTAATGATTCTCATCTCACTACACTGATGGACAGTGACTGTAATAGGGTTGGTGGGGGGGACCTGATGAAGGGGGTAGTTTAATCATCACAATATTGCTCATGTAATTGTAGGTTAATGATACTAAAATAAAACAAATTGTAAAAAAAAAAAAAAAAAAGAATCCTCTCACATATTTACAGATATTCTCCTAATCTTCTATAGTTGCTTCAGGTATTTTTTAACCACTCACCTTCAGTGAGTCTTTTCCAAGCATTCAGGGTGGCTTTTGAAGAAACAATGTCTCTTTCTCTTTGTGCTCTTATTTCACTGGTTTACATAATAAAGTTATGTAAATAAAATCACTAGATCAAACTAGCATAAACAGGTTTGGAACATGTATATCTGACCCCTTAGTATGCAGACAACCCAAATGGTGGGAGCCGAAGTGCACAGCTGCTCAGAGAGGAGTCTCCCGACCAGCAGTATTCATCTTGCCTAGGGCATTAGCTGTGTGTCTTACCAAGACGGGGTGTTATTTTGGTGAATTGATTATCTGTAAACTTCAGGTAGAGTGTGTGTAGAGAGAAGTTTTGTGTTACCAGAGCCATCTTTCTAAAGCACAGCTTTCATCAGACCTCTTGTCTGCCCCTGATGCCGGGGTTCTTGTTCACGAAGCTGAAGAATGAGCTTAGCAAACAGGCAAGGTAGGAGAGCAAGGTATAGGCTTTTATTTAGAAATAAAGTGATAGGACAGAGCTCCCGGCTCACGCCACGAGGGGACAAGAGAGAGTCCGGTGTGGTGCGTTGTCTAGGGGATTTTATAGGCAAATGAGGATTTTTCAAGAACATGAAAAAAAGGTTTAGGGGTGTAGACCTGCCACGTCTGTCTGGACATCCCTAATTAACACAAGGAATTCCTCACCCCGGATCTCTCTCTGGAACACCTGTGTCCTGGTCTAGGGGCATATCAAAAGGCAGCCTGCCCAGCCCCCAAGGTGGGCTGAGGTATTGTTTGTTTGCTAAAGAGTAAGTTAGGAATTCTGTTTCCCAAACTTCCTGGGTGTTAAAATGCAATCTTATCTTTAAAGTGGAATCTTCCCTGGCTTTTACTATGTTGTTTACAGCTGGGTCTGCATGCTAAATTAGTTGCCCAGTTTGTCTTGGGTCTTTTAGCATGCTGAAGTGAATCTTACAAGTGATTAGCATAATAACAACATGGGGTACTCTTCTTTATCTGGGGAACACCAGCTGATCTTACTGAAGAATGACCTTAGAGCTTAATGTTTAACACAGAGTTTTGGTAGGGGGTTTCCTTGCATGAAGTTACATTGCTCTGCCTGCAAGTATTGTGCCTTGCTTTTTCCGGAGGCCCTCCCCCTACTCTAACTACACCCACAGTCCCTGTCTCACTCAGATACCTTTGGGCATCCCCTGGGTGGCGAATGGGGGGTTTGCCCTGGATGCAGCGTGTGGCCCTTCTGCAGCCCCATCCTAGTCCCCCGTTCGTGCCTTGAGCTCCAGTCTTGGGCCACGGGATGGCTTGCTCTCTGAACACACTTGGGACTTTTTCACAGTCAAGCTTTTGTTCACTAGATGAACAAAGACACGCAGCCAGCATGCGGAACACGCATGTTCACTCCAGGAGCCTCCTCCCTGCCCAGCTCCTCCTGCTCTCAGGACACTGACACTGTGAAAAGACCAGCTCATAAGCAGTATCTCCTTCATAAAGCCTTTCTTGATCTGACAACAGGATATGCCTTTTCCCTTTCAAACGCTGTAGCACTGCATTTGTTTCTGTTAAGATGCTCAGCATACCCCACTGTGTACTGTTTCTCTTTCCTGCCGAGAAGGCTCTGTTGCTTTGAGTGGAAGCCAGTGTGTTGGGCCTGCTGGTGGCACATTCCATCAGCAGGCACCTCATGGGTGTGGGTGTCCCTCTCTTTTTTCCCTTTATCTCATCTTCTTCAAAGCCACTGTCTTTCTAGCCTTTGTTCTCCGCAAGCAGGGAGGCATCCGGGCTTCAGTCATGCTAATTCATTCAGAGTGAGGGTGGGGCTCTTTTCAGTTTGGAAATAATACACAGAATCTTGAAGGCTTATCCATTTGTTTCCCTTGACTTAAAAAAAGCAGTTTTATTGAAGTATAATTTACATATTATAAAATTCACCCACTTAAAATGTGCAATCTGATGGATTTTAGTAAAGTTACTGAGTTACTAACCATCGCTACTGAGTTTTAGAATATTTCTGTGACCTCCAAAAGGTCTCATGCCATTTCCAGTCATTCCCTGTTTCAACCCCAGCTCCAGGCAACCACTGATCTTGCTTTCTGTCCTCACAGATCCTCCCTTGACTTTTCCTGCCACTTCTTCACCACTGGGGTGTTTTTTTAGATCAATACACAGGCTATTTGCCCGAGGAGCTTTTCTTCTGATTCTGTTACTCAACTCTGTTACCCTTTCCTTTACTCTTTCTCCCCATATCCAAGTTTCTCCCAGTTTTCTTTCTGTGGACCTAGTCTCTGTTTAGCAAGTTGGCTTGTTAAGAAAGTTTGGCTTTTTAAGAAAGTTGAGGTTCCCCCCCCTTTACAATATGGAAAACTTGAATGGAATCATGTACAAAACAGATTCTGAATATCTTTTATTAAATAAAGCAATCTAAGCCCTCTCTAAGGCACAGAAAATCTTATCTTCTATATATGAAAATCTTATATTCAGTATAGTGCACAAAAAGACATTTTATTATTTTTGGTAAAAATAGTTTTTGGTAAGAAAAATGACATTGTTTTTATCAAAATGATTAATGCTTGATACTTTAAAAATTCATAGAATGTAGACAAGTACAAAGAACATGAAAGCATGACCCAGAATACCAACCCTCAGAAGCAGCCAGTGTTAAAATATGGTGATTAGGTTGTTGGGCAGCTGAGTCTAGGGAGGTCGCTAGGTGAAACCTCGACCTGAACGGGGGAGGATTCTTGACTCTGATCAAGAAGGAATTCACGAACAGGTTGGACGAGTGTAGGTAAGGAAGTAATTCATTAAAGCAAGAGTGGTAGGTAGTGAATGGTGTGAAGTGGCGGCAGCCATACAGGCAGCAGAGAGCAAGGAAGAGCAGAGGGAGGGAAGGGAGGTTCATCGAACCCCCTGCTCAGCACAGGGCAGATCCCTTGCCAACTCCTAAAGCCAGGGTCACCTCGCGTCCAGTTTCCACTTGGATCTGTGCGGCATGGGAACCAAGCCCCTACTTGAACCAAAGCCCTACAGAATTCGGGGGAGCCACAGAGCGCTGGAGTGAGATTATGCTCTGAGAACTTCCCAAAGCAAAGAAAGGAGGTTTTCAGTCGGGCTACTAAAGCGCACGATCGTACAGCTGCAGTCCTGTCCAGGTCACCCAGACGACGGTAACTTGCCAGCCCAAATCAGAGATCTTAGTAGCCCTTCCCTACTTGTCTGAAGTAGAACAGAGAGAGAAGACTTGTGCTTAAGTCTAGAAAATTGAGTGAAATAGTGAAGTAACAAAGACACTTACTACCAGGAAAGGGGTCTCTTATTAATCTCCCAAGAGACTTGGAAGAGCTCAGAGACAAAACACAGTAATATGAGCAATGAGAAGGCTTTTTTTAAAGGCAAAGTACACGCTTGAAGAAAGGGGAGTGCAGACAGCCTCAGATAGTAGGCATTCTTAAAGCTTAGGATTAATGTCTTTTAAGGATTTCAAACATGGGGTAAAGGGCCAAGGGAGCGTAGCCTTGACATGTGGTGTCATGGTGTCTCTCCAGTGAGAGACATTTTATTATCATCCATAGTCAGTCCTCCAGATAGTCTGTAAAATAAACTTAACACGAGGAATTTATTTGATCCTGTTCTTCTCCAAGAGAGTGGTTACCCTCAAGCAGTGGAAACATACCATTTAGGGCTGCTTGCCCTCCCTTAGGATAGGATCAGTTGTTGACTAATCACCATAAAATATGTTAGGAAGCTTATCTCCTAACTCCCTGGTTTTAAACATGGAATCTTGGCCTTAGGATGGAGTCCCTCCTGTTCTTACTATAGTGTTTATATCTTGGCATTTTTTATCATAAGCAGGAAAAATTAATCATGATACTTGCCCTATGTCCCTGCCCTACCTTAATTATCTTTCCAAACATGTCTATCAGAAGTGATACAGCTATAAAGAAAATTACCGTTATAGATGCCAAGCTGGGAGTGGCAGCTTTGGGTGCGGTGGGAATCCGAGCCAGATGTAGGCACCCTTGAGAGAAGGCCCGGAGCAGGGCCAGCATCTGACCACGTGAGGCGCAGAAGCTGTGGACACCAGCGGCCCTGGGCGGGTGGCAGGCTTGGCCCGTGGAGCGGTCCCAGTGATCGCAGCAGGAAGAGTAGGGAGCGGTAGCAAAGAGGAGCTTCTTCATGCAGCTGAGTCGGGGGTGGACGTGGAGGCTGATGCAGTTGGACTTGCCAAGGGAGTTCGTAGAAGAGAGAACATAATGAGTACATGCTGTAAGTGCACTGAATTCTTGCTTTGAGAGCTTGGAAGCTGCCGCTTCTGGGACTCCCAGAAATAATAGGGAGGAACTTGGCATTGGGGATGAAGGTCAAGTTATAGTAGTAAATAACTAGAGCCAGAAAAATGTCATTTAATGCTGTTAACATGACCCAATTTCTACTCCTGGACTTACAAAGCCTAGGATAACATAAATTATGCACATAGATAGATAATGTGAACTTCAGAATCTTGAAGGCCAATGATGATTTTTTATTATTCATACCAAGCTCTACAGGAAGGTGCTGGGTAGATAATAGAGCTCTTATAGGCTCAGGGAGTGGCCTGAACCCGGTCACTTAATGAGTCAGTAGCTGAGACAAGTTCAGACAATGACAATGGGGATTTTTTTTGTGTGTAGGGGTTTATGGTGCTAACTATCATATCTCAAACCTCTGTCATTTAGATTGTAGTGATGTTATTTTTATTTAAGTTAAGCCCTGTTAAACATAAAAATGTATTTTCTGTAATTCAAGAAGGATTTTCAAGATTTCCCCCAACAGTTTATAGTTCCTTATTGTAAGAAACTACCTGCTTTTCTGAATTCTGAAATACTGGCTTCTCTTTGAAGATTCTGTGCCCGGCTTCTGCTGGAAAGAACAAGTGTTTTGGAGGCAGCAGGCCTGAATTAAATTCCAGTTCCTACTTTTACTCTATAAGTCTTTAGGCAAGCCAGAGTAATCTCTGAGGCTGAGGCCCTTATTTGTAAGAAGAAAGAGCCAGCTGTTAGGTCAGATCATATCTGATTCAGCTGAGCTTCAGCCCAGAGGAACTGTACTATGTTCTCTAACAAAACAAAACTTGGTGCCTCAGAGGTTGTGTAACTTGGGGGCCCAGTAATGTCAGCAAGAATCCAGGTTCTTTCCATCTTTCTGGCCTACCATCCTGAGCGGGTTGGCTTAGCCCCTGGCTAGTCACTCCCAAGTTGAGAACAGTGTGACCTTCCATCAGCATGTCCAGCAAGAAAGAAGTGGGAAATGGCTGAAGGGTGATCCCCAGTGGATTTTATACCTGTTTTGTGATGTTGCTTTAAGAATGAGGTAATTATTTGGATCATGATTTTTTAGAAAGGAATACATTTTATATTTTAAAGCATTTTCAAGTTTACAGAAAATTGAGTGGAAAGTACAGAAAGTTCCCACATACCCCCTCACCACCCCCCACAGTTTTCCCAATTATTGACAGCTTGCATTAGTGTGGCACACTTGTTAAAACGGATGAGCTGATATTATTTCATTGATCTATTATTATTAGCTATTATTAATACTCTTTGTGTTGTATGGTTAATGGGTTTTGACAAATGTATAATGACATGGATCCACCACTAGAGTATCATACAGGGTAGTTTCACTGCCTTAAAAATACCCCACATTCTACCTCTTCATACTTCCCTCTCTTCTTCCACACATCTGGCAGCCACTGATCCTCTACTGTCTCCATAGTTTTGCCTTTTTCAGAATGTCATATAATTGGAATCATATTCATGTAGCTTTTTCACACTGGCATTTCACACTGGCTTCTTTCACTTTGCAATATGAATTTAAGGTTCCTTCATGTTTCCCATAGTTTAATAGCTCCTTTCTTTTTCAGCACCAAGTAATATTCCATTGTCTGGATGCACCACACTTTGTTTATCCATTCACCTGTTCACCATCTTGGTTGCTTCCAGGTTTTGGCAATTATGAGTGAAGCTGCTATACAGGTTTGCATGCAGGTTTTTGTGTGGGACATAACTTTCCAGCTCATTTGCATAAATACCAAGGATCATCACTGATGCAACATATGGTAAGGGTTTGTTTAGTTTGTAAGAATCTGCTGAACTGTCTTCCCAAGTGGCTGGACCATTTTGTATTCCCACCAGCCATGACTGAGAGTTCCTCTTGCTCCACATTCTCACCAGGTGTCAGTGTTTGGGATTTTCCCCATTCTAGTAGGCATATAGCGGTATAGATCATGATTTGAAAAAAGTCTTGGCATGAGGGGAAATTTGAACTCTGAATAGCTATTTGATAAGAAATTATGGCTCATTTTTTTCACCTGGGATAATGGAACAGTGGCTTTTTAAAATTTTCTTTTTTAATTAAGGTATTATTGATAAATACTCTTATGAAGGTTCCACATGGAAAAACAATGTGGTTACTATATTTACCCATATTATCAAGTCCCCACCCATACCCCAATGCAGTCACTGTCCATCAGTGCTGTAAGATGTGTACTAAACATAATACCCCTCAATCACCTTATCCCACCCTCCTCACCTGCCCTCCCACACCCCTCCCCTTTGGTAACCACTAGTTCCTTATTGGAGTCTCTGAGTTTCCTGCTGTTTTATTCCTTCAGTTTTGCTTCGTTTCTATACTCCACAAATGAGGGAAATCATTTGGCACTTGTCTTTCTCCACCTGGCTTATTTCATTGACCATAATATCCTCCAGCTCCATCCAGGTTGTTGCAAATGGTAGTATTTGTTTCTTTCTTATGGCTGAATAGTATTCCATTGTGTATATGTACTACCTCTTCTTTATCCATTCATCTACTGATGGACACTTAGGTTGCTTCCATTTCTTGGCTATTGTAAATAGTGCTGCAGTAAACATAGTAATAGTGCATGTCTTTTCGAGTGTGAGAAGTTGTATTTGGGTAAATTCCAAGGAGTGGGATTGCCGGGTCAAATAGTATTTCTATTTTTAGTTTTTGAGGAACCACCATATTGCTTTCCACAAGGTTAACTAGCTTACATTCCCACCAGCAGTGTAGGAGGGTTCCCCTTTCTCTGCATCCTCACCAGCATTTGATGTTCTTAGTCTTTTCGATACTGGCCATCCTTACTGGTGTGAGGTGATATCTCATTGTGGTTTTAATTTGCATTTCCCTGATGATTAGTGATGTGGAGCATCTTTTCATGTGTCTGTTGGCCTTCTGAATTTCTTCTTTGGAGAATTGTCTGTTCGTATCCTCGGGCCAGTTTTTAACTGGGTTGCTTGCTTTTTGGGTGTTGAGGCATGTGTGTTCTTTATATATTTTGGATGTTAACCCCTTGTCAGATACGTCATTTACAAATATATTCTCCCATACTGTAGGATGCCTTTTTGTTCTGTTGATGGTGTCCTTTGCCATACAGAAACCTTTTAATTTGATGTAGTCCCATGAGTTCATTTTTGCCTTTGTTTCCCTTGCTTGAGGAGATGCGTTCAGGAAGAAGTTGCTCATGCTTATATTCAGGAGATTTATGCCAATGTTTTCTTCTAAGGGTTTTATGGTTTTATGAGTTACATTCAGGTCCTTGATCCATTTTGAGTTTACTTTTGTATGAGGGGTTAAACAATAATCCAGTTTCATTCTCCTGCATGGAGCTGTCCAGTTTTGCCAACACCAGCTGTTGAAGAGGCTGTCATTTCCCCATTGTATGTTCATGGCTCTTTTATCATATATTAATTGACCATATATGGTTGGGTTTATATCAGGGCTCTCTAGTCTGTTCCATTGGTCTATGGGTCTGTTCTTGTGCCAGTACTAAATTGTCTTGATTACTGTGGCTTTGTAGTAGAGCTTGAAGTTGGGGAGCATAATCCCCCCAGCTTTATTTTTCCTTCTCAGGGTTACTTTGGCTATTCGGGGTCTTTTGTGGTTCCATGTGAATTTTAGAACGATTTTCTCTAGTTCGTTGAAGAATGCTGTTGGGATTTTTATAGGAATTGCATTGAATGTGTAGATTGCTTTAGGCAGGATGGCCATTTTGACAATATTAAATCTTCCTATCCATGAGCACGGGATGTGTTTCCATTTATTGGTATCTTCATTAATTTCTCTCATGAGTGCCTTGTAGTTTTCAGAGTATAGGTCTTTCACTTCCTTGGTTAGGTTTATTCCTAGGTATTTTATTCTTTTTGATGCAACTGTGAATGGAATTGTTTTCCTGATTTCTCTCTCTGCTAGTTCATTGTTAGTGTATAGGAATGCCACAGATTTCTGCGTATTAATTTTGTATCTGGCAACTTTGCTGAATTCAGACATTAGATCTAGTAGTTTTAGAGTGGATTCTTTAGGGTATTTTATGTACAACATCATGTCATCTGCAAACAGGGACAGTTTAACTTCTTCCTTGAGTGGCTTTGTTTTGTTTTGTTTTTATTAAGTTTTTTTTTGTTATCGTTAATGTACAATGACTTGAACAACATTATGGCTACTAGGACCCTATTATCAAGTCCCCCCCACATATCCCACTACAGTCACTATCCATCAGCATAATAAGATGCTATAGAATCATTACTTGTCTTCTCTATAAAGACTGCCTTTCCCGTGTCCCCCGCCGCTGCATTACATGTGCTAATCATAATATCCCCTTTCCCCCCTCATCCCTCCCTTCCCACCCATCCTCCCCAGTCCCTTTCCCTTTGGTAACTGTTAGTCCATTCTTGGGTTCTGTGAGTCTCCTGCTGTTTTGTTCCTTCAGTTTTTCCTTTGTTCTTATATTGCACAGATGAGTGAAATCATTTAATACTTGTCTTTTTCTGCCTCGCTTATTTCATTGAGCACAATACCCTCTAGCTCCATCCATGTTGTTGCAAATAGTCGGATTTGTTTTCTTCGTATGACTGAATAATATTCCATTGTGTATAGGTACCACATCTTCTTTATCCATTCACCTACTGATGGACACTTGGGTTGCTTCCTTTTCTTGGCTATTGTAAATAGTGCTGAGATAAACATAGGTGTGCATATGTCTTTTTCAAACTGGGCTGCTGTATTCTTAGGGTAAATTCCTAGGAGTGGAATTCGTGGGTCAAATGGTATTTCTATTTTCAGTTTTCTGAGGAACCTCCATACTGCTTTCCACAATGGTTGAACTAGTTTACATTTCCACCAGGAGTGTAGGAGGGTTCCCCTTTCTCCACATCCTCGCCAACATTTATTTTTGTTTGTCTTTTGGATGTTGGCCATCCTAACTGGTGTGAGGTGATATCTCATTGTGGTTTTAATTTGCATTCCTTTGATGATTAGCAATGTGGAGCATCTTTTCATGTGCCTTTTGGTCATCTGAATTTCTTCTTTGGAGAAGTGTCTTTTCAGATCCTCTGCCCATTTTTTAATTCACTTATTTGCTTTTTGTTTGTTGAGGTGCATTAGCTCTTTATATATTTTGGATATCATTTATGTCATTTATGAATGTATTCTCCCATACTGTAGGATGTCTTTTTGTTCTACTGATGGTGTCCTTTGCTGTACAGAGGCTTTTGAGTTTGATATAGTGCCACTTGTTCATTATTGCTTTTGTTTTCCTTGCCTGGGGAGATATGTTCATGAAGAAGTTGCTCATGTTTACGTCCAAGAGATTTCTGCCTATATTTTTTCTAAGAGATTTATGGTTTCATTCAGTTCTTTGATCCATTTCGAGTTTACTTTTGTGTATAGGCTTAGACAGTAATCCAGTTTCATTCTCTTACACGTAGCTGTCCAGTTTTTCCAGCATCAGCTGTTGTAGAGGCTGTCATTGCCCCATTGTATATCCATGGCTCCTATATCATATATTAATTGACCATATATGGTTGTGTTTATATCTGGCTTCCCTATTCTGTTCCATTGGTCTGTGGGTTTGTTCTTGTGCCAGTACCAAATTGTCTTGATTACTGTAGCTTTGTAGTAGAGCTTGAAGTCATTGAGCATAATTCCCCCTGCCTTATTCTTCCTTCTCAGGATAGTTTTGGCTATTCGGGGTCTTTCGTGGTTCCATATGAATTTTAGAACTATTTGCTTTAGTTTCATTGAAGAATGCTGTTGGTGTTTTGATAGGCATTGCATTGAATCTGTAGATTGCTTTAGACAGGAAGGCCATTTTGACAATATTAATTCTTCCTAGCCAAGAGCATGGGATGAATTTCCATTTGTTAGTGTCCTCTTTAATTTCTTTTAAGAGTGTCTTGTAGTTTTCGGGATATAGGTCTTTCAGTTCCTCAGTTAGGTTTATTCCTAGGTATTTTATTCTTTTTCATGCGATTGTGAATGGTATTGTTTTCCTGATTTCTCTTTCTGCTAGTTCACTGTTAGTGTATAGGAATGCAGCAGATTTCTGTGTATTAATATTGTATCCCACAGCTTTGCTGAATTCAGGTATTAGATCTAGTAGTTTTGGAGTGGATTCTTTAGCGTTTTTTATATACAATATTATGTCATCTCCAAACAGGGACAGTTTGATTCCTTCCTTACCAATCTGCATGCCTTTTATTTCTTTGTGTTTTCTGATTGCTGTGACTAGGACCTCCAGAAGTGTGTTGTATAAAAGTGGGGAGAGTGGGCATCCTTGTTTCTGATCTTAAAGGAAAAGCTTTCAGCTTCTTGCTGTTAAGTATGATGTTCGCTGTGGGATTGTCATGTATGGCCTTTATTATATTGAGGTACTTGCCCTCTATACCCATTTTGTTGAGAGTTTTTATCATGAATGGTGTCAAATTTTGTCAAATGCTTTTTCAGCATCTATGGAGATGATCATGTGTTTTTTGTCCTTTTTGTTGATGTAGTGGATGATGTTGATGGATTTTCGAATGTTATACCATCCTTGCATCCCTGGGATGAATCCCACTTGATAATGATGGATGATCTTTTTGATTTATTTTTGAATACAGTTTGCTAATGTTTTGTTGAGTATTTTTGCATCCATGTTCATCAGGGATATTGGTCTTTAATTTTCTTTTTTTGTGGTGTCTTTGCCTGATTTTGGTATTAGAGTGATGTTGGCCTCGTAGAATGAGTTTGGGAGTATTCCCTCCTCTTCTACTTTTTGGAAATCTTTAATGAGGATGGATATATGGTCTTCCTAAATGTTTGATGAAATTCAGCAGTGAAACCATCTGATCCACGCCTTTTGTTCTTCGTTAGTTTTTTAATTACCAATTCAATTTCTTTGCTTGTAATCGGTCTATTCAGATTTCCTGTTTCTTCCTGGGTCAGCCTTGGAAGGTTGTATTTTTCTAGAAAGTTGTCCATTTCTTCTAGGTTATCCAGTTTGTTACCATATAATTTTTTGTAGTATTCTCTCATAATTCTTTGTATTTCTGGGGTGTCTGCAGTGATTTTTCCTTTCTCATTTCTGATTCTGTTTATGTGTGTAGACTCTTTTTTTCTTGACAAGTCTGGCTAGGGGTTTATCTATTTTGTTTATTTTCTCAAAGAACCAGCTCCTGCTTTCAGTGATTCTATTGTTTTATTCTTCTCAATTTTATTTATTTTTGCTTTAATCTTTATTATTTCCCTCCTTCCATGGACTTTGGGCCTCATTTGTTCTTCCTTTTCTAGTTTCATTAATTGTGAGTTTAGAGTGTTCATTTGGGATTGTTCTTCTTTCCTGAGGTAGGCCTGTATTGCAATATATTTCCCTCTTAGCACGGCCTTTGCTGTGTCCCACAGATTTTGCAGTGTTGAATTATTGTCATTTGTCTCTATATATTGCTTGATCTCTGTTTTTATTTGGTCATTGATCCATTGATTATTTAGGAGCATGTTATAAAGCCTCTGTGTGTTTGTGGGCTTTTTGTTTTCTTTGTGTAATTTATTTCTAGTTTCATACCTTTGTGGTCTTAGGAGCTGGTTGGTAGAATTTCAATATTTTTAAATTTACTGAGGTCCTTTTTGTGGTCTAGTGTATGATCTATTCTTGAAAATGTTCCATGTGCACTTGAGAAGAATGTGTATCCTGTTGCTTTTGGATGGTGTGTTCTGTAGATGTCCGTTAGGTCTATCTGTTCTAATATGTTGTTTAGTGCCTCTGTCTATTTATTTTCTGTCTGGTTGATCTGTCCTTTGGAGTGAGTGGTGTGTTGAAGTCTCCTAAAATGAATGCATTGCATTCTGTTTCCCCCTTTAATTCTGTTAGTATTTGTTTCACATATGTAGGTGATCCTGTGTTGGATGCATAGATATTTACAATAGTTATATCCTCTTGTTGAACTGACCCTTTTATCAGTATGTAATGTCCTTCTTTGTCTCTTGTGACTTTCTTTGTTTTGAAGTCTATTTTGTCTGATACAAGTACTGCAACCCCTGCTTTTTTCTCACTATTAGTTGCATGAAATATCTTTTTCCATCCCTTTACTTTCAGTCTCTGTATGTCTTTGTGTGTATAGTGAGTCTCTTGTAGGCAGCATATAGATGGGTCTTGTTTTTTTATCCATTCAGTAACTCTATGTCTGATTGGTGCATTCAGACCATTTACATTTAGGGTAATTATCGATAGGTGTTTACTTATTGCCATTGCAGGCTTTAGATTCATGTTACCAATGGTTCAAGGCTAATTCCCTTACTATCTAATAGTCTAATTTAACTTACTTCGTATGCTATTATAAACACAACCTAAAGGGTTTTTTTTTTCCTCCTTTTTCTTCCTCCTCCATTCTTTGTATGTTATGAATCATATTCTGTACACTTTGTCTAGCCCTTGGGTGACATCTATTTAGCCTTAGGAATACTTCCATGTATAGGAGTCCCTCCAAAATGCACTGTAGAGGTGGTTTGTGGGAGGTAAATTCTCTCAGCTTTTGCTTATCTGAAAATTGCTTAATCCCTCCTTCAAATTTAAATGATAACCTTGCTGGGAAGAGTATTCTTGGTTCGAGGCCCTTCTGCTTCATTGCATTAAATATATCATGCCACTCCCTTCTGGCCTGTAAGGTTTCTGTTGAGAAGTGTGATGACAGCCTGATAGGTTTACCTTGGTATGGGATTTTTTCTCTATATATAGCTGCTTTTAAGCATCTGTCTTTATCCTTGATATTTGCTATTTTAATTATTATATGTCTTGATGTTGTCTTCCTTGGGTCACTTGTGTTGGGAGATCTGTGCACCTCCATGGCTTGATAGACTATCTCCTTCCCCAGATTGGTGAAGTTCTCAGCAGTTACCTCCTCAAAGGCACTTTCTATCCCTTTCTCTCTCTTCTTCTTCTTCTGGTGCCTGTATAATGCGAATATTGTTACGTTTGGATTGGTCACACCGTTCTCTCAACATTCTTTCGTTCTTAGAGATTCTTTTTTCTCTCTGTGTCTCAGCTTCTTTGTATTCCTCTTCTCTATTTTCTATTCCATTTACCATCTCTTCTACTACATCTAATCTGCTTTTAAATCCCTTCATTGTATGTTTCATTCAGACGTGGAATTTCTTAGTGATTGAATCTCTGACTTAAATTCGTTCCTGAGTTCTTGAATATTTTTCTGTACCTCCATAAGCATGTTTATAATTTTTATTTTGAACTCTCTTTTAGGAATATTGGTGAGTTTGGTCTCATTTGGCCCTTTTTCTGGGGTTTCTGAGATTTTGGTCTAAGCCATGTTCTTTAACGTTTCATATTTCTGTGTGGTGCCCCCTAGTGCGCCAAAACTCCAATCTCTGGAGCTGCTCAGCTCCTAGAGTGAGGTTGGGGGTTGTAGGGCCCCGAGCTTGTGCCTGGGGGGAGGAAAAATCTGTTTCCTAATTCCTGTCTGTGATGCCTGTCTCTAGCTTCAGAGCCAGTGGGCAAAGCATGGATGAGGAAGCCTCTGTGCTTTGCATGTCTAGCTGTTGTAGGCGGGGCCTCCTTCTGGCTGGCCTATCGCCAGCGCAGTGACTGCCGGTTTCCGAGCAGGTGCTTGGAGGCCAGTAGGTAGGTTCCGCAGGCTGTGTGTCACAGTGGGAGGCCTTGGAGCTGAGCAGCCAGCCACTGGGATGGAGCACCTGAAGCTCCCCAACATTTCCAACCAGCTTTGCAGAGCTTGCCCAAACAACCTTGTCCAGGTGTCCCTTCTCCCGTGCAGGAAGCTCCGTGCAAACCCCGCCCCTTCAGCAGCCCTCCTGCTGCTAGGAAGCCTCTCAGAGCGCTTGCCCTTCCTCTGACACAGAGCATCCGGGTGTGGATCCTGTCCTCCCAAATGGCCAGAATGTCTGTCTCCCAGGTCCTCCACCCGTCCGAACTCCCCAACACCCAGAGCACCACACAATATAGGCTTCTGCACACAAAGCAGATCTCCAGGGCCAGGTGTTCAGCAGTCTCAGGCTTCCACCCCCTCCCCGCTGCGCTTCTCCTCCTCCCGCCAGTGAGCTGGGGTCGGGGAAGGGCTTGGGTCCTGCTGAATTAAGGCTTTTGTACGTTACCCTGTTTCGTGAGGTCTGCTCTGTTCGTGAGGTGTGTATGCACCTGGTTCAACCTTTTTCTTGTTGCTGTTTTAAGGTTAGTTGTAGTAATTGACTATATTTTTGTACTATTTGTGGTTTTGGGAGGAGTTCTCCGTGTCATCTCTCACACCGCCATCTTGAATCCCCTCTTAGTAGCTTTGTTTTTTAAGAGTCCTTGTCTTTAGAAATACATACTGAAATATTTACTAGTGAACTAATATGTGTGGGATTTGCTTCAGTTAACTGAGGATAGGGGGAGAAGTGGATGATAGTAGATGAAACAAGACTGACCATACACTGATAATTGTTGAAACTGGGTTGATACATACATAGAGGATCATTATAATATTTATTTCTACTTTTGCATATGTTTGAAGTTTTCATAATAAATGTTTAAAGTGAAAGCTTGATGTCATGTTGTTAAAAAAAGGTTGATACTTCAGTGTTCAATAAAAATTATGAACTGTCTCCTAGTACCACTTCAGATTAAGCTCAGTCCTTAACAGTATTATGTGAAAGAAATTACTACATGTTAACATTATACATATATACATTATACATAATTGTAGATGTTCTGGATCAATAATCATTTAAAGATTCGTAGAAACTAAAGAATCTTTTGGTAATGTAAGCAATTTTACCTGAAATTATTTTAAGAATATATGTGATTTTTTTCCAAAGTGAGTTTTTTAAATTATGAAAGCAAAAAGCAGTACATCCTTAAACCAATATAAAAAATATATGGACAGGCAAAAAAGAACATAAGGGACATAAAAATCTTCCCCACTCATACTATGCTAAGTGAAATAAGTCAGACAGAGGATGACAAATGGCATTTAATTCCACTTAAAACAAACAAACAAAACAGAAATAGACGCATGAACACAGAGAACAGACTGGTGATTGCTGTGGAGAGGAAGGGTAAGGAGATGTGTGAGATAGGTGAAGGGTATAAACAGGTACAAACATCCAATTACAAAATAAATTAGGCATGGGGATGAAAAGTATAGCATAGGGAATATAGTCAATAATGTAATAACTTTTAACAGATGTTAACTACACATATTGTGGTGAGCATTTAGTAATGTATATGATTGTCAAATCACTATTTTGTACACCTAAAACCAATATAATATTGTATATCAACTATATCTTAACTGAAAAAAAAATCTTAACTCATTCAGATAGTGCCACTCTTAGTCAGTCTTTAAGATTCAAAACCCTTCCTGTTTATCTGTGTATTTATATCCAGATGTTTTTTGTTTGTTTGTAAACAAAAATTTAGAATTACATCCTTAAAATATGTACCATTCTGCTTTATAACTTAATATGTCTGACACAGTGTTTGGGGGACTAGATATGACACCGTTGTGTGGCTGTATCATAATTTATTTAACTAGGCCCTGTGTTTAAACATTGAAGGATTTTTTTCCCAGCTTTTTGATATTGCACGCAGAAGGGAAACCATTAACAATTGTTAAGATCACAAACTCTGGAATTAAATGGCACGGATACTATGCAGAAAAAAGTGAATGTACAGGCCTGGGACAGCTCTCCTTAGAAAGGCTGCTTGCAAGGATGGCACTTGGCTGCAATCTGAGATCTTGGATTTTGGGGTGGTTTCCACCACCCCACGTGACAAGAGTGGCTCCCTGTGCCTCAACTGTGTGTGCAAACACTGGTTTAGGCTGAACACCTGCTTTTCTTTAGGAAGTCTGGAATTTTGTTAGGTGCTAGGCAAGAGGGTTGCCTGTGTGACCAGCCCCCATTAAAAATTGGGGCACTGAGTCTTTAGAGAGCTTCCCTCTTATACATACTTAAACATACTTGTATGGTCACAGCTTGTTGCTGGAGGAATTAAGCACATCCTATATGACTCCCCTGGGATAAAATTCTTGGAAGCTTGCATCTGGTTTTCTTCGGCCTTTATCCCATGGGCCCTTTCCCTTTCTTTTATCCTTTCACTGCAGTAAATCATTGCCATGAGCCCAACTACATGCTGAGTGCTTTGGGCCCTCCTATGAATCTCTGGATCCTGGGGGTGGCCTAGGGGATGCCTGAAACAGGTTCAAATCCTGGCTCTGCCACTTTACAGTTGAGTAACCTTGGGCAAGTCACTTACTTCTCTGCCATTTCCTAATCTTTGGTTTGGCTTAAAAAATAGTTTCATGTTGGTGGATATTGGTAAGGAATTAAATAAGTTAAAACATATAAAGTACTAGAATAGTCCTGGCATGTAATTATTTCTCAAAAAATGTTAAGAATTATTATCCTGGAAGCCAGATGTTTATGTAAATTTGTAATTATTTCTTCTGAATATATTTCTAGAAGAAGAATTGTTAGGTTGAAGGATATGCACTTTTTTGTTTTTTGTTTTTGTTTGTTCTGAATAAAGAAATAAAATGTTATTGTTAAGGTATTAGAGATACTTGTTATAGAAAAGAAAGCTCTCTGTAACCCTGTTTCTTCAGATATAGTTATTTGAAGTAATTTGCCACATACATGTCCAATTGTATTTCTACATATACTAATATGGACAATATAGCATAGTATTTTTTAATAAAAATGGGAACAAGTATATATTATTTTATTGTAGATTCCTGAATATAAGAGGGTCCTAATATTCTATGAAAGTTCCTAAAAACCTTTCGTCTTCCTTAATTAACATTTCAAATACAGATGAAATGGGAGATATAAAATTTTAATGACTAATTCGACTTAGTTATAACTTTGCATTTAAAATCAGCACAGTATATAAAATACAGTAATTTAGAATTACATTGTTGCTTTTTTTAAAGCAAGCATAATGCACATCTTAACACCATACTCTATTGCTACCTGTTGCTCGAGATAAGCAGACTTTGATGCCACTGGAAATTTCATCCTATTCCATTAACATTCAGGCTGTTGGTTTTCATTTGCCCAGTGTGTGTGATTGCCACAACCTGATTTCTCACTGTGTTGCTTTTAAAGTTATCTTTAAAAGATTTATTCACAGTGATGTCTAAAACTTAAAATTGTGAGGTTATGCTCTCAAGAATAATTACTGAGTATGTTAAATTTCTCTACCTCTTTTTAAATGGTTTTATCAGATAACCTCTATCAGCATCTAAAACTTATCACTGATCAGGGTGGTTTCAGCATGTCTTCCTTAAACAGTGTTTTAATATTGATTGGATCCTGTTCCTGTTTCTTTTTTTTAAATATTTTCAAACAGTTGGGGAAATTTTTAAATGGATTACATACTATATAGTATTTTGAAAATATTATTTTTCTTAGGTGTGATAATGGTATTCTAGTAGAGTACGTTAGGCTGTCATGCAGGAAATATTTAGGGGTGGAGTGTCATGGTGTCTTGATGTGTGCAACATACTTTCAAATGATTCAGTGAAAAGAAAATGGAAAGGAATAGAGATAAAAAGCAAATGTGGTAAAATATTTCCAATTAGTTAATATAAATGATGGCTATATAAGGGTATGCATTATAATGTTTTCTCCACACTCTTCTATGAATTTGAAATGTTCAAAATGAGAAGTTGGACAATAAAGAAAGGCTTTTTTCCCCTTCAATATTATAAAAATATTCATCCATGTTTACTTCTGGGACTTTTATATTTTTGTATTTTACAATTAAATTTATATTGAACTGGAATTTATTTTTGACAAAGAGATACAGATCTCACTTATTTGAAGAGCAATTTTATATTAAATTATTTTAAATCTGTTTTTTTTGGAATTTCCATTCTGTTGTAAACACCCTGTTTTTCTTATGTAAATATTTATTCTTCTTCCAAATTTTCTTAGATTTTTCCAGTAGCTTTATCCTTCCAGGTGAATTTTGAAATAAATACATCAAGTTCATGATTAATCTGAATTTTGTTAAAATTGTAGATTAATTTGGGAGGACTTCACATTCTAATATTTTGTCTTCTCATTTCAATAACATAGGATTTCTCTGGACAGCAAAGAATCCTTCGGAAGTTCAAATAACCATCACAGAGCCATTTTGTTTATTAGAGAAGTTAACATTTTAATTACATTATGGAGTAAACAAATATATTATTTACTTCAGTTACTATGTGTTAGATACTAGGGATACAAAGATGATGAAGACAGCATCACTGCCACTCAAAGAGCTCACAGTCCTATAAAGGAAAATGGCTAAAATAATGTTGTTCTACAAAAACACAAGTATTTACAAGCTTTAGAAGTACCATGAGGGAGAGAATATTTAATCCCAGCTGGGATGGGTAGGTTTACGAGAGGAATTGAATTTAAATGATGAATAGGCATTTTCCAGGCAGCCAAGCTGTAGAAGAGTATCAACTCAGAGAGACTATAGCAGATATAAAAAGCATAGAGGTCTGAAACAATAGGGTGTGGTCAGGGCACCACAACTGGCTTCATGTTGCTGGAATATAAAGTGAAAGGGTGTACTTTTGAAAGATGAGGCTAGAATAATAAGGGTGGAAGTGGGATGCAAGATTATGAAGGGTCTTTGTATATGAATTAAAGGCCTGAATTAAACAAGTGCTAACAAAGACAAGAGAGGCATGATTTGAAAAATATTTAAGAAGATAAAATACACAGGACTTGACTAGATATTTTGGACCAAAAAGAGAGCCATAGGACTCCAGGATGTACCTTGGGCTGGTGTCTTACTTGTCCAGTTTCATAAAAAAAACAGTGTTAATTGCTTAACATATTATGGGATTAATAAGCATCAATCACTTTCCAAACTCTCTGGATAGGTATGTAACTGTTCTGTAAATCGAAGTTATGTCACTGTTACAGTCTTCACAAACTCAGTCTTTATATGTGTCATTCCATAAATATGTTGGGAAGTCAACCATCTTTTCTGGGATTGTTCTTCACCTTTTAAGAGGGGAGTTGAACTTGATTTTGTACACATTTCTGCTCTAAAATCATCCTATGCAATTTATTTTCCTTATTTTCTATGTGCTCAGTGTTGTTCTGGGTTCTGTAGGTTACAGAAATGGAACCATGACTCCTGTCTCTGACAAACTAGTTTTATTGGAGAAACCTACTAATGGGCCTACTACTGAAAGAAAGTAAAGTGTAAGAGCTGATTTGCTTCTGGCACAGGCTATAAATTCCTTCTTTCCTTCCTTCCTTGTTCTCCTGCTTGCAGTCTTGTGGAGAGACAATAGACCAGTAAATACATAGTATACTAAATGATGATAAGTGTCATGGAGGTCAACAAAGCAGGGAAGAGTATGTGAAAAGGGTCTGGTTAACTATTTGATGTGGTGTAACAAGAGAAACCCCTCTTAATGGAATGACATTTGACCAGAGACCTAGGAAGAGAGAGACACTGGACTACATGGTCTCTGTAATGTAGGAATGTGGGGCAACAGCTTTCTAGGCAGAGGGAACAAAGGCCATATATGGGAGCATGCTTGATTATTTGAGGAATTGCAAGGAGGCCAGTGTAGCAAAAACAGTGTGAGGGGGAAAATGAGTCCACTGATGGAGGGAGGGGAAGATGACTCAGGGCATTGTAGTCCATTGTGAGGGCTGTGGCTTTTCCTCTGAGACAGAAAGCCATTGGAGCATTGTAAATGGAAGGTGTGGTATGATTTAATCTAGGTTTAAGAGGCATTGCTCTGTTATGTGAAGATTAGGCTATGAAGAGTCAGGGACAGAAGGGAGACTAATCAGAAGGAAGTTGCAATACTCCTGGGCAGGAGATGACCATGGCCCAGACCAGGTGGTAGCAGTGGAACTGGTGAGAAGTGCTGAGATACGATGGCATTTCTGATTATATATTCTGATATATTCCATATATGTAGATGGAGAAGACTATATGAGATATCTGTGGAAGAAAATCATGAATTAGCTGTGTTACAATTAAGCTGGAGATGCCAAAAGGCATCTAAGAGGAGGTGTCAAGGAGATAGTTGGATAAATGAATCTGGAGTTCAGAAACAGGGACCAGCCTGTAAGTAGATGGTATTTAAAAGCCTTAAGTTGCTTGCCATGGCTAAATTAAAGAAGAAATGCCTAAGTTGGGTAGAGATGACTGAGCTTTAGGGCACCTCAGGGTCTAGAGGTCAAGGAGATAAGGAGAAACCAACAAAAGGGACTGAGAAGAGGCAACCAGGGACGGGAGCAGAAAGCCTGGAGAATGAGGTCCGTGCGGCCAAGGAATACACTGAGGATTTGAGGGTGATCAGTGGTGACCTAAGATGCTGAGAACTTAGAATCGGCCACCAAGTGATACAGGAGATAGAAATGGTCATTCCACTCGTTTACTAGTCCCAAATATTTTTCACTGCAAGATTTAGTTAGTTCCAAGTGTTTTCACTGTAACAACTATGAAAGTCGTACAGGCCAATTTCCGTAAGTTAGTCTCTTCTAGTAGCAAACAGTTACAGCTTAAGGGTTGGTATGAATTTTTATTACCAGCGGCAACCTTCATTTTGGATAAGGTGCAAGTCTGTTAGAGCGTTTTCTTCCCTTCCTACCCTAGAGTTGCTTGTTCCCTCATTCACCCCCCCCCAAAAAACTTAGGAACCCCTTGTCCTGCGCCAACCCGAAGCTTTTCTTCACCTGATACCTCTCATTTCTCGCTCACAGGATTTTGCCCTTCCTGTGGCGCTTGGCTTCAGCCTCCCCGCAGTGGGGTTTTTCCAGCCTGCCGCGTCCTGCGGCAGTTCTCGGCGTCCGCGCGAAGAGACCTGAAGTCGGTCAGCCAGGGCGTCCCTCCCAGGCCTGGGAGGAGCCCTTTGGACGCTTAGCCGCCATATGCGGATAAGGTGGGCGGGTACTATGCAGATGAGGTGGGTGGGCCGTGCGGGCGAGCGCTATGCAGATGAGTGGGCGGGGCCCGCCCGCGCGGGCGAGGAGCCGCTGCTCCGGCGGTCGCCGGGAGCTGGAAGGCGCCCGGCCCTTTCTTTGACTGGAGCGGACCCGCCGGACGCAGCTGCCTCGCCCGCTGGAGCCGGCGTGAGCCGCAGCACGGCGGACACCCTGTTCGAGGCCGCCAGCCGGCCGCTGCCCGAGCCGCCGGGGCATGGGCAACCACTCGGGGCGGCCCGAGGACCCCGAACCAGGTCTGTGCGGTGGGCGGGGGTCGCGCCGCGCCCCCTCCGCGGCCGGGCGCCCTTCCCCCACCCGCCACTGGGGCAGCGGCCGCCGCGCTGCCCGCGGGCGCCGAGGGGGCGAGGAAAGGTGAAGTTCCCGGGGTGTGATTCCTGCCTTTGGAATGCGCTGGTGGGGTTGTGAAATTACCTGTTCCTGTTCCGCGACAAGGAAATGCCACTCACTCTAAGCTGGGAGCCCGAGTCCGTCCGGACCAGCGAGCGGCACGGGAAGGAGCCTGCTCCGGGGCCCGGAGCGCGCGGGCCGGGCGGTGCAGAGGGGTCCCGAGGCCAGCTCTTCTGTAGACATTGCAGGGTGGAATCCGACTTGCCGCCTAGACAGGGTCGCATTTGCCGTGTGCAGGCAGTTCTTGCAGACTTCCAGGGCATTTGCAACGAAAAGTGTGGCCTGGCTGTCGTTTTCTGGTTCACTGTCCATTTTGCAGTGCATCATTTGCCTGTCACACACTTTCTGGAGTCCCGTGGAAGGTGATGCCCCGTCAGCAGATCTGTTGCTCATCCTCAGACCTAAGGCTCGATTGTGACTGTTTACTACCCAGAATAGTCTGTGCTTATTCTGGGTACCCAGAACTTTCTCCGTTTATCAAGTTTTCATCTCAGAAATTAAGCTACCATGGGGGAGAGTCAGCTGGGCTTCAGTTTTCTTCTGGTGTATCATCCTGCCTTCGGCACAGATGCAGATGCTGATCACCGTGGCGTTGCACTTAGAAACAAAGCAGAACGTTGCTGTTCTGTTTCATGAAGCAAATGGAATTTAATTTAGCCTCAAAAATGGGCAGATTGGTGACCTACGGCTGGACTCTTGGAGTGGCAGGTGACGCGTATATATTTCTGTGACATAGAACTCAAATTTTTCAAGGGAGTAATTTTTAAATTTAATTTTAATTTTTAATTTTTTAATTTGAATGAGGAAATTGAGGCTTTGAGAGGTGGAGTGACTTGTGTAAGTGGCTTTCCCCTTGCACTGAGAGCCTGGCTGCAGTTAAAACCTCAGTCCATTGCTCCTTACTCACCTTCCAGTCCTCTGCTGCCCGTCCTGGCAGCCCAGCCAGGCAGACTTTGGCTATATCCTTGAGGCTGGGCCCAGGCGGATACTACCTGGCGGTTGTGGTACAACAACCAGGATAGAAAATTTTGCCACATAGGTATATTGTGAAGGAAAATTTTTAGATATGGGGATTCTGCATAAATTACATAGGGGTAACTCCCTAAATTACACAGTTTATCTAAACTTCTTCGGGCAAAATAACCAATATTTGCAAAATAATGCCTTTGTCATAAACAGCCCTGTGATAAACCATTAGGTAAAGGGTGCGTAGCATTTTAAAAACATCTTTCAACTACACAACGTCCCCGGTATTGTGAGAATTTCTGTGTACTCTTGCCTTGGTGTCAAAATTGTGAAGAGACTGTCCCCCTTGTTAGAGCTTTTGAGTTATTTGGGTGCTTGTGTTCCAGTTTCCAAGTCACCTTGCTTTTTAAAGTGCTCTAATGCATAGGAGATGAAAAAGACACTTTTATGCCAATGACTAATTTTATTCCATTTTTCAAAGAGTGCATATAATGTCTGAATGGAAACTCAGTCCAATTTGCTACAAGATGCCCGATTAGAACATCTTAGAAAAGACACTAAATGCTAGACTGTTGTTGCCTGAAAGTTTGAGTATAATTTTAACTGGTCTCTTAATGCTGTGGTGAAATACTATAGAAAGTATCAGTGAGATCTTAGTTTTGTTAAAATTAGTTTTGTTAAAGATTAACGTGTCTTCAGTCAGCTCTACCATGAGGGCTGGGATGAGACAGGGCGTCCCACTGGCTGTTGTGGAGCATTGGAGTAGAACCAAATCAAGTGCTTCAGTGGGTCATCAGAGCAAGAGGCCCAAAGATGAGTGATAGAGGCAATGGGGAAACAGGCTGGATGAGGCAAGAGGAACACCCAAGTCTACTTTTTACTACATTCCTGTATCATGTCCATTATGTCCTTGGAGATGCAGACTCTTGAACAGAGTTAGGAATGAGAGAAATTAGAGAGTAACACTGAGAGAGACAAAGTGGGTGCAAAACAGCACTGGGTCAGGAAATCTTTAGACCATGATGCAGATCCAACACTTAGGAGAGGAAAAGGGAGAGGTTTGGGCAGAGAGCCTCAGAGATGCACATCTAAATGTGGCTATCATGTCTGGATAGACAGTTTGACCTGGAGAAGGTGTGCCCAACTGACTGGGAGCTCTGGAGGATGGACAGACATGGCCAGCCCCTGGTCCTCTTGCTGTGGCCTGTCACTGGGAAGAATGTGCCTTCGCTCAAAAGTCAAGTGGAGTCTTGGGATCCTGGTGGTGGATCAGCTAACAGCTGGAGGAGTCAGCTAACAGTGGTCCTTGTAGCTGAACACCTGTTCTTTCCTGAATGGAGATCCAAATGGCGTATCTCATAGCTGACTTCAACAGGACCTCAGTTGCTTAGACCAGGGTGGGGCTCTTTAAGGGGTAAATGAGGTAAAATCCCCACCTCAGATTCCCCCAACTCAGGCTTAAAAGGGCTAGAATTGCCCCCATCTCTTCCAGGTGGAAATACCTTGTCCTCTGTGGGGCACATCTGAGGCAGAAGGCAGGTTCTCAACTGCTGCTGCTTTTCTAGCCCTGGAATTGGCCACTGTGGCTGCTGGATTCCTCTTGTGATTGGGTCCTCTGAGTTGGGTCATTGTGACTTAGGGTATTGCAGGATCGACAAGAGAAATGGATCAAGTAAAAGACATGAAAATTTGCATGAATGAGGGCAGCTAGAATCAGGACATGTTGCTGATCACATCTTTTACATCTTAGAAGGTCCCACTTAATAGTCCTTCAGTTTCCAACCAGATTGTCAGTGCCTATCCCCTCAGAGAGGGCTTCTGGGCATAGTAGTGCAGGTTGTGCACTGTTCAAATGCATTTGGGTATAAAGGGATGAGTGGGCCTAGTGGGAATGTATCAGTCAGAGGAAGGGATGCCATTTTGCACTTTTGCCTTCTTATATTTACATGAAAGTTCCCAATATGCCAAGGGAGGCCTTAGTAGAAGGTGAGCTGAGGAAGTCTTTCCCCAGTCTCACTACTAGCTGGTATTTGCTTACTGTTTACTTTAAATTTGCATGTATGTGTTCTAAACAGTGAATACAGATGACATGAAACAAAAGTAAAACCTTCTCCCTATACCCCCTCAGGTCTTGCTCTATATTAGTTTTAGTTAATGCTAAAACTTGTTAAAGACAAATCCCAAAATAACCACTTAAGACAATAGGTTGATTTCTCCCCCACGTCACAGTCTAGGTGAGTTGGGGGCAGTCCAAGCAGTCCACAGTTGTTACGTACTCTGGCTGGTGAGCATTCATCTTCAGGGTCTGGCTCCCAAGTTGCATAGGATCTGCCAGTAGTCAGGAGAAGAGAGAGAACTTGGAGGATCGTGCAGGAGCTTTTACAGGTCAGTGCTGAAGTGGTGCGCCTTCCACCCAAGCCCGCCGGCCAGTATCAGTCACGTGTCTCTGGGTGTAGAGGGACTGACGGTGTTGATGCAGAGTGCCAAGCAGAGGCAGAGGACAGCTTGGATGTTGGTCAAACTGTCTATCCAGACATGATAGCCACTCTCAGCCCCATTTGTGTCAATATTTTATTCACAAAATTCTAATCAGATAAATGGGAAAGACTTATGTGCAAAACACCTGTATGTCTACCATCTAAGCTCTACAACAAACATTTTGCTCCATTTGCTTTATTCATATATCTATCCATCTATTCATTCCTTTATCATCTACCAGTCAATCTTATTTTTCGGTGCATTTCAAAGAAATGGTGGCTGTCTATAATTTCATGTAATGTGCTATACCTATAGTGTTTCTTGAGTTATTACCTCTCAAGGCTATCTACTAATGCTTACCGTGAAAGCTGAGAACTCAAGTGCATTTTTATGACTCTATTCCTCTTTTTTTTGGTATTTCCACATAGTTTATTTATTTATTTATTACAATTTATTTTGGTATCATTAACCTACAATTACATGTGCAATATTATGGTGATTAAACTACCCCCTTCATCAGGTCCCCCCACCAACCCCATTACAGTCACTGTCCACCAGCATAGTGAGAAGCTATAGAGTCACTGCTTGTCTTCTCTGAGTTGTACAGCCCTCCCCGTGCCCCCCCTACCTTACGTCTGCTAATCGCAATACCCCTTTTACCCTCTTATCCCTCCCTTCCCACCCATCTTCCCCAGTCCCTTTCCCTTTGGTAACTATTAGTCCGTTCTTGGGTTCTGTGAGTCTGCTGCTGTTTTGTTCCTTCAGTTTTTTTCTTTGTTTTTATACTCCACATATGAGTGAAATCATTTGATACTTGTCTTTTTCGGCTTGGCTTATTTCACTGAGCATAATACCCTCTAACTCCATCCATGCTGTTGCAAATGGTAGGATTTGTTTTCTTCTTATGGCTGAATAATATTCCATTGTGTATATGTACCACATCTTCTTAATCCATTCATCTACTGATGGACACTTAGGTTGCTTCCATTTATTGGCTATTGTAAATAGTGCTGCAGTAAACATAGGGGTGCATCTGTCTTTTTGAAACTGGGTTGCTGCATTCTTAGGGTAAATTCCTAGGAGTGGGATTCCTGGGTCAAATGGTATTTCTATTTTGAGTTTTTTGAGGAACCTCCAAACTGCTTTCCACAATGGTTGAACTAAAATGCATTCCCACCAGCAGTGTAGGAGGGTTCTCTTTTCTCCACATCCTTGCCAAAATTTGTTGTTATTTGTATTTTGGATGTTGGCCATCCTCACTGGTGTGAGGTGATATCTCATTGTGGTTTTAATCTGCATTTCTCTGATGATTAGCGATGTGGAGCATCTTTTCATGTGCCTGTTGGCCATCTGAATTTCTTCTTTAGAGAAGTGTCTATTCAAGTTCTCTGCCCATTTCTTAATTGGATTATTTGCTTTTTGTTTGTTAAGGTGTGTGAATTCTTTATATATTTTGGATGTCAACCCCTTCTCAGATGCATCATTTATGAATATATTTTCCCATACTGTGGGATGTCTTTTTGTTCTACTGATGGTGTCCTTTGCTGTACAGAAGCTTTTCAGCTTGACATAGTCCCACTTGTTCATTTTTGCTTTTCTTTCCCTTGCCTGAGGAGATATGTTCATGAAGAAGTTGCTCATGTTTATGTCCAAGAGATTTTTGCCTATGTTTTTTTCTAAGAGTTTTATGGTTTCATGACTTACATTCCGGTCTTTGATTCACCTTGAGTTTACTTTTGTGTATGGGGCTAGACAGTAGTCCAGTTTCATTCTCTTACATGTAGCTGTCCAGTTTTTCCAACACCAGCTGCTGAAGAGGCTGTCATCTCCCCATTGTATGTCCAAGGCTCCTTTATCAAATATTAATTGACTGTAGGTTTATGGGTTAATGTTTGGATTTTCTATTCTGTTCCACTGGTCTGTGGGTCTGTTTTTGTGCCAGTACCAAATTGTCTTGATTACGGTGGCTTTGTAGTAGAGCTTGAAGTCAGGGAGTGTAATTCCCCCTGTTTTATTCCTCCTTCTCAGGATTGCATTGGCTATTCGGGGTCTTTTGTGGTTCCATATGAATTTTAGAATTATTTGTTCAAGTTCATTGAAGAAAGCTGTTGGTAGTTTGATAGGGATTGCGTTGAATCTGTAGATTGCTTTAGGTAGTATAGCCATTTTGACAATATTTATTCTACCTAGCCAAGAGCATGGGATGAATTTCCATTTGTTAGTGTCCTCTTTAATTTCTCTTAGGAGTGTCTTGTAGTTTTCAGAGTATACGTCTTTCACTTCCTTGGTTAGATTTATTCCTAGGTATTTTATTCTTTTTGATGCAATCGTGAATGGAATTGTTTTTCTGATTTCTCTTTCTGTTAGTTCATCGTTAGTGTATAGGAAAGCAACAGATTACTGTGTGTTAATTTTATATCCTGCAACTTTGCTGAATTCAGATATTAGTTCTAGTAATTTTGGAGTGGAGTCTTTAGGGTTTTTTATGTACAATATCATGTCACCTGCAAATAATGACAATTTGACTTCTTCTTTACCAATCTGGATGCCTTGTATTTCTTTGTTTTGTGTGATTGCTGTGGCTAGGACCTCCAGTACTATGTTGAATAACAGTGGAGAGAGTGGGCATCCCTGTGTTGTTCCCGATCTTAGATGAAAAGCTTTCAGCCTCTCGCTGTTAAGTATGATGTTAGCTGTGGGTTTGTCATATATAGCCTTTATGATGTTGAGGCAGTTGCCACCTATACCCATTTTGTTGAGAGTTTTAATCATGAATGGATGCTGAATTTTGTCAAGTGCTTTTTCAGCATCTATGGAGATGATCATGTGGTTTTTGTTCTTCTTTTTGTTGATGTGGTGGATGATGTTGATGGATTTTCGAATGTTGTACCATCCTTGCATCCCTGGGATGAATCCCACTTGATCATGGTGTATGATCCTCTTGATATATTTTTGAATTTGGTTTGCTCATATTTTGTTGAGTATTTTTGCATCTATGTTCATCAGGGATATTGGTCTGTAATTTTCTTTTTTGGTGAGGTCTTTGCCAGGTTTTGGTATTAGAGTGATGCTGGCTTCATAGAATGAGTTTGGAAGTATTCCCTCCTCTTCTATGTTTTGGAAAATTTTAAGGAGAATGGGTGTTATTTCTTTTCTGTATGTCTGGTAGAATTCAGAGGTGAATCCATCTGGTCTGGGGGTTTTGTTCTTGGATAGCTTTTTGATTACCGCTTCAATTTCGTTGCTGGTGATTGGTCTGTTTAGTTTTTCTGTTTCTTGCTTGGTCAGTCTTGGAAGGTTGTATTTTTCTAAGAAGTTGTCCATTTCTTCTATGTTTTGCAGCTTGTTAGCATATAGATGCTCATAATATTCTCTTATAATTCTTTGTATTTCTGTGGGGTCCGTCGTGATTTTTCCTTTCTCATTTCTAATTCTGTTTATGTGTGTAGATTCTCTTTTTCTCTTAATGAGTCTGGCTAGGGGTTTATCTGTTTTGTTTATTTTTTCACAGAACCAGCTCTTGGTTTCATTGATTTTTTTCTATTGTTTTATTCTTCACAATTTTATTTATTTCTTCTCTGATCTTTATTATGTCCCTCCTTCTGGTGACTTTGGGCCTCATTTGTTCCTCTTTTTCCAATTTCAGTAATTGTGTCTTTAGACTGTTCATTTGGGAATGTTCTTCCTTCTCTAAATAGGCCTGGATTGCAATATACTTTCCTCTTAGAACTGCCTTTGCTGCGTCCCACAGAAGTTGTGGCTTTGTGTTGTTGTTGTCACTAGCCTCCATATATTCTTTGATTTCTGTTTTGATTTGGTCGTTGACCCATTGATTAATTAGAAGAATGTTGTTAAGTCTCCATGTATTTGTGAGCCTTTTTGATTTCTTTCTAAAATTTATCTCTAGTTTTATACCTTTGTGATCTGAGAAGTTGGTTGGTAGAATTTCAATATTTTTGAATTTACTGAGGTTCTTTTTGTGGCCTAGTATGTCGTCTATTCTGGAAAGTGTTCCATGTGCAGTTGAGAAGAATGTGTATCCTGTTGCTTTTGGGTGTAGAGTTCTGTAGATGTCTGTTAGGTCCATCTGTTCTAGTGTGTTGTTCAGTGCCTCTGTGTCTTTACTTATTTTCTGTCTGGTTGATCTGTCTTTGGAGTGAGTGGTGTGTTGAAGTCTCCTAAAATGAATGCATTGCTTTCTATTTCCTCCTTTCATTCTGTTAGTATTTGTTTCACATATGTTGGCGCTCCTGTGTTGGGTGCATATATATTTATAATGGTTATATCCTCTTGTTGGACTGACCCCTTTATTATTATGTGATGTCCTTCTTTATCTCTTGCTACTTTCTTCGTTTTGAAGTCTATTTTGTCTGATAAAAGTACTGCAACACCTGCTTTTTTCTCCTTGTTGTTTGCATGAAATACCTTTTTCCATCCCTTCACTTTTAGTCTGTGTATATCTTTGGGTTTGAGTCTCTTGTAAGCAGCATATAGATGGGTCTTGCTTTTTTATCCATTCTATTACTCTGTGTCTTTTGATTGGTGTATTCAGTCCATTTACATTTAGGGTGATTATCAATAGATATGTACTTATTGCCATTGCTGGCTTTAGATTAGTGGTTACCAAAGGTTCAAGTCTGCTGCTAAGCCCATTGAGTGCTTGTCTCATTTCTGCATTGCCTTCCTCACTTCCCTCATTTCCTCCCTCAGGTCTTGCATATTGCTCTGTAGATCCATCAGTATGGTTATGACTTTTATTCTGAATTCTTTTTCAGGAAGATTGTGCATTTCCATCCCTTCATACTCCCTCTCTGGTGTCTGGGTCTGGATAAGCTTTGTTTGTACCATATTCCTCTGTGTTTTCGTGGCAGTAGAAGTGGTCGCTGGTAGGTGCCACGTATGTCAGCTGGGCTCTTTAAGACTTAAAAAAAAAGAAAGAAGAGAAAGAAAAGAAAAGAGAAAAAAAAAACCACCAATAAAAACAAAACAAAAAACAAAAAAACGCCCGCCGGGAGTAGATTCTGTGAGGATGCTGTAGGTGGCGCTGTTGCTCCACTATTCCGCAGCCACGGCCATGCCACTCTGCAGAGCCCTTTGTAAGTCTGGCCGGGCGGAACGAATGGGAGGCTGCTGATGTCTGTGGGATGTTTCAGTAGGGCTACTTTTTCCCAGTCACCAGCCAAGGGGTCCGAAATTCCCCAGGACTCCCAGCCTGCTGGGCTGAGTGTGCTGGGACGATCATGCTCCTCTGTTGGGCCCCTGTCTCTTTAAGACCGCTAAAAATAGCACACTCTTTTCTTTTGTCCCAGGGAGCCGGCTGCGAGGACCTAGTGCTATCCCCAGCTGAGATCCTGCACCCTCTGTCTCTCCAATCTCCGGTACACCGTGCCATGTGTGTCAGTGCTCCCGGTGCAGATCACCAGGGCTGGTTATTTTGCAGGCCTGTACTTCCATTGCCTCCCCGCTCTGAATCCTCTCCTCCCGCTAGTGCGCTGGGTTTGGGGAGTGCTCGGGTCCTGCTGGGACGCGGCTCTGTATCTTACCCGCCTAGCGGCGTGCTGAGTCCTCTCAGGTGTAGATGCAGGCTGGGTGCTGTCCTGTATCTTCTGGTCTCTCTTTTAGGAATAGTTATATTTGTTGTATTTTCATAAATATATATGGTTTTCGGAGGAGATTTCCACTGCCCTGTTCACGCCGCCATCTTCCCGGAACTCGACTCTATTCCTCTTCTCCTGAATTCCTGTAAGTCACACTTAAATTTTCTAAATCTGTTGTTAGTACAGTAGAATGCTAAAGGTGGAATACATATTGTGAGTATACAGCTCACTGTAAAATTCTTTCAACTTTGCTATATGAAATTTTCATTTAAAAAACTGAAAAAATTCTTAGGAAATCTTCTGTTGTTTATTACCTGTAATTTTTGGCTAACCCACCAAATGGTGTCCTTGGCTAAGTAAATGAGGATATAATTGTAATTTCTTCTGTCTTTTCCCCAGCATTCTCCATGCCCTTTTCTGGTCTGTCCCTCAACATTTTAATATGGATAGAATGTTCTGTTCCATAGTAGTATCATTAAATCTTCTTTGCATTATTTACAGATTGATTCTAAAAATTGAAAGCCAATCCATGTTTAAAGTATGAGGATCCCATATGTATTGTTTACTGGAGAACCAGGTAGTGTGTTAGGTTTATAAGAGAAGGAAATGTGATTTCACGTTGTTTAAGTTGTGATCCATGACAATGTTACTTTAAAAGAAAAATGAAAGGATTGTAAGGAGATTGGAAAAGAGTTGGTACATATGTTAAAATTATTTTAAAGTTATCTTAACATGCTTCTATCCTATTTTCAAGCTTCTCTATTTTGTTCTTCATTGTTGTAGAGAATTCATTTTCTTCTTGAAGACAAAAGTGCAGTGACTAAGAGTTTGGGTTCTGGAGCCCAGTTCAAATCCCAGATTTGGCACTTTCTCTCTCTTGAGACTTTGGGCAAGTGATTTAAGGTCTTTGAGTCTCAGTTTTTTCATCTAGAAAAAGGGGTAGTTGTCATAGGGTTGTCATGGTAATTGATAGGTTAAAACAAATGAAGGGTTTAAAACAGACTGACATGTAGAAAGTGCCCAGTGAGCTTTAGTTATTACTATTCTTACCCTTCCGACTTAACGTTTTATAGTTAGGCTTGTTACCTCTGGTCCTATTTCTCTCTTGGGTTATCTCACTACTTACTGGATCCTTTTATTCTTTTTTGCATTCCTTTTGCTTTTGGTGGAGTATTTCCTGTGATCCTCTATGTTGCCAAACTTTTATATAGTCTATCATCTCTATATTCACCTTTTCCTTACAGTTTTCCTGTTGATGTTTTAAATTTCATCAACTGTGTTTTTTGTTTCCAAAATATTTTCATCCTCTTTTATCTTATTCAGCAGTTTGGAGTTTGGGGTTAAGTTAAGGGGGGAGTGGAATTTGTTGATGGCTTGAGCAAACAAGTTAAAAGCTTCTGTTGTCATTAGTTTTAGGTTTCAAGGATTCATCTAAGTTTTTATGGTATTCACTAGGAGAAGAATATAGTATGCATTTTTCTCAGATGTGTTTCATTCTGTAGAGGAATTTCAGAGTGCAACTAGTGTTCTGAGAGACATACTTTGGAAAATGTGCCCTTTTAGGATTAAAAGATATATATATATGTGTGTATGCATATATATAAAAGATTAATAGTGATGCATAGTAAAAAAGATAAGATCAAATGTATTTGTTACTGTAGTAAATATGAATGAGTTCAACTGTTCAGTAAAAAAGAGTCCTTTCCTCTAGGTTAAGACAGAAAACAAAATATATATGCTGCACAGCAGCATATTCAGATGATATTTGATTTAAAAAGTAAGTCTGTTAGACTTATGAATACCAAAAAACCAGTTCTTTAAGCTTTCAAGTTCAGCATCTTGTTATTCTAAGCCCAGTAAAATTTAAGAATCACTTTTTAAGTGGATCTTTGATTAATACTCACCTGTTAACAAATTGGTTAATAAATTTTAAATATTTTAAATTGTGATCTATTTTAATATGTCTAGGTTCCTAGTAGGGTCTAACTGACAAGTTTTTCTTTAAGTCATAAATTTAATATTTATAAGTGATTTTTATAAATATATAAACATAGTGATTCTTAAGTCCTCTTGTATATTCCAAAACACAAATTCTCTCTTTATATGTGTGTATATATAGATGCATACTTTAAAATTACTCAATTTTACATTTTAGATTAGAATCACAAGGCTGGCGATCTGTAACTCTTAACTGGTTCAATTATCTTAAACATTAAACGTATAATTAACAGAATCCCCGTATTTCTTAATATATAATACTATTACTACTTGCTAATTCTAAGTATTTTTAAGTTCTTAAATATTTACATTCTTAAAAATACTTTTCTACTTAATTCTGAATCTTTCTAGGATTAAAAAACTGTTTGTAAAAGTATTTTATTCCAAATCATGTTGGGATTTTATCCCATATAATTTTGAGGGTTACCTTCCCAATTCACTGATGTTTTTTAACCAGTTGAGATCACTGGCAGGGACAAGGACAGGATTCTTACCCTAGACTCCAATTATCAGCTGGAACCCTTTTGCTATAGTTGGAGCATATTCTTAAGCATGTTTGGTTTGAGCATACACAGAGATAATCTATGCATATTAAATTTTCTCAGCCTTTATCTGAAGATATCTATATTTTGCTCTCATCCTTATTCATAGTTTGCCTGGGTATAGAATTCAGGTTCAAAATCTTGGTAATCTCTCTGTAACAGTGATGTCAGACATTGAAAAGATGGCATCATAATGCCCCAATACCTTAAACTCAAATTATATTTTACTTAATTCTTATAGCTCTTGTTTGGAGGCTGAGCCCGGCATTCAAATGGCCATATCCCTTGGCTAGAGTTTGCACTTCTTTGGCACTTAAAAGATGTAAATATTTTCCCACTTAACTCCAAAGACCTTTGACTTGATAGGACACTACCTGCTTTCCTAGTTTCTGTCTCTTAAGACAATATCTTTCTTCATAGAAAAACAAAATGTGATTTAATTGTGGATATCACTTATGGCTTTGTCTGACTTACAAGGTCATTTTACTGAAACAATACTGTCAGTTAAAGGTACATTACAAAATGCTTAAATCACGCAGGAACCTTCTATATTGATAAAGGTACAATTCAGGAAGAAAAAATATCAATTACAAACTTGAGTACACTAACTAGCAAAATGCTGTAAGTGACTAAAGCAAAACCTATTAAAAATGCATGGAGCCTTGGAGACTCAGGAATTCAAGATGGCGGCACAAGAAGTGAGACGGAGAGCTCCTCCCAAAACCACAAACAGTACAAAAATATGGTTAATTAATAAAACTAACCTTAAAACAGCAACAAGAAAGAAGGCTGAACCAGACTGCATACACACCTCACGAACAGAACAGACCTCACGAGACAGTAATGTACCAAAGCCTTAATCCTTTGGGGCCCAAGCCCTTCCCCACCCCAGCTCACCGGCGGGAGGAAGAGAAACAGAACGGGGAGAGGGTGGAAGCCTGGGACTGCTCAACACGCAGCCCTGGAGATCTGCTTTGTGAGCAGAAACCTATAGTGTGTGGTGTTCTGGACGTTGGGGAGCTTGGACAGGCGGAGGGCTTGAGAAATTCACATTCCGGCCCTTTGTGGAGGACGGGATCCACACCCGGCTGCTCTGTGTCAGAGGAAAGGCAGGCAGTCTAAGAGGCTTCCTAGCAGCCAGAGGGCTGCTGAAGGGTCAGGGTTTGGGCGGAGCTTGCTGCACAGGAGAAGGGAGAGCTAGACAAGGTTAAGGGTGTCTGGGTGCGCTCTGCTCAGCCGGTTGGGAACTTTGAGGAGCTTCAGGTGCTCCATCCCCCTGGCTGCCTACTCAGTTCCGAGGCCCCCCACTGTGACATGCAGCCTGCTGCACCTTCCTCCTAGCCTGCTGGCACTCGTTTGCTAACTGGCAGTCAATGTGCTGGCGTCAGGCCAGCCACAGGGAGGCCCTGCCTACAACAGCTAGAGATACAAAGCACAGAGGCTTACACCTGTGTTGCTTGGCCCACTGGCTCTGACACTGGAGACAGGCATGGCAGACAGGACTCAGGAAACAGATCTTTCCTCCCCCTGGGCACCAGCTCCACTCTCCTACAACTCCCAACCTCACTCTACGGGCTGACCAGTTCCAGAGACTGGAGCTTCTGCGCACAAGTGGGCGCCACACAAAAATATGAAACGTCAAAAGAACATGCTTCAGAAAAAAATCTCACAAACCCCAGAAAGAGGGCCAAATGAGACCAAACTCACCAATCTTCCTGAAAGAGAGTTCAGAATAAACATTATAAACATGCTTATGGAGGTACAGAAAAATATTCAAGAACTCAGGAATGAATTTAAGTCAGACAATCACTAAGAAATTCCATATCTGAAATGAAACATACAATGGAGGGATTTAAAACAGACTAGATGTAGTAGAACGACGGTAAATGGAATAGAAATTAGAGAAGAGGAATACAAAGAAGCTGAGACACAGAGAGAAAAAAGAATCTCTAAGAACGAAAGAATATTGAGAGAATGGTGTGACCAATCTAAATGGAACAATATTCGCATTGTAGGGGTACCAGAAGAAGAAGAGAGACAAAAGGGGATAGAAAGTGTCATTGAGGAGGTCATTGCTGAAAACTTCCCCAATCTGGGGAAGGAGATAGTCTCTCAAGCCATGGAGGTGCACAGATCTCCCAACACAAGGGACCCAAGGAAGAAAACACCAAGACATATAATAATTAAAATGGCAAAGATCAAGGATAAAGACAGATTTTTAAAAGCAGCTATAGAGAGAGAAAAAATCCCATACAAAGAAAAACCTATCAGGCTGTCATCAGACTTCTCAACAAAAACCTTACAGGCCAGAAGGGAGTGGCATGATATATTTAATGCAATGAAGCAAAAGGGCCTCAAACCAAGAATACTCTTCCCAGCAAGGTTATCATTTAAATTTGAAGGAGGTATTAAACAGTTTTCAGGTAAGCAAAAGCTGAGAGAATTTACCTCCCACAAACCACCTCTACAGTGCATTTTGGAGGGACTCCTATACATGGAAGTATTCCTAAGGCTAAATAGATATCACCCAAGGGCTAGACAAAGTGTACAGAATATGATTCATAACATACAAAGAATGGAGGAGGAAGAAAAAGGAGGAAAAAAAAACCCTTTAGGTTGTGTTTATAATAGCATACGAAGTGAGTTAAGTTAGACTGTTAGATAGTAAGGGAATTACCCTTGAACCGTTGGTAACCATGAATCTAAAGCCTGCAATGGCAATAAATAAATACCTATTGATAATTATCCTAAATGTAAATGAACTGAATGCACCAATCAAAAGACATAGAGTTACTGAATGGATAGAAAAACAAGACCCATCTATATGCTGCCTACAAGAGACTCACTACACACCCAAACACATACAGAGATTGAAAGTAAAGGGATGGAAAAAGATATTTCATGCAACTAATAGTGAGAAAAAAGCAGGGGTTGCAGTACTTGTATCAGACAAAATAGACTTCAAAACAAAGAAAGTCACAAGAGACAAAGAAGGACATTACATACTGATAAAAGGGTCAGTCCAACAAGAGGATATAACTATTGTAATTATCTATGCACCCAACACAGGATCACCTACATATGTGAAACAAATACTAACAGAATTAAAGGGGGAAACAGAATGCATTGCATTCATTTTAGGAGACTTCAACACACTACTCACTCCAAAGGACAGATCAACCAGACAGAAAATAAATAAACAGAGGCACTGAACAACGTATTAGAACAGACAGACCTAACGGACATCTACAGAACACTCCATCCAAAAGCAACAGGATACACATTCTTCTCAAGTGCACATGGAACATTTTCAAGAATAGATCATATACTAGGCCATAAATAGAACCTCAGTAAATTCAAAAATATTCAAATTGTACCAACCAGCCTCTCAGATCACAAAGGTATGAAACTAGAAGTAAATTAAACAAAGAAAATGAAAAAGCCCACAAACACATGGAGGCTTAATAACATGCTCCTAAATAATCAATGGGTCAGTGACCAAATAAAAACAGAGATCAAGCAATATATGGAGACAAATGACAATAATTCAACACTGCAAAATCTGTGGGACACAGCAAAGGCCGTGCTAAGAGGGAAATATATTGCAATACAGGCCTACCTCGGGAAAGAAGAACAATCCCAAATGAACATTCTAAACTCACAATTAATGAAACTAGAAAAGGAAGAACAAATGAGGCCCAAAGTCCATAGAAGGAGGGAAATAATAAAGATTACAGCAGAAATAAATAAAATTGAGATGAATAAAACAATAGAAAGAATCACTGAAAGCAGGAGCTGGTTCTTTGAGAAAATAAACAAAATAGATAAACTCCTAGCCAGACTTGTCAAGAAAAAAAGAGAGTCTACACACATAAACTGAATCAGAAATGAGAAAGGAAAAATCACTGCGGACACCCCAGAAATACAAAGAATTATGAGAGAATACTATGAAAAATTATATGGTAACAAACTGGATAACCTAGAAGAAATGGACAACTTTCTAGAAAAATACAACCTTCCAAGGCTGACCGAGGAAGAAAGGAAAATCTGAATAGACCAATTACCAGGAACAAAATTGAATGGGTAATCAAAAACTACCTAAGAACAAAACGCGTGGACCAGATGGTTTCACTGCTGAATTTTATTAAACTTTTAGTGAAGAGCAAATATCCATCCTCATTAAAGTTTTCCAAAAAGTAGAAGAGGAGGGAATACTCCCAAACTCATTCTACGAGGCCACATCACTCTAATACCAAAATCAGGCAAAGAAACCACAAAGAAACAAAATTACAGACCTGTTATCCCTGATGAACATAGATGCAAAAATACTCAACAAAATATTAAGCAAGTTGAATTCAAAAATACATCAAAAAGGTCATCTATCATGGTCAACTGGGATTCATCCCAGGGATGAAAGGATGGTACAACATTCGAAAATCCATCAACATCATCCACTACATCAACAAAAAGAAGGACAAAAACCACATGATCATTTCCAAAGATGCTGAAAAACCATTTGACAAAATTCAACATTCATTCATGATAAAAACTCTCAACAAAATGGGTATAGAGGGCAAGTACCTCAACATCATAAAGGCCATATATGACAAACCCACAACCAACATTATACTTAAGAGCAAGAAGCTGAAAACTTTTCCTTAAGATCAGGAACAAGACAAGGATGCCCACTCTCCCCACTTTTATTCAACATAGTTCTGGAGGTGCTAGCCACAGCAATCAGACAACACAAAGAAATGAAAGGCATCCAGATTGGCAAGGAAGAAATCAAACTGTCCCTGTTTGTAGATGACATGATAGTGTACATAAAAAACCCTGAAGAATCCTCTCCAAAACTATTAGATCTAATATCTGAATTCAGCAAAGTTGCGGGATACAAAATTAATACAGAGAAATCTGTTACATTCCTATACACTAATGATGAACTAGCAGAAAGAGAAATCAGGAAAACAATTCCATTCACAATCGCATCCAAAAGAATGAAATACCTAGGAATAAACCTAAGCAAGGAAGTGAAAGACCTATACTCTGAAAACTACAAGACACTCTTAAGAGAAATTAAAGAGGACACTAATAAATGGAAATTAATCCCATGCTCTTGGCTAGGAAGAATTAATATTGTCAAAATGGCCATCCTGCCTAAAGCAATCTACAGATTCAATGCAACCCCTATCAAAATACCTATAGCATTCTTCAATGAACTAAAGCAAATAGTTCTAAAATTCATATGGAACCATGAAAGACCCCGAATAGCCAAAGCAATCCTGAGAAGGAAGAATAAAGCGGGGGGAATTATGCTCGCTGACTTCAAGCTCTACTACAAAGCTACAGTAATGTAGACAATTTGATACAGGCACAAGATAAGACCCATAGACAAGTGGAGCAGAAATAGAGAGCCCAGATATAAACCCAAGCATGTATGGTCAATTAATATATGATAAAGGAGCCATGGATATACAATGGGGCAATGACAGCCTCTTCCACAGCTGGTGCTGGGAAAACTGGACAGCTACATGTAAGAGAATGAATCTGGATTACTGTCTAACCCCCGTACACAAAAGTAAACTCAAAATGGCTCAAAGACCTGAATGTAAGTCATGAAACAATAAAACTCTTAGAAAAAAATATAGGCAGAAATCTCTTGGACGTAAACATGAGCAACTTCTTCATGAACATATCTCCCCGGGCAAGGGAAGCAAAAGCAAAAATGAAGACATGGGACTATATCAAAGTAAAAAGCTTCTGTGCAGCAAAGGATAGCATCAGTAGAAGAAAAAGATATCCTGCAGTATGGGAGAATATATTCATAAATGACATATCCAATAAGGGGTTGACATCCAAATTATATAAAGAGCTCATGCACCTCAACAAACAAAAAGCAAACAAGCCAATCAAAAAACGGGCAGAGGAGCTGAACAGACACTTCTCCAAAGAAGAAATTCAGATGGCCAACAGGCACATGAAAAGATGCTCCACATCACTAATCATCAGAGAAATGCAGATTAAAACCACAATGAGATATCACCTCACAGCAGTTAGGATGGCCGCTATCCAAAAGACAAACAACAACAAATGTTGGCGGGGATGTGGAGTAAGGGGAACCCTCCTACACTGCTTATGGGAATGTAAATTAGTTCAACCATTGTATAAAGCAGTAGGAGGTTCCTCAAAAAAGTCAAGATTGAAATACCATTTGACCCAGGATTTCCACTCCTAGGAATTTACCCTAAGAATGCAGCAGCCCAGTTTGAAAAAGACATATGTACCCCTATGTTTATTGCAGCACTGTTTACAATAGCCAAGAAATGGAAGCAACCTAAGTGTCCATCAGTAGATGAATGGATTAAGAAGATGTGGTACATATACACAATGGAATATTATTCAGCCATAAGAAGAAAACAAATCCTACCATTTGCAACAACATGGATGGAGCTGGAGGGTATTATGCTGAGTGAAATAAGCCAGGCGGAGAAAGACAAGTATCAAATGATTTCACTCATCTGTGGAGTATAAGAACAAAGCAAAAACTGAAGGAACAAAACAGCAGACTCACAGAACCCAAAAATGGACTAATAGTTACCAAAGGGAAAGGGACTGGGGAAGATGGGTGGGAAGGGAGGGATAAGGGGGAAAAAGGGCCATTACAATTAGCACACATAATGTAGCAGGGGTGGGGGTGTGGTGGGGTGGTACGGGGAAGGCAGTATAACACAGAGAAGACAAGTAGTGATTCTATAACATCTTACTTTGCTTATGGACAGTGATTGCAATGGGGTGTGTGGTTGGGACTTGATAATAGGGAGAGTCTAGTAACCGTAATGTTGCTCATGTAATTATATATTAATAATAGCAAAAAAAATGCATTGAAAAATCAAGTAAAAATGAGATTTGTGATTTGTTTTACACAAATAGTTTTTCTAGATTGTTCATGGAATGGACATGATCTGGTCATTATCTAGTGCATGCTCTTGTGATCTGCACACCAGAAATCCTCATCACAATCTCTTAATGGAAACTTTACGGGTTTCTCTGTGATCATCATGCAATTAAACTGTAGATAATAGAAGCAGACATTTTCTTTTGCTGTTAATATACAATTACATGAGCAACATTATTGTTACTAGACTCCCCCTATTATCAAGTCCCCACCACAAACCCCTTTGCTGTCACTGTCCATCAGCATAGTAAGATGCTATAGAATCATTACTTGTCTTCTCTGTGGTATACTGCCTTCCCCGTATCCCCCTACCCCACCCCCATCCCCATCCCCGCTACATTATGTGTGCTAATTGTAATAGTCCTAAAAGCAGACATTTTTTTTTTAATAATTTATTTTATTTTAGTATCATTAACCTACAATTACATGGGCAATACCGTGATGATTGAACTCCCCCCATCACCAGGTCCCCCCCACCAACCCCACCACAGTCACTGTCCATCAGCGTAGTGAGATGAGAATCGCTACTTGTCTTCTCTGAGCTGTACAGTACCCCCCGTGCCCCCCCACCCTATGTCTGCCAATCGTAATGCCCCTTTTACCCTCTTATCCCTCCCTTCCCATCCATCTCCCCAGTCCCAAGCAGACATTTTTAAAACAATCTATTTGGGAATTTTGACCCAAATAGGAACTGAAAACTGTAATTATAGAAAAACAATAATAAATTTACAAATAATAAACAAATGTATTCCCCTGGAAGATTTTATCAAGAATGAAAATAAATGATTACTATACACAGAAAATTAGAAAGTAAAAAACAGAAGAAATATGGGAAAACAGGAGGGAATTTTTTTAAAGGGCAGAAATTAATAAGGGAAATTATGACTATGGCTATTTCACACTTAGCCTCAGCACCTAGTACATTGCGTGGCACATGGTTGCACTTAGTAAATATTTGCTGACTGAATGAACAAAAAACCCTACTTGACTTTAAAAACCTAAGAGTAGGTTCTTTGTTTAAAACAATGAAGTAGATAAAAGTGTAGCTAGACTAATTAAGAGAAAAAGAGAACAGAAATGCCCCAAATTAGCAATATAAGAATATATGTATAGTCAATGATGTGGAGATTTAAAAATATAGAGTATAAATAGAAAATTCTGATGAAATAAAAAATAAAGCTACTAAAACAATTCATGAAGAAGTGGTACACTTGGACAGAAAAGTAATCTTGGAAGACATCACAAAGTAACTTATGAAAATAGCTCCCAAAATATTCCTGGACCCAGATGGTTTAGTAGGTAAAGGTCTTCAAATTTGAGAAAACTATGATTACTGTGCATGTCTATGCATCATTTCCCAAAGCTTATTATATTATTAGGATATAGGTAATGATTTAAGGTATATGCAGATGACTATGTCTTCTAATAATTAATTTAAAATGTTTTAAAATTATAACTAGTACATTGCATCTGTGTTGCTTAGGATGAGATTGGTTTTAAAAAAACCATTATGAAGTTTATGCAGAAAAATATTAAGTGTGTAATAGGAGAGGTAAAGGCAAATATAGCCAAAATTGTGAAGATGGTACTTGAATAGTGGAAATTAGAAGAATATTCCAAAGTACATAAAAGATGGAAAACATTCCAATTTATTTTAATAAAAGTAGTCCTAATACTATGAATGCTACTCCTGATTCCAACGTTGCAAAGATAGAGCTAACAGAGAAAGCCAAAGTACATTCTTACTAATGTAGATGGGCAGGTCCTAACTTAATCTAACCATATATTTTAAAAATTTATACCACTGGTAAAAAACTGTTTCATTCCAAGAATGCAGTAATATTATTATATAAATTTACACTGTCAGTAAGTTGAAAGAGAAATTTTTTTTTATTATACTATATGTCAATAATGCATTTAGTAAAATTGAATATCTACCTCATAAACATTTAATAGGAATGAATGGGTCGTTCCTTAAGATAATAAAATGATTTTAAAGCCACATACACTGTGCTTAACAGAAAACTAAAAACATTCCTATGAAGGTCAGGAAGAAAACAGTGGTGTTCATACAGTACATTTTTTCCAGATAGACTAGCCAAAGCAGTAAGATTTTAACATTTTTATTAAATTTTATTAAAAATGAGACAAAATTAACATTATTTGTAAGTAATGTAAGTCTCATGTTAGAATGGCCAAGATCAAGTGAAAACCCATTAGAACTAGTGAGAATTCAGTAAGGTATGCAGCTTGGAAATGCATGCATGTGTATGTACCCCCCACATGTATGAATATGTGTATATATGCATTTGTGTTAGCAATAATCAGAAACAATGGTTTATTAAAAAGTCACATTCACATATGAGCAAAGTGTATAAAATCTGGGGGAGAAAGAAGGAATGTTCCATGCCTTTGTGATAAACTGTAAATTTAGACTGTAGTGATGATGGAATATATGTCCTCTGTTGAATGCAGGAATTATCCCTCATATATTATGGGTTTTAAAATCAGAAATAGTTGCTGTTTTGTAAAATGCCTTTTGAGCAACCATCTTGATGTTAATGATTTTTCTTTTTAGACATAAAGATTTGATGGATTTGAAAACTTTCACTTTACAATGAAATTTTAAGCCAGGTTTTTTTAAATCCCCCTTTTGGAAATTTTTTTTAACCTGAAAGATGAATTAGCAGCCTAAATTTTTATTGGTTCCTTGTTGCCTTATTGTAAAAAAAAGAAAAGGGTGTATGTGCAAGGTTAGCTCTAAAGTTTCTTGTAACTTTAACAGTCTATGATTTTACATTTTTAGACTTTTAAACTTTGTAACTCAGAAGTATTTTGTAGATGGAGGAGACTTGGATTTTACCTGTTGGGTATGTTGCCCAAATGTTTGTTAGATGTGAGATTTCTGTTTTGTTGAGTGTTTTTAAAAAATGTATGTGGCTCTGATCAGATGGGATCAGCCTTTGTAATAGTACCATGGAAGCAGCTTGAGAACATTGCAGCCTCCGCGTATCCAAATGAAGACTTTGCCAACCCTTGACAGCACGCATCCCCTGGCGTGGCTTTACCCATGCTGCTCTGCTTTATGAGATACCGGCGCTCCAGTTAGTCCATCAGCAGCCCGCTCAGTCTTCGGGGCCGTCTGGCACCCCCTTCACGTGGCCATTGTGTGGCCGTTGGTTTTTCTCCAGATGAGTGACAGCCACTTGTGAACAGAGATTTGTCTCACTTGTCTCGATGTCCCGCAGCTCTCCTCAAGCCCTAGCAAAAAGGAGGGTCTTAATGAATTGATGGTAGCTGGCCCTTGTATTTCCAGGGAATTTTTGAATTCTCAGAGAAAGTGGGCTTGCTACTTGAAAATTAATGTGGTTGGCCAAATATTTTAAATGGAGATTAAAGAACAAAAACCACTTATGTTATGAACTTCAGAAAAGCTTGTTTGTAGAAAGAGTTTTTCCACATTCCACAGCACTGCAAAGATAACCCAGATATCCTGGCCACAGACTCCCTGGGGGCTGGCACAGGGAACTTGCCCACCCTGTCTCCTTTCATCTCTGTCAGAGAGGCAGAATGCAGGCCACCATCTCTGTGTCCCTCAGCTTTCACAGCTCTTTGTCTGTTTTGTCTTACCCAAACTTCTGCCTCTGTGCATTTTATTTCTAACCCTTGCTTTTTTCCTCAGAAAAATTTGTGTTTTCTCCTTCACTCTGTCCTTCCCTTATTTCCAGCTGCTTGCTCCGAACTGAACCTCGGTTGTGGGTAAGGGTTAAGATTGTGAGTTAGGATAAATCTGGAAAAGTAAAGTCATGAATTTTGACCTGAAACTATATCCAGTAAAGAATTACTGCCAACAACCTCCATAGCCCTTGAAAATCCCCTTTGTTTTATCTGCCAAAGAATTCATCTCCTTCCTCTAATTGGTTGTGCTTTTCCAAATTAAAAAAAAAAATCTTAGAAGGTTAAATTATCAGCAGTCTAACCTTCTGATTTATAAACAGATAAACAAAGAGCCTATTCATAATGGTCATAGAGCATTATGAAAATTACCTGTTTATAGTGACATTTTCATCTCTTCTGCTCTCCCTGCAATCTGAGTGCAGTACAATGAGCCAAAGCTACATGGAATTACATGCTTGCAAACCAGACCACGGATGCGGTAAAACAACCTCTTTATGCAGGTTAACGAAGCAGGAGGAGGTATGTGTTTCTGTGTAGTGTTTGCGTTTCTGTGTCTGTGGTTGTGTGAGTGTGTGTGCGTCTGTCCCTCACAACTTCCCTTACATCCTAACCTGTGGCATTCTGCTTTTGTGCTTTATTCCTTGGTAGGGATTTCCAGTCAGTAATTGTAGGTGATAAAGAAAGAAGAAAAGAATGAAAATCAAGAGATAACAGTAATTAGAGCAATGATTACATTTAGTGTAAACTGTACATTGAAGTGACCTTCTCTTTATAATAAGTTCTCCTTATAATCAGATGTAGCCTTACGCTAACCATTGAGGATACAAACGTCTCCTTTCCATTGACTGTTTTTCCTCTTACTCAGGTCATCACTATCATTGCCAATTCTGTTGCCTGCCTTGACTCTGGGGGTGCACTGGGGGCTTCGCAATGACCTGTCAGACCCTGCCGTGATCACATGCTTGTTAGTGTTCTGGACTTCCCTCTCTTATCATCCCTTGCCTCTGATCTGTTCCCATGTGCCTGGAAACCGGAAACTGAAGCTGCCAGAACTGTGTCTGAGCCAGAAGTGCTTCTCCTAATCATAAGGGTGTGAAGTTTAGGGCACAGACACTTTTAGCTTCTCTAGAGACCTCTTCCAGTTACTGACAGTATCTCAGGTAGCTGAATATTTCAGGCTGCACGGGTGACCCTGTTAGATAAGCCCTGTTGCACGTGTGCGTGCCCACATGCCATTGCTTGCCTCAGCCCTGCCCGTGCCCTGCGGTCCATACCACACTCCTTGGCTTGCTTTGCCCCCTCCATCCTTGCTCCTCACAGGGCTTTACAGCTGACTCCTCCCTAGGTGACAAAGGCTGTCTTGGCGAGGATAGTCCCCATTAGCCCCTGCCTTACACCCATTACAGTTAGGGCCTATTTTTACTCTCAAAAGTGCCACCATTTGCAAGGTAAATTATACCTTTGTCCTCGTCCTCTACTTTTTAGCCCTTCTCAGCTCAGAGGTCACCTCCCCAGGTAGACTTTTTCCCATAAGGTTGGCTCTCCCTGTGCCCCTGACCCTGTTAAGATCTTTTGTGTCCTGTGGCTGCTGAATAGCCTCCAGGGCTTGGTGGGACCTGAGCCAGGGTTTGTGAGAAGTAGAAAAATTTAGGCTTTTAGAGTGTAGGGCCAGACTGGAAGGGAGTAGGAGGGGAGGTGCTGTGTGCTGGGAGGGTCTGGAGGGAGGAATGTGTATGAGAGCGTGGGAGGAGAGGGAGAATGGAAGGTGGGAAAGTGCTGTAGACCTGGATTTATAGGAAGGCTTACTGATGTGATTGTGTGCCTTTGAGAAGTTCCCATCTGCTCTACCCTTCCAGGCTGTAACAGTCAGATCTGAGGGTCTCAGAAATGAGACGGTAAGAGTGGTGACCCTTGAAAGGGACCATATAGGGAGGCACTTCTGGGGAGGCTTGAGTATAAACGGATCACGTGAGATAATCAAACTCCATTTTCTCCAGGTGATACTAGACAAAGCCCTTGATCCAGAGGCAGATGGTCAAGATTCATTTTTCCTTTTTTGACCTTGATGGATTTTCATGTTGGTGAAAGGGCTTGAGCTAGATCTGTGCCATCACTTCTGCCTTTTATGAGACTGACACGCTGCCTACTGCACTGAGGCACACTCACTTCTGCCTTTTAGAAGCACGTGATTGCGTCTTATGCTTTGGAGAGACCAAACTAGAAAGCACTTTGAATTTCTACAGAGTACTATTTTTTTTCCAATTGCAGACCAGAAAGGAAAACTTCCAAATAAGGATGCATGAACTACTCTGGGAAACAAAGGGAAACAATAACTAAAATACAAGTCTTTGCCCTGGCATGAAAAGAATGCAGACTGTTAACTGACCCAAAGGTTTTGGTTTTATTTCATGTTTAGGTGAAATGGTCAAATTTAACCATTGTTCCCAAAGAAATTTCTCTTCAGACTTCTAAGATATTTGAATGATTATATTATTGTGGAGAGCACAGTGGTCACCTTTATCTGTAAAACTGTCATGCTTAATCATGTACGTACCAGAAATAATGCCTGGAAGCTAAGTTTAGAAGAATTAACCTAGGCTCACAAATGATAGGGCAGACATTCAGTACCTGTATGTCACCAGCACTGCTGGTCACCTCCCAACAGTTCAGCAGCTAAACATACAAGGAGGGTTCCATAATCATGGTCATTTGGTTCTTCGGACAGTGGACAGACTGCCCCTTGTTCTATAACTGTCAGGATTATACCCAAGGATGAGAAGTGTTTCACAGAGAGGTGAATGAACAAAGCCGAGTGCAGAATTGGTGTATATACCCATTATGTCTCTGTTAAACTGTAGTTAAGGAGATGTAAATTGGCAAACTCATGTGTCTTGGGGGCATCTTAAAGCTCTGTGAGTAAGAATGTTTTGACTGGGCCTGAGCAGCCCACCCGGCAGACACCCTGCCACTCCCTTCTGTTCCTTTCTTGGCCTTCACAGACATTTATTTACCTGTCTGGCTCTGTAGGCTGTTGCATATTTTACTTATGATGAAAAAATAATGGTAATAATGAGACTAATTAAAACTAAATAAGACTAAATTAAAGGTTACTTTAAGGTAAGTTAAATAATAAAGTTAATATACTTCATATATGTAACGAGGTCATAATGGATGAGTTACTGGTTACTTCCTGGGGAAGTAAGCCTTGAGACAGATTTGTGTGCAGAAAGTTTATGTGGGATGCCCAGGGAAGCAGCACCTTTGCAGGAAGGGTGGGTGGCAAGGGTAATGAGACCAGGCAGAAGCTGAATGTGATGTGGTCCCAGCAGGGGCAGCCAGTCCTAAGGGGTGCTCAAGCCAGGGTGGCCCTCCAGAGCTGTCCCAGACTGAGGCTGTGTGGTCAGACCCCGGTCCCTTGCCCCCAGCAGCCACAGGAGGGCTTCAGGAGAGAGAGAATGTGTGTCCTTGCTTTTTCTTGCAGTCTTTCATTTCCTTTATGAGTTCTGCCCTTAAGGGAGCATGCTGATATTCTGAAAGCAAATAGACCTTCAACCAGGATTTTCTAACCCAGAAAGTTCACTCTCAGGAAGTTGGCTCCATGGCTGGCAACAGGTTCTGCCCACACAAAGACCAGCTGACTCAGGAGGTCAGCACCGGGCCTGACTCAAGCTCTTCCATGCTGTGCTGCCGCCCTCATCAGGGCTTGTTTCCCTGGGACATCTGGCCAGGACCTCACAGGCACCTCCTTTGTGCCTGTGGCCAGGTCAGGGCTTGCCCTAAAGAGTGGAGGCTGGGAGGTGAGGCCAGGTGACGTTGTGATAGACTAAGAAATGTGTATGGTCCCAGGCTCCCGGCACAGAGCTTCTGAAACCCTTGGAATTTCAGTGAGTAGGAGTAAGAAGAGCCCCTTCTGTCATTCATAATAAGCCCCTTTCAACCATACTGAGTTTCTGGCGATGAGGTGACTCTTGGAGGTTGGAAGCTGGTTGCCTGAGGAACTGACCCTGTGATGGGGGCTGGAACCTCGCCCCCCACCCCTCCCCCACCGACTTCTGGGGAGGGGAGGGGGCTTTGGAGAATTTAGCCACCAGTGGCCAGTGATGTAGTCAATCACGCCTACATAATGGAACCTCCATAAACATCCAAAACAGTGGGATTTGGAGAGCTTCTGGGTTGCCAAACACAGGGAGGCGCTGAGAGGGTGATGCTCCCTGGGGAAGCTGCATGTGCCCCCCCTACCCTGCCCCAGGCATCTCTTCACCTGGATGTTTCCGAATTGTATCCTTTATAATAAACCAGTAATCTAGTAAGTAGACTGTTCCTGAGGTCTGTGAGTTGTTATAGCAAATTATCAAACCTGAGGTGGGGGTTGTGGGAGTCCCCAGCTTTCAGCTGGCTAGTCAGAAGCAGCACGAGTGACAACCTGGGACTTGCGATGCAAAGCAGGGGCAGTCTTGTGGGTCTGAGCCCTTAACCTGAGGGCCCTGTGTTGACTCCAGGTAATTGGCATCACAATTGAATTATAGGACACCCCGAGTTGGAGAGCTGCCCGGAGTCGGATGCCCTGCACGTTTGGTGTCCGTGATTGGTGTGAGTCCACTGCAGAAACAGTTTGTTTTTTTTTGGCTTCTTGAAGGCCTTGAGCCTCCCCTGCCTTCTGCAGCTCAGCCTTGGCAAGAGAGCCCTGGCCAGCTGTCAGTGAAGTGCTTCTACCTGCGAGAAGGTTCCAGCCTGCCCTGTCACTGTGGGCGTGGCCCCTCCAGTCGGGAGCCATGGAGGGTCCAGTCTTACCTCCAACACCCTCATCAGACCGTCAGAACCCCTCACTCACCTCCTCCTCTAGTCGGAGAACATCTGCTCTAAGTCAGCCCTGTGCTTAGAATTCAGACATTTGGATGTGTCGAGGTGCGAATCCCTCTTTACTCATTTTGCCTGGCAAGTGGTGACCCCGTTAAGCCTTTGAACTCTTTCCTTTACCTCAGGTTAATTTTCAACCATTGCTTTCTTCTTACCATCTGGCTTTCCTATTATACTTATATCAGCTCTTCCTGATTGTCCGCCACATCTCTTAATTTTTAAAAAATTGTATTCATCTCATTGTCTTTTTCTCTCAATTCTGAGTGAATTCCCTTAGTTGGTCTTACAATTTGTTGACTGGATTTTCCATCATGTTCAGTATTGCTGGTCATCAGTATTTTGCACATGAAATCAATTTTTCCAGGTGCTAAGTTTTCCCTTTTAATGAAGGTATTTTCCTTTCAAATCTTCTTAGAAGTACATGGATAGGAGACTTTCTGAGGATCTGTTTACCACACTGGCCTTGCTGCATGAATCTGGGAACCAGGACTGATTTGCTGCCAAATCATGGGTTCATGCTCCTCCTGGCCTTTGGTCACCAACCTCTGTCACACCAGTATTCTGAACAAAAAGAACGCTGTGGCACCTTTTATAGGTACCGTGGCTTCTCTCAGCACTGTCCAGCTCCGGTCCTTGCACAGGAGCGTTCTCTGGCCTCTGCAGGACCTGGGTGGGAGGTCGGATTGGGTGCGCCTGAAGGATGGACTCCAAGGCAGCGTTCTACAGCCTTTAAACTTCCCTATTTGCATCATGGCAAGGGATTGGAATCCAGGGGTGAATTAGATGACACAGAAAACAGAGGCACACAGAACATGGCACATCACATAGAGAATGTTCCTTTAACAAACTCATCCTGATTTAAATTGTGTTTGGACCCCTTGGCTTATGTAAATGCACAAATTCCTCAGTGTAATAGCTTTTCCTTAATGTTTAACAGCATAGGCTCTGGAGCCAGAATTCCTGCATTTGCTGTTTCCCTCCTCTGTAAACTGGGAATAATAGGGTTTCATTAAAGGAGTTCTCAAGGACAATGTAATGTTCTTAGAACTATGCCTAGAAGGAAGTAAGTTCTCAAAAAATGTTAATAAATGTTAACAAATGAACAGTAAAAGTTCATGCCTCAATAAATATTCATACCTCCTCCTTCCTCTCCTTTTCTGTCATTTTAGTCATTTTCCTTGAGGTGGGTAACGTCTCACTTACCACCAAATATTGACAGTGTTTGGTTTCCCTGCCTCCCTGTCCCACTCTGCTCCACCCTCCAGTCCCGCCCCAAGGTCCTTCTGGTGTAGCTGGGAAGTATACTAATTTCCTATTGCTGCTGTAACAAATTATCACAAATTTACGGTCTTAAAACAATACAAATTAATTTTCTTACAGTGCAGGAGGTTAGGAGCCTCACATCAAGGTGTTAGGGCTGCCTTCCTCCTGGAGCCTTCAGGGAAAGTTCATTTCCTGCTTTTTCAACTTCTAAAGGCCGCCTGCCTTCTTCCTGCATCTCCAGAGTTCACCTCTCCAACCTCCAGATCTATCATCATGTCTCCTTTTTCTGTCTTTGACCCTCCTGCCTCCCTTTTTAAGACCCTTATGATTACATTGAGCCTGCCAGACAATCCAGAATCATCTCAAATAAGATCCTTAATTTAATCACATCTGCGAAGTGTCTTTGCCTTGTAACATTTTCCAGAGATTCCAGAGATTAGGATGAGGACATCTTATGGGGACATTATTCAGTTGACCACAGGAGGCATGTCGTAAAACCCATCCCACACTTGCGCCTTAAGCAAAGAGATGTGGAGCTCAGGCCAGGAAGCAGTGTTCTTCCTGGGGACCCTGGGAAAGGCTTCACAGAGGAGGGATGTTCAAGTCCAGTCCTGAAGGATGACAAGGCCTTTGCTAGGGGTGGAGGGGCTTTTAGGCAGAGGAAATAGCACACATTATGAAAGAATCCAGCAGTTTTGAGGGCAAGGTAGACCTAGGATGTGACCAGATTTCTAAGAAGGGGTGGTAGGCAAAGAAATGTGTAGGTTAGGATAGAATAGAGTGTGCTGAGATAATGGCTTTGGAGTGTATCCTGTGAAGAGAGGGGAACCAGTGGAGCTGTTCTGGTGTGTGTGTGTTTGGTTTTTTAATATAAATGTTTTGTCTAATTATGTAAGTGATCCTTGCTCATTTTATAGAGAATGAAAAAACTAAAGAAATGTACCCAGAAAATAAAAATCATTCATAATCCTACCACTCAGAAATAATGACTCTTGAAATTTTTGTGTGGTGTGGTCATGGATCCTTTTATGTGTTTACACACCCATTTTCACACAGTTAAACAATGTTGTACATTAAAATTCATACCTTGACTTCTTGAACAATGTATTGTAAGATTTCTTCATATCATTAAATATTCTCAAATATTCTTAACATCTCCATCATATACTATTGCATATAGACAGTAGCATAATTTATTTGACCCTTTTGTTGGATCCACTGTTTTTCTCTACTTTAAATAATTATAATACATAAGTCTGTGTTTAAGTTTCTGAATATATCCTTAGACTAAATTCTTATGTAGCTATCTAGTTGGCCAAAATATGAGATTGTTTATAGTGCTCGATATGTATATATCTGTGTTCTTCCTTAAAGTGTTATAAAATACATGCAGCTGTGTAGGGCAGTGTTGGTCTCACTGCAACCTGCCAGCATTATTATGACCCTAAATAATTCTCCCTGATTTGATAGACATAACAATTATTTCATTGATTTAGTTTGGCATGTATACATTCATTGGTCATTTTTCCCTACAATTTGTCTGCTCCTATCTCTTCACAATGTTCCATTGGGTTTTAATGTTATTCTTGTTTATTTTTTGGTATAAACACTACCAATCCATTTCTGTTGTATTGTTGCAGGGTTTTTTTTTTCTGGTAGTACATTGATTATTACATGTTTTTGAAATATAGAAGTCTAAAACTGTTATGAGGCAATTAATTTTTCCACTGTGATTTCTTACATTGTTTCTACCTTAAAAGGATTTTTCCCACCCAAAGGTCGCATGTTTTTGGCTTTCATGTTCCATGGTTTAATATTTATGTCTTTAATCCATTTGGAATGTACTGGTATACGACGTAAGAAAATGTATTTAAACACTCAGCAATTGTTTCAGCGTTTACTGAGCAAAATTTCTTTTCTTCACTGATTTGAAGTTGCTATTTTTTATGTTAGATAGTTATATATTCTTGGATATATTTGCTGTACTCTATGTTCTGCTCCATCGATGACATGATTTTAATTGTTTAGCTCTGTAATATTTGAGTATCTGCCAAACAAAATTTTCTTCATTGTAAATTTTTTCTCTATTTTTCCATGTTTATTCTTTGAAACAAGTGCTTGAGTAACTTTATCTGGTTTTCAAAAAAATTCAATTTGAATTTTGGTGAAATTTCATTACTTTAGGGGAAAATCAGCACATTTTCCAGTATTGAGCCTTTCCCTGTAGGAATGTGATAAATGTCTTCATTATTTATTAAATTTCTTAATTCTCTGTAAAGGGAGAAATAAGTTAAAGGTGATGTATTAAGACTGGATGATTGGGAAATGGTGGTATCGCTGAGCAAGAGCCAGAGATGGGGAGAGAGAGAAACCAGGGAAGTCAGGAGAATTTGAGAAGCAACATACCGAGTTCACATTTAGAAATTTTGGGCTTTGGCCCACAGGCACGTCTGAATGGTTCTGCTGTCTTCCATTGGGCTGCTGTTGATTTGTAGTGGGGGAAAGTGGTTGCTGGTCAGTGGAGATGGTCTGTATTTTTCCCTTAGGCTGAATACCTCTGCTCCCTCTCCCCAGGATGCTTCCTTCCCCACAGGAGGAGTGGATGGCAGCAATACAGATTTTCCACCATTCTGCTCACTTTCTGTCATCTCTGCCTCCACTGCCTCCAGTCTTTTTGGAGTCTTTTCTGAGAATTATCCTCTTAACTGTTCTCTCAGGGTGACACTTTTCAGGATTGTGGGATGAGATCGGCTCCTCCCTAATTTTAGCCATGCTGGTGTACTCTTTATTGTTTTATTACATATTGTTTATTGGGTTTGTTGCTTCATCTTTCTGCTCCACTTTCTTTGTCCACAAGTCCATTAGCTCTATCAGAACAACCTGTCCTCTGTGCTTTTACTGGTCTGCCCCCAAGACCCAGCTTCATTGTGATCTCTTCCTTGACCACCTTCCTGACTCTCTGGGATGGACCCAGTGTCCTGTGCTCCCAAGGCTCCCTGTGCACTGTTTCCACTCTGTTTACTGCATTGTGTGGAAACCATCTCCTTGTGTGTCCGGTACATACATTCCTACATCAATACCTTGTGCCATGGTGCTTAGCACATACAAGATACCTAGGAAAAGTTTGTTATAGGTAATAATCTAAGCTACATTTATGCCAGGATGTAGAGAGGGAGAGATTAAACAAGTGTTTGGAAATCTTATAGCTGGAGAATAGTATTTAGGAATTGTCCACTTGCAGTGACTAGTTGAAGCTTTAGAAGTGGGTAGCAGAGAAGGGTGCTAAAAGAGAAGAGCAGTCAGTAGCCCCCCTCCTGCCCACTTCTGGCGTACCTGAGGCCAGGAGTCTGGGTATAAGGCCTGGTCCCATCTTTTGGCCACTGACTACGGGAGAGTTGATTGTCAGCACAGTAAAGGCAAGTGTGTCAGTTCCTTTTCCCCTTCCTGCTTTGAGCCCTTGAAGGGGCCCTGGGTCCTCAGATCCAGGAGCCTGGACTAGGAAGGACCTGGCATTTGGGAAGGAGTGCTTCCCCTCTGTTTATTCTGAGACATGAGATCGCACAGAAAGGCTCCCCATGGCTAGGGGGAGGAGGTCCCGGGTGCCAACCATTCCCCGCAGTGTCTGCAATGAGAGCTTCCATGTTGTCCCGTGCATGATTTGCCACTGCCAAGAAGCATCGATATGTTTGGGTGCCAAGGGCCCCAACCGTATTTAGCAAAGAAGAAGCGTGACCCACTTGAAGGGTGATTTAATAACTTGGGACAGGGAGCTGAAGCCGAACATTCAGAACAAGCATAACTAAATCAAAGAGGCAGAAGAAAGCATTCACCAGAAAAAAGTAATAACTCTCAGAGAGTTGTTATTCCTGATTTGAAACTCCTACTGGATGAAATACAAAGGATTGTTATCCCTACTGAGGACCTAATTTGCTTACTGGAAAGAGTATCTTGTAAAAACAAAGATAGTGAAGTCATGAGGTGAAATAAGTAAGATCCTTGAGGGACCCATCTAGGATGCCTATAATTGAATGCTAGATTCCTAGAAGGAGAAGAAACAGATGGGAAAGACATAGTTAGTAAAAGGAGAAAACCCTTTGAACTGAAAATTTTAGACTTCAGATTAAAGGACTCAATGGAATTCTAGAAAAAGGCAAAATTGAATTGCTAGACTGCAGCAGTGAAGATAAAAATCCTACCAGACAGGAAGGTGGGTCAGTTTTGAAGAGAATTAGGATGGTACTGGAGCGCTCATGTGCTGAAAAAGAGAGCAGTGTCTGTAGTCACTGGTGGCTGTAAAGAACTGCAAGGGCTCTGTGCCCAGCCGTTCCAGCCTGGTTCTTACTTGCAGGCTACAGAAGCTGAGTTAGGAAGAAAAATCAATTTTTAAAGGATATTGAGTTATGGAATTGTCATAAGGCTGGGGACTGTGCAGCCATGAACAGTGCCTAAAATCTCGTGCAGAATTGGCTCAGGCTGGACATTGCTGCTCTGTGTGTGGGCACCAGACTTGCTGGCCCTAGAGTCTACAGTGAGCACCTGGCCACTAATGGCCAGGATCGTCATCTTGCTGCAGCCACTATAGCTACCAGTGAGCATTTCCTGTCATAGTCCTTGCTTTGCAGCATTAGTTCCTGAGTCTAAGTCTGGGGCAGGTGTAAACAGTGGCAGGGTCCAGGGGCAGCCCTAACTGCAAGGGGTCCTGAGAGGGAAGGTGGACCCTGCCTTCAACCCAGACTGAGAGAGTCAGGGAAGTCCTCAACTGTAGGGAAGAAAGGTTGAAAAGCTAACTAGCCAGAAAGAATGCCAGATACAAATTCTCCTGCCAAGATATCAGGGCAAAAGAAGGATATTTGTAGACGTGAGGGATTTAGGTACCCTACTTGAGCAAATATTCAGACATCCAGTTAGGTAATAGTAATTGGGTCAGTGGAAATTCTAAACAAGAGGAAGACGAAGGACATAGGCACAGTGGTAAACAGTGGGCCTTGCTCCATGAAATATCGCACACATAAATGGAGGCTATTAATGTAGCTGAGTAAGTGCAAAGTAGGATTCTTGAAAAGGAGGCTCAAACTTTTAGGGAAAAAAAATCTAGGAAATAGCTCAGAACTAAAAATTCTAGACCAAGGCAGCAAAACCCAGGATTGTAGGTGGGGGCATTCAAGGCATTCAGATGTACAGTTACTCTAGAATTAATCTCGTCTTTGTTGGCAAGGGCAAGGGATTGAGGGCATAGTGATTGAATTTTGATGAAAGTTTGGCTAAGACTGTTAGGAATGGCCGGTAACCACAAACAGAAGAGAAAAGCATAGCATTCCCAAAATAACAGGAATTGAGGATGATAATGAGGGGTAAAAACCAAGCCAAAAAGGAATAAAGAGAAGCAATATCCAATTACCAAAGGTGAGAAGAGGAAAAAAGGAGAAACAAGAGTTAATAAACTTTAAACAAAATGAAGAGGAAACAGTATAGCCAAATAGCCCCACAATAGTCTTAAACTGAATTCACCTAGTGAAAAAACAAAGATCAGCAATGTTAGTGGCAGACCAAGCAGAATGTAAGAACAAAAGCATTTAATAAAAGGACAAAGAGGGATATTATATACTGATAAAAAACAAAAATATGTAACCGTCTTTAATCTTTAAGCAACAAAATACATAGGACAAAACTGGGAATAAAAGAATTTAATTAAAAAAAAGTATTATACTAGGAGATGTTAGTTATGTGTCTTTTCTAATTTGACAGGCCAGGGAAACTAGATTGTTAACTTGGATGTCCCCGGGGACTTGTTGGACAGCACGAATATGTGAATTATTGGGTATGGGGCTGCGGAGATGATGGGGATTACACAGTGAACTGGAGAGTGCATGCCTTGCCTAAAGGCATTGAGATTCATACATTTTAAAGCACTTTTCCAGCCAAACAAAATATATCTGTAGCTTGCAGGCTGCCAGTTTTCAGCCTCTGAAACAAGTAAGAAAAGCAAAAATAACAAAGGTTATAAATAACACACTCAACAAATTATAGAGTACGGAATATTTAGTCTTCCTCTAGATCTAGAAGTTGTTTACAGAAGTTGATTGTGTACTTTGTCACAGAAAACAAAAAGTAAAATAGAAAAATTAGGATTTAATATGCAATAATCTGTCATCTTGAGCCAGTGAAATTGGTGGTAAAAAATATTATTAAAAATTACTTTGAAACTCAGGGACACTGTTCATAAATAATCTCTGCACCAAAAGAAAGTCAAAACAAATGATAAATCATCTAGAGCTCAACAAAGGAAGGAGAGTTTTGTAGCAAAATGTGTGGTGTAGAAGTAAAGCTATACTGGTGAAAATTTATAACCATAGATACTTTTATTAGCATAAGAAAAGAAAAACAAAAAATATAAGTGATATATTTAACTTATGAAAGTAGAAAAATAAAAGGAGAAATAATAATGGTAAAAACAAATGTATGAAAAAATATAAAATGGTAAACAAGGTAATAGCAAACACTAGTTCTTTGAAAAGGCAAATAATGAAATTATCTCTGATAAAAGAAAAAAGAAAATATTAAAAGTTAGTAAGGCTCTTGTTACAGTTATGAAAGAAGTGAAAAATTCAGTTTATAATAATACATTTGAAAAAGTGGAGGAAATGAATGAATTTCCCTTTTAATTCACAAAATTCTTCCTAGAAAAAAGTGTAAAACTTTGAGTATTGTCACTACTATTTAACATTGTTTTGGTGTTAAACCAAAAGATGTTTTTGCCTTACTGCATTGAATATTGAAAAGAAAAAACAAATTTGACCCAAGAATAAGGGAATTTATAAGTGATTGTGAGATAAATATAAAAACGCTAGTTTTTTTCTACACTAGCAATAACTGGTTAATACTAGAAATTGAAAAGAAAGCCAATTCATAGGTGGCATAAAATATCTAGGAATAATTTTAACTAGAAAATTATAAGGTGAAAGTATTAAATCTAATTGTAGTTCATAAAACAAGACTTGAAATAATGAAGAAACTATACTTCATTCCAGGATGGGCAGATTTAATATTACAAAATTATTAGTCCTTCTCAAAGTAATAAACCTTTGGGATTAATTTCTCTTCAGACCTGTTTTAGGAAGAAAGGAAACCTCACAAAGTGTCATTTTTAATTGGGCATGTTCTTAATTATTCTGCATAACAAAGTAATATTTGGAGAAGATAGACTAAGTAACCTCCATCTCTTAAAAATTTTTAGAGTTTCATAGAGGCCACCAGATAGAGTTGGTTTAGAAAAAGGGAGACAAATTTTTTTTTAATTAGTATTTATTCTGTGGGGCATGATCTGACAGTTACAAGTGTTATATGTTGTTAAATGAGTCTTTGAAAGATTATATGACAGTAAATGGTTACATTGTAGAGATCACAATACATAACCACTGGAAGAATTTTTTTTAATGACCTAATATCATGTAATTTGTGTTCTGGTATGAAATTTTCAGTGATAGCATGATACTGTCACTGGATTCAAAAAGTGCCAATCCCAAAAAGCTTAGATGGTTCTATCAAAAACTAGAATAGATGGCTTAAAAGTAGCTTTAGTAATGATGAAGACAGTGAAGTGATATATAACATGCATGTGATGAATTTGGATAAAGATTTTCTGAAATATGAGTATAGGCTCAATATTTCTAAATGAATATATTTTATGTAATGTGATTTTAAGTATGTATATATAAACATAAATTTAATGTATTAATATACATTATATAATGCAGTAAGACATGATATATTAATTCTGTAAAATGTAAAACGTTATATATTAAATATATATATATTTATATAAAAATAACAAAAAGGAAGGGATTTGACTTTGTAGCAATAAAAGCTTATTCAAGTTGGTCAAGAAACTTTTTTTAAAATTATGGTTGATATGCAATCTTATATTAGTTTTAAGTATTCAACATAGTGGTTCCCCAGTTACCCACATTATCACATTCTTGCCACTAGTGCAGTTACTATCTGTCAACATAGGAAGATGTTACAGACTCATTGGCTGTATTCTTCATGCTGTACTACTATCCCCTTGACCAACTTATATTATGATTGAGAATTTTTGTGCCCCTTTAGCCCCCTCTTACTCCCCACCCATCCACCCCAACCCCTCCCCCTCTCCCTCCCCCATGGTAACCACCAGTCACTTCTCAGTGTCTGCGAGTCTACTGCTATTTTGTTCATTTTGCTTTGTTTTTATACTCCACAAATAAGTGAAATCATATGGTATTTGTCTTTCTCCACCTGGCTTATTTCACTTAGCATAATACCCTCTAGTTCCATCCATGTTGTCACAAATGGCAGGATTTCTTTCTTTTTTATGGCTGAATGATATTCCATGTGTACATATACCACATCTTCTTTATCCATTCATCTACTGATGGACAGTTTGGTTGCTTCCATATCTTGGCTATTGTAAATAACATGGCAGTAAACATAAGGGTGCATATATCTTTTCAAATCAGGGATTTTGTTTTTGAGAAGCTTGTATTTTGTTTCTGTTTCTTCCTCTTTTGGGAAATGGTTATCACCTTACATACAGGATCACACTCTTTATTAGGATTAAATTTGGCTGCAAGTGACAAAACCCCCCAAATAACAGCGGTTAAACAAGACCCAAGTTTATTTCTCAAGTAGAAGTCTGGGTAGGTGGTGCCTCCTCGTGACTTCTGGCTCTACTATGTGAGGCCCTGACCTCATAGTCCCAAATGTGGTATTAGCATTTCAGACACCAGGATGGAAGAAAGGGCTGAGCACTGCCTGTTAGGGAGAGTTTTCAGAAAACACTTCATCCAGTTGACCAGAACCCAGTCACTCAGCCACACCGAGCTGAATAAAGGGGCTAGAGAATGTCCGTATTCTGAAACCACGTGCTCAATAAAGAGTTGTGTCACTGAGGAAGAACCAGAGAAGAAATACTGGGGTACACAGCCTCTGCTTAGACATATGTAATAAGCTGGGGAAAATGTTGCAAAATGTCCTGAATATATGAAGTACAGCTATGGACAAATAAAGAAAAACTAAATGAAAAAGGAGGTGATTGTACAGGTCATTGGCAATTCAATGGCAAAAACAAAACAAAACAAAGATACTGAATATCAATTGTAATCAGAGAAACAAGTTAAAAGAAACCATTTTTCACCCATCAAAAAGAATACTGTCCAGTGCTGGTCAAGGTACAGAGAAATAGTTACTCCAAACATTGCTCATGGCAGGGGGAATGATTGCAGTCTTTCAGCAGTAGCTACTGAGATTGAAAATCTGTTCCTTTTGACAAAGTGATGCCATTTGGGGGATTCTGTCCTCTAGAAATAAAAGCACCAGTACTTAAGTATGTTAATTGAAAAAGAAAAGTTTGTTAATTGTGATACTTTTTTGTAATGGCCCAAATCTAGGAACAATCTGAATGTTCCTCAGTAGGAACTGGTTGAATAAACTGTGGTACATCATTCTTAAAAAGTAATATATTATTAAAAAGAACAAGTTAGACCTACTTTCCTGGAAGTCTACAAATACAATGTATTCTAAAGCAATAAAATAGAATCGACAAAGGAATGTTTACAGCTTTATGTCATGTATACATATATTATCCCAAACAGAAGGCTAAGCCTGTTGATATCAACATGGAAGAACACATTCTTTCCATATTCCCAATTTCATATCGGTATTTCAGGAAAGTAGGGGATTTTGATTATTTCCATTTTAGAAAGCATTATTTCTATATTCAGAGGGGAGAGGTTAGTGATTAAGAGTAAGAACTCTGGAGCCCACATTCCCTGGGTTTGAATCCCAACTCAGGATGTGTAAGCCTGGAGCGAGTTATCTGGACCCATCTATGTTTCTGTTGCCTGTGAGGCAAAATATGTGTGAAAACAGTACCTGTTGTGTGGGGTTTCAATGAGCTGATATATGTGAAGTAGTTGGTGCAGAATAAGTTGTGTATAAGAGAAGGCTGTTTTTGTTCTTTTTAAAATTAAAAATATTAATAAAGTTAAGGATAAGGGACATTTTAGTGCTTGATTTTGAAAAACATGGTGAAACAACACAATTTCTTTTTTATTAATTAAAGTATCACTGATATACAATCTTATGATGGTTTCGCATAAACAACACTGATTTCAACATTTGCCCATATTATCAAATCCTTACCCTCCCCATTGCACTGTCCATCAGCATAGTTAAGATGCTAAAGAGTCATTACTTGTCTTCTCCGTGCTGTAGTCCCTTCCCCATGACCTACCTATATTGTGATTGCAAACTATAGTGCCCCTTAATCCCCTTCTCCCTCCCCAACCCCTTACTTTTGGTAACCACAAGTCCCTTCTTGGTGTCTATGAGTCTGCTCCTATTTTGTTCCTTCAGTTTTGCTTTGTTGTTACACTCCACAAATGAGTGAAGTCATTTGGTATTTGTCTTTCTCCACCTGGCTTATTTCACTGAGCATAATACCCTCTAGCTCCATCCATGTTGCTGCAAATAGTAGGATTTCTTTTCTTTTTATGGCTGAATAATATTCCATTGTGTATATGTACCACATCTTCTTTATCCATTCGTCTATTGATGGACACTTAGGTTGTTTCCATATCTTGGCTGTGTAAATAGTGCTGTGATAAACATAGGAGTGCGTATGTCTTTTTGAATCAGGGATCTTGTTTTCTTCAGTTAAATTCCTAGGAGTGGAATTCCTGGGTCAAATGGCATTTCTAATTTTAGTTTTTTGAGGAACTTCTATATTGCTTTCCACAACAGTTGAACTAATTTACATTCCCACCAACAGTGTAGGAGGGTTCCCCTTTCTCTGCATCCTCCCCAGCATTTGTTGTTTCTTGTATTTTAGATGTTGGCCATCCTAACTGGTGTGAAGTGATATCTCATTGTGGTTTTAATTTGGATTTCCCTGATGCTTAGCGATGTGGAGCATCTTTTTATATGCCTTTTGGCCATCCATATTTCTTCTTTGGAGACGTGTGTGTTCAGATCCTCCACCCATTTTTTAATTGGGTTATTTGTTTTCTGGGTGTTGAGGCATATGAGTTCTTTATATATTTTGGATATTAACCCCTTATCTGATAAATCGTTTACAAATATATTCTCCCATGTTGTTGGATGCCTTTCTGTTCTGCTGATGGTGTCCTTTGCTGTACACAAGCTTTTTAGTTTGATGTAGTCCCACTTCTTCATTTTTTATTTTGTTTCCCTTGCCCAATGAGATGTGTTCAGGAAAAAGTTGCTCATGTTTGTAATCAAGAGATTTTTGCCTATGTTGTCTTCTAAGAGTTTTATGGTTTCCTGACTTACATTCAGGTCTTTGATCCATTTCGAGTTTACTTTTGTATATGGAGTTAGACAATAATCCAGTTTCATTCTCTTACATGTAGCTGTCCAGTTTTCCCAGCACTAGTTGTTGAAGAGGCTGTCTTTTCCCCATTGTATATTCATGGCTCCTTTATCGTATATTAATTGCCCATATATGTGTAGGTTTCTATTTGGGTTCTCCATTCTGTTCCATTGATCTGTGGGTATGTTCTTGACAGCAACTTTTCTTATTCACAACTTTGCACTGTAGTGAAGAAATGGGACCAGCTTGCCCAGGAAAGCGTAAAACACCAAAAGTCTTGTATTTACAAGAGAGTGGACTTTACAACTGTCTTCACTATATCTTTGGCACTGTCAAATTGTTTGGGAAATTGAGGCACACTGTTAGGGTTTTATGCAATAAAAACCTGTCTCATCAGCCTACTGAGGCCTGATTAATTGTATCTTCTGGAGATGACTGTGGTTCCATCTCCCGCGCTATGTGCCCCTCCACGGTGTGATTTTACCACTTCCTCCACCAGGGAATCTAAACCTTGAATCTGGGCAGGCCTAGGACTGCCTTAACCTGTGGTGTTTTGTGACTGCTGTGTGGCTTTCCATGTTTGCAGAAATACTCACTTGTTACTGGAGTCCAGCCACCCAGAGGGTACCGTGCTGGAGAGGCCACCCCGCAGTGCTCCAGCCGACAACCCAGCTGAGCTGCCCTCTGACGGCATCAGCCGTTAGCCATGCAAGTGGATCAGCTGGGATGTCTGGCCCAGGCAAGTCCTCAAGTGACTACAGCCACCTGAATGCATCTAACTGAGCACTGCCTGGCCAAGCCCTTCCCGAATTCCTGACCCACACAATCATGAGCATAATGAAATGTCTGTTTTAGGCTGTGAAGTTGTGGGCAGCCTTGTCCTGAGACAATGGTAACTGGAACATGAGGGCTTAGTAAATAGCAGGTTAACTGTGATGATGTTTATTCACTCATGTTAGAAGAGCCTTTACAGAGCCAGTCCCTCCTTATTGTACACAGATAAATAGTCTCATAAACAAGAAATGTTTGCTCATTTATAATCACAAGTAGTCTTAAAATTTGGTATCCCATTTGGTCTTACTTAACATTATATTTTAAGTATTATGCATATATATATTAATATAATATGTATTATGTATACTAAATCTTTGCTAAACAGTATATGTCGTTGTCATTTTTAATTGTTGCCTGATGTCCCCTGCTAGTCTAAAGCCTGTTTTGTTTGTTTTAAACTGCTGGTGACTATAGCTGTTTGTGTGTGATATGAGTACACTGGTGTGCTGTGCCAGGGAACTCGCCCAGCATTTGTCATACCACATTAGGAACTTTTTGTCTGATGTTTGTTCCCAGCACCCACTTCCTCTTGCTCTCAGGAATCCTCCTTGGATAATTCATCATTTTCCCACTTGCAGTGGATCAGCGCATAGCTTGGCCTCAGTGAGTCAGAGGTGGTGCAGACCCAGTCAGAAGGAGCTGCAAGGAGACATTTGTTGGGGCTTGTGGGAGACACTTAGCTTCCTTCACTGGATTTTATGGTGGTGCAGATGTGTGCCTGGAGCTTCCAGGGGCATCAACTGCCGTGAGGCAGGGCAGCTTCCTGACAAAGGGAACCTGTTGCAGAAGGCAGGGGCAAGAGAAGGAAAGAAATGGGCCCTGAGGACGTCTTCCAGTTGAGTTGGATTCTGTTCTTAGACTTTAAGTTTTTTGAGTAAAAAAACTCTTCTTTTTGTTATTATTGCATGCTCAAGTTGAGTTTTCTGTTGTGACCAGAAGATTCCTAACTCATATTGACCCATCTGCTGCATTTTTGAGATTCTGGGTAACATTTCAGAGGCATGCTGCTAAGTCAAAGGCTTTCCAGGAGTTCATCTGATGGAATGACCCCTGGTCCTGTGAAGTCTTTCTGGTGGGAAGGATTAGGAATGTTTTGCTTAAAGAATAGAAAACCCAGGGGAAACAAAGCTGCCTTTAGGTATTCAGATGTCATGTGGAAGAAGCAGTAAATTGTTCTTTGTGGTTCCAGATCATTTCAGAACTGGAACCAACATGTGCCATCTTAACTAAGATAGAAATCAGCCAAATATAAAGAAGAATTGTCCAACTCTTTGAGCTGCTCAGCAGTGAGAGGGGCTTTGTAATGCTGTGCTCTCTCTCACTGTAAATACTCAGTGGTAGCTGGAACTTGAGTGTTTATTGAATAGCAGCAGAAGCTGGATCCTGTTGATGCTACTTTGTGTGAAGATGAGGCTACGTGATATCTCCGCTGAAATAATAAAATTTTGTGCTCCCTTAGGAAGATGTACTTATGTGACCCTTGGGCAAATGTGCAGCCTCTCGGGCTCTCAGTTTCCTTATCCATAAAGTGAAGATGATAATTCTCTGCCAGCTGATTTTTGTGAGCCTCACATTGATGTGCAAGAAAACGCTTTGAAAACCAGAGCATTACACAAATATAAGGGGCTGTTATCATTTCCTGTATTTTGAACTCCAATTTAAAGAATGTGGACAATTCCTTAAAGTTCTTTGTATGTTTTGATCTATGGATGGTTTAAAAAAAAGAGAAAGAAAAAAGTGATTTAATCCAAATAAGTGGGATTCAGCATGCCTAGTCCACCTAATTCTCTAATTCTTGTGGCAAATGCAGAAGAATTCATTATTTTTCAACAGTGGAACTTGCACATTTCTCAGTGATTACAGTGTGAAAGAGCTAGAACTGAGCCAGGTGCATGACCTTAGGGAGTCCGCCAAATTTTGATCTGGAATAGGTCATTCTAAGATGCATCAGGTCTCATGAACTGGGAGGTCAGTCTTTTCCCATCTCCCCTGAAAGGAAGGCAGCATGTGGAAAGGCGGGTCTTTCAGTTCCCTAAAGCCCCACCTCCCTCAGCTCCTCCTCATCCCTACTGTTTGCTGCCTAGAGCCTAGTTAGTGCCAAGGGCCAAGCTGTTGAGTTAGGAAATTAATATTTCATCTGGCCCACACAATGGGCAAGAGGGCCCCAACATGCAGAGCGAATTTTGGGACCAGCCTTTCCTCCGGCCGCTTCATTTACAGTGGAAGTTAGATGTCCCTGCCGTTCTACTCTTCAGATGGCACATTGGGAGCTGCCCTTCAGAACTGTTTGTGTTTTGGGTCCTCCTGGAGATGACTGCTGCTGGCTGTGTGGGCCGCTTGCAAGAGGCTGGTCAGCCCGTCCCATTATCTCTTCTAACACTGCTGCTTTGTCTCCTTCCTTATCGCTCCTTTAACTCAGCACAGAGCGGCACTCTGTCCTCCCCAGGCCAGATGCCCTTCTGAGTGTTCAGGGTCTTTTGTTCAGAATCTCCCTTGTTGTGGAGGGCTGCTCACAGTGGCCGTGGAACACTATGAGTATTTGGGAAAGAGAAGGATGCAGATTTACAAGTGTTTTAAACTCTAACCTAAGTTGCTGATCAAGTGGTGTGTGAGCAAAATTAATTTGGCAATCTGCAACCAAAAACGAAAAGGACAGAAAACATCCTGTTACAAAATCCATCTCTAAACATGGTCCCTACTGTTTACTTTTTTTTTTTTTGGTATCATTAATCTACAATTACATGTGCAATATTATGGTTGTTAAACTACCCCCTTCATCAGGTCCCCCCCACCAACCCCATTACAGTCACTGTCCATCAGCGTAGTGAGATGCTATAGAGTCACTACTTGTCTTCTCTGAGTTGTACAGCCCTCCCCCTGCCCCCCAACATTACATCTGCTAATCGTAATACCCCTTTTTCCCCCTTATCCCTCCCTTCCCACCCATCTTCCCCAGTCCCTACTGTTTACTTTTAACCAAGGAAGTAAAATGAGCAAGTAATTTGGTTCATTTGTAAGTATAGAATTCTTCTGTGTTTTTTTCTTCTGCTTGGTTTGTAAAGAGACTTCCATTAACTTTAATAAGAGATACATATGGATCTCTAGAAAACACTCCATTAAAACTGCCCAGAGGGCAGTCCAGCTAGAAAGAAAATTCTTTCTGCCACAGACAAGGTGGGGCCCTGAGTTCTGATAACAGACTTAGTTCCTTATGGCAGTGTGAGTTGCCTCAACTTTTTTCTTTTATCTCATTTGTTCTAAGTCCAAAAGAACAGTGCTGCCTATAAAACCAACGAACTGCTGATTACCTCCTTGCATGCTGTATTTGCAAACATTCACATTTCTTTTTTTATTCTTATTATCCAAGTAGTATATGTACAAGTTAAAAAAGTGAAGTAGGACAGGGCCCCGGATATGAAAAGCAAGGCGTCTGCTACCTGCACCTTCCCGTTTCTTGCCCCACTTCTCAGAGGTACCTCTTCATTGTACTTACACTGTTTATTTTTTTTAAATAGACTGCAAGCAGTTTTAGGCCCAGCAACATTGAGAAAGTACAGAGTGCTCCATGTTCCCCCTGCCACCACACACCCACAGCCTCCACACCATCTAATCCCCACCACAGTGAGACATTTGTTATGGCTGATGGACCTACACTGACAGTCACTGTCGCTCTGAGGCCATAGTTTACATTAAGGTTCCTTCGTGGTGTTAGACATTCTGTAGGTTTGAACAAATGTATCCATCACTATAATACCATACAAAATAGTTTCACTGCCCTAAAAATCCTTTGTGCTCTGCCTCATCCCTCCCTCGCCCCAACCCCTGGCAACCACTGATCTTTCTACTGTCTCCATAATTTTGCCTTTTACAAAATGACATATAGTTGGAATCATACAGTGTGTAGCCTTTTCAGACTGGCTTCTTTCATTTACTGATATGCACTGAAGTTTCCACCATGTCTCTTCATGACTTGAAGCCTCATTTCTTCTTAGTGCTAACAGCCCATCGCCTGGATGTAGCACAGTGTTCATCACCTGCCGAGGGGCACTGGGGTTGCTTGCATGCTTTGGCAATAATGAACCAAACTGCTATAAACATATGTGTGCATGTTTGTGTGTAGACATAACTTTTTAACTCATTTGGTTAAATAAAAGGAGTTTGATTGCAAGATTGAATGGCAAGGGTATGTTTAGTTTTGTAAGAAACTGCCAGACTAACTTCCTCAGTGGCTGTACCGTTTTGCTTTCCCACCAGTAATGTAGACTTCCTGTTGCTCTGTATCCTTGCCAGCATCTGGTGCCATCGATATTCTGGATTTTACACATTTGCATAGGTGTATAGTGGTATCTCATTGTTTTAATTTGCAGTTCCCTAATGACATGCTGTAGAGCATGTTTTCATAAGCTCATTTGCTGTTTATATATCTACTTTGATAAAGTGTCTGTTCAGATATTTTTCCCATTTTAATCTGATTAATTTTCTCAGTGTTGAGTTCTCTGTACATTTTGGATTAACGGTCCTTTATTATACATATATTTTGCAGGTATTTTCTCCCAGTCTGCACCTTGTCTTAGTCTCCTGACATTGCTATTTTTTTATTTTTCACTTTAGACATTTTGTTTACTCTTGCTATGATAGATGAGGGTTTAACTGATAGCCTTCTACCCCAGCCCAGTGTCATAATATCACTATTTTTAGTTCCTTTCTTGGTTATCTCTTTTATTTTAATAATGTATTTCATCTTTGTTTCTGGTCAACTGTATATAGTATCTTTGACTCTCCATTGTAAGATGAGTATGGTATTATTGTCACTACCCTTTCAACCAGCTCTTTCCACCTTGTCTTCTACCTCCTAATTTCTTTCACTGGTACTTTTTTTGCTAGCTAGGATAATATTCAAGTGTTTTATGTTATGAAAGACTATTTTATAAAAGTCAGTTAAACAGTATTAGTGTTATTGTGACTACATATATATTCCCTACAGAGTGAAGATATGATTTTGTTACTTTTCTTATGCAGCTTCTTGTTTTTATGAAGTTTCTGTTTCTTTCACTATTTTTATCTTCATTTTTTTCATACTCTTCATCTAATCAGACGTTCTGTCAAAGAAACTTCCCTTCTGAGGTGCTTTGTCCTCTTGACCCAGTTTGTGTTTGTTCTCCAGATGTGCTCCAGGGTATCGTCTTAAGACTTCCCTTGACTGGTTTCCTGTAATAGAGCCACTGCTCCTGAGGGATCATTCATCCTTTTCCTCTTCGATTTATCCCCCTGTTTTCCTGGAGCACATCCTCAAATAACTTCCTTAGAAAGGGTATTGGCAGTTTAATTTTTTTCTGAGTCTTTGCATGTTTTAAAATGTATTTTCTGCCTCTGTGACTGATGTATAATTGGGTTGGGCATAGAACTCTTAAGTTGAAAATCATTTTCCCTCAAAACTTTGAAGGCATTTATTTTGTTTCCTTCAAAAATTCAGTATCGCTAATGATTGATGGTAGCCAGTCTCAATCTTGGTCCATACGCCTTCCCCACACTTCTGGCATTCTTGGAGTTCTGAAACCATGAAAGACGTTCTCCACATGGGTCTTTTCCCATTTGTTTTCCTTGACACACATTCGCATTCTGGAGACACCTGTTCTTCAGCTTTGGGGAATTTGCTCTTGTCAGTTCTTTGATAGTTTCCCCCACCCTGTTTTTACTGATCTGTTTCTAGAATTTCTGTTAGATCTTCTGGGTTGGCCTTCTTTGTTTATCTTTTCTATTTCCATCTTGTTTTCATTTTGTTCTATGTATTGGGAGAGTTCCTTGATTTTGCACTCCATCCCTTCTGTTGAATCCTTTAGTTTGACAAGTGTATTCAAGTTTTTGCAAGTTTTTTCTTGGGTTGTCTTTCTCTTTCTTCATAGCACCCTGGCTTTGTTTCAGTGGGTGTGTATCACCTTGGAGCCCAAGCCCTGTCCGTGAGTACCTACATGACTAGCTTTCTTCCCCACCAGTGCCCTCTCTGCGCTTCAGGGCTTTTGGACATTCTATTCACTCTTTCTTAGCCTTCCTTTCTTACTTTTATCTAGTTTGAGATATTCTGTGATAATTCAATTATGCCTATCAAGTAAGTTGTTTGATATTCAGATCTGTTGCTCAGAGGAGAATTAATTTGGGAGTCATTAGTATGTACGTGGTATTTAAGATCATGGAACTGAGTAGAATCACCAAGAAGATATTTATAATAAGGGAAGAAAAAAGGCCCAGGACCCAGATCTGAAGAATTCTACCGTACAAAGAATAAGAGAGAATGAGGAACCAGCAAAGGAAAGAGGGTGGCTTCTGAGGCAAAAGAAAAACTAGGAGAGTATGACAGTGGAGGTGTGTTTCAATAGGAAGGAATTGTTGCAGCTCTGCTGAGGGAATTGAAACACATCCCTGCATTGGATCACATGGAGGCCACTGATGACCTCAGTGTTTTGGTTGAATAATGGCAGTGGGCAGAGGAGTGAATGAGAGGGAAAGAAATGAAGAGAACCAGCAAACATTTCTTTGAAGAATTCTGTGGTGAGGGGGAAGAGATAAATCAGGTATCAGCTGGAGGAAGATGTGTACTCCAGATTTTTTTGATTGAAGAAAAATGAGCGAGATATTTAAGGGACCTTGGTTCAGTGTGTCTCCAAGGAGGGAAAGGCTGGAATTGGGAAGACCTTTGAGAATGTTTCATAAACTCGGACACAACATTCTGAGGACCTGGACTAGAGTCAAACCAAAAAGGAAAGACATAGAAATATTATCAGACACAGTTAATAGGTTTTAGGGTCTGAATGGCTGGTTGGTTACAAAAAAAATTGAGGAAAGAACTTTTAAATATGTCTTTTTAGGTTTCTTGAAGGGCTGCCACTGTCAGACACGAATAAAAGGATTGAAAGAGTGAAGGAACAGATAGTCAATGAAGTTAGCTGCCACTGAAAAGTAGAGAAATTTGAAGATTAAAGGAACAATTAGATTTGATGATAAATTATTGGAACTTTCCAAGAAAAAGTTTCTGAAGAGTGAGAGTAAAAAAATACCATAGTAGTTTAGATTCTTAAGAGACTGAGTGAGCACATTCTCTCACATCTGGGAGGCAAGGCCGCACTTGTGTGTGTGATGACACCGAACCTTCGTTTGTGTCTCCAGCAGACCAGGTGCTCCTTGAATTCTTGCTGAGTAAGTGAAAAATTAATAATTCATTTCAGAACACCACCATTCCCTTCATCAGTGTGTGTTAGAGGGAAGGCCTACCAGAGAACAACCCAGTAGCATATATTGGGAGCAAGATGAGGAAATTAAAAGGACTAAGCAACATTTTTTTTAATTTTTATTTTTATTAAGGTATTATTGATATACGCTCTTATGAAGGTTTCACATGAAAAACGATGTGGTTACTACATTCACCCATATTATCGAGTCCCTGCCACACCCCATTGCAGTCACTGTCCATCAGTGTAGTAAGATGCCACAGAGTCTCTACTTGTCTTCTCTGTGCTACACTCTGTCTTCCACATGATCCCACACACACCATGTGTATTAATCATAATGCCCCTCAATCCCCTTCTCCCTCCCTCCTCCCCGCTCTCCCCCCCCTCCCCTGAATCCCCTTTGGTAACTGCTAGTCCCTTGGGGTCTGTGAGTCTGCTGCTGATTTGTTCCTTCAGTTTTGCTTTGTTGTTATATTCCACAAATGAGGGGAATCATTTGGTACTTGTCTTTCTTTGCCTGGCTTATTTCACTGAGCATAATACCCTCCAGCTCCATCCATGTTGGAAATAGTAGGATTTGTTTCTTTCTTATGGCTGAATAATATTTCATTGTGTATATGTACCAAATCTTTATCCATTCATCTACTGATGGACACTTAGGTTGCTTCCATATCTTGGCTATTGTAAATAGTGCTGCGATAAACATAGGGGTGCATATATCTTTTTCAAACTGGGCTCCTACATTCTTAGGGTAAATTCCTAGGAGTGGAATTCCTGGGTCAAATGGTATTTCTATTTTGAGTTTTTTGAGGAACCTCCATATTGCTTTTCACAATGGTTGAACTAGATTACATTCCCACCAGCAGTGTAGGAGGGTTCGCCTTTCTCCACATCCTTGCCAGCATTTGTTGTTCCTAGTTTTTTCTATGTTGGCCACCCAAACAGGTATGATGTGATATCTCATTGTGGTTTTAATTTGCACTTCCCTGATAATTAGCGATGTGGAGGATCTTTTCATGTGCCTGTTGGCCATCTGAATTTCTTCTTCGGAGAAGTGTCTCTTCAGATCCTCTGCCCATTTTTTTTTATTCTTTTTTTTTTTTTTTTTACAATTGATTTTATTTTAGTATCATTAACCTACAATTACATGAGCAATATTGTGATGATTAAACTACCCCCTTCATCAGGTCCCCCCCACCGGCCCTGTTACAGTCACTGTCCATCAGTGTAGTGAGATGAGAATCACTACTTGTCTTCTCTGAGCTGTACAGCCCTCCCCGTGCCCCCCCACCCTATGTCTGCCAATCGTAATGCCCCTTTTACCCTCTTATCCCTCCCTTCCCACCCATCCTCCCCAGTCCCTTTCCCTTTGGTAATTATTAGTCCGTTCTTGGGTTCTGTGAGTCTGCTGCTGTTTTGTTCCTTCAGTTTTTTTTCTTTGTTCTTATATTCCACATATGAGTGAAATCATTTGATACTTGTCTTTTTTGGCCTGGCTTATTTCACTGAGCATAATACCCTCCAGCTCCATCCATGTTGTTGCAAATGGTAGGATTTGTTTTTTTCTTATGGCTGCGTAATATTCCATTGTGTATATGTACCACATCTTCTTAATCCATTCATCTACTGATGGGCACTTAGGTTGCTTCCATTTCTTGGCTATTGTAAATAGTGCTGCAATAAACATAGGGGTGCATCTGTCTTTCTCAAACTGTCTCTGCCCATTTTTTATTATAGGGTTATTTTCTTTTTGGGTGTTGAGGTGTGTGAGTTCTTTATATATTTTGGATGTTACCCCCTTGTTGGATAAGTTATTTACAAATACATTCTCCCATGTTGTTGGATGCCTTTTTGTTCTACTGATGGTGTCCTTTGCTGTACAGAAGCTTTTAGCTTGGTGTAGTCCCATTTGTTCATTTTTGCTTTTGTTTCCCTTGCCCAAAGAGACACATTCAGGAATAAATTGCTCATGTTTATATTCAGGAGATTTTTGCCTATATTTTCTTCTAAGAGTTTTATGGTTTCATGACTTACATTCAGCCCTTTGATCCATTTTCAGTTTACTTTTGTATATAATAATCCAGTTTCATTCTCTTGCATGTAGCTGTCCATTTTTGCCAACACCAGTTGTAGAAGAGATTGTCATTTCCCCATTGTATGTCCATGGCTCCTTTATCGCATATTGATTGACCATATATGTATGCTTGGGTTTATATCTGGGCTCTCTAGTCTGTTCCATTGATTTATGCATCTGTTCTTGTGCCAGTACCAAATTGTCTTGATTACTGTGGCTTTGTACTAGAGCTTGAAGTTGGGGAGGATAATCCCCCCTGCTTTATTCTTCCTTCTCAGGATTGCTTTGGCTATTTGGGGTCTTTTGTGGTTCTATATAAATATTAGAACTATTTGCTCTAGTTCGTTAAAGAATGGTGTTGGTATTTTGATAGGGATTGCATTGAATCTGTAGATTACTTTAGGCTGGATGGCCACTTTAACAATATTAATTCTTCCTATTAGTGAGCATGGATGTATTTCCATTTATTGGTATCTTCTTTAATTTCTCTCATGAGTGTCTTGTAGTGTTCAGAGTATAGGTCTTTCACTTCCTTGGTTAGGTTTATTCCTATGTATCTTATTCTTATTGATGTAATTGTGAATGGAATTGTTTTCCTGATTACTCTTTCTGCTAGTTCATTGTTAGTGTATAGGAATGCCACAGATTTCTGTGTATTAATTTTGTATACTGCAACTTTGCTGAATTCAGATATTAGTTCTAGTAGGTTTGGAGTGGATTCTTTCGGGATTTTTATGAACAGTATCATGTCGCCTGCAAACAGTGACAGTTTCATTTCTTCCTTACCAATCTGGATGCCTTTTATTTCTTTGTGTTGTCTTATTGCTGTGGCTAGGACCTCCAGTACTATGTTGAATACAAGTGGGGAGAGTGGGCATCCTTGTCTTGTTCCCGATCTTAGATGAAAAGCTTTCAGCTTCTCGCTGTTAAGTATGATGATGGCTATGGGTTTGTCATATATGGCCTTTATTATGTTGAGGTACTTGCCCTCTATACCCATTTTGTTGAGAGTTTTTATCATGAATGGATGTTGAATTTTACTGAATGCTTTTTTTGGCGTTTATGGAGATGGTCACATGGTTTTGGTCCTTCTTTTAGTTGATGTGGTGGATGATGTTGATGGATTTTCTAATATTGTACCATCCTTACATCCCTGGAATAAAGCCTACTTGAACATGATGGATGGTCTTTTTGAATTTGGTTTGCTGATATTTTGTTGAGTATTTTTGCATCTATGTTCATCAGGAATATTGTTCTGTAATTTTCTTTTTTTGTGGTGTCTTTGCCTGGTTTTGGTATTAGAGTGATGCTGTCCTCATAGAATGAGTTTGGAAGTATTCCCTCCTCTTCTACTTTTTGGAAAACTTTAAGGAGGATGGGTATTAGGTCTTCACTAAATGTTTGATAGAATTCAGCAGTGAAGCCATCTGGTCCAGGAGTTTTGTGCTTAGGTAGTTTTTTGATTACCAATTAAGTTTCATTGCAGGTAATTGGTCTGTTCAGATTCTCTGTTTTTTTTTTTTTTTCTGGGTCAGTCTGGAAAGGTTGTATTTTTCTAGAAAGTTGTCCGTGTCTTCTAGGTTATCCAGTTTGTTACCATATAATTTTTAATAGTGTTCTTTAATAATTCTTTGTATTTCTGTGGTGTCTGTAGTGATTTTTCCCTTCTCATTTCTGATTCTGTGTGTAGACTCTCTTTTTTTCTTGATAAGTCTGGCTAGGGGTTTATCTGTTTTGTTTATTTTCTCAGAGAACCAGCTCCTGCTTTCATTGATTCTTTCTATTGTTTTATTCTTCTCGATTTTATTTATTTCTGCTCTTATCTTTATTATATCCCTCCTTCTGCTGATTTTGGGCCTCATTTGTTCTTCTTTTTCTAGTTTCATTAGTTTAGACTGTTCATATGGGATTGTTCTTCTTTCCTGAGGTAGGCCTGTATTGCAATATACTTCCTTCTTAGCCCAGCCTTCACTGCGTCCACAGATTTTGCGGTGTTGAATTATTTTTGTCATTTGTCTCCATATATTCCTTGATCTCTTTTTTTATTTAGTCATTGATCCATTGGTTATTAGCATGTGTTAAGTCTCCATATGTTTGTGGGATTTTTTGCTTTCGTTGTATAATTTATTCCTAGTTCCATACCTTTGTGGTCTGAGAAGCTTGTTGGCTCAATTTCAATCTTTTCTAATTTACTGAGGCTCTTTTTGTGACCTAATATATAATCAATTCTTGAAAATGTTCCATGTGCACTTGAGAAGAATGTGTATGCTGCTGCTTTTGGGTGTAGAGTTCTGTAGATGTCTGTTAGGTCCATTTGTTCTAATGTGTTGTTCAATGACTCTGTCTTCTTACTTATTTTCTGCCTTGTTGGTGTGAGTGGTGTGTTGATGTCTCCTAAAATGAATGCATTGCATTATATTTCCCCCTTTAATTCTGTTAGTATTTGTTTCACATATGTAGGTGCTCCTGTGTTGGGTGCATAGATATTTATAATAGTTACATCATGTTGTTGGACTGACTTATATAATGTCCTTTGTCTCTTGTTCCAGCTTAGTTTTGAAGTCTATTTTGTCTGATACAAGTAGTGCAACTCCTCCCTATTAGTTGCATGAAATGTCTTTTTCCATCCCTTCACTTTCAGTCTGTGTATGTCTTTGGGTTTGAAGGGAGTCTCTTGTAGGCAGCATATAGACAGGTCTTGTTTTTTTTATCCATTCAGTGACTCTTATTTCTCTTGATTGGTGCATTCAAACTATTTACATTTAGGGTGATTATTGATAGGTATATACTTATTTCCATTGTAGGCTTTAGATTCATGGTTACCAAAGGTTCAAGGATAACTTCCTTACTATCTAAGAGTCTAATTTAACTCACTTAGTGTGCTATTACAAACACAATCTAAAAGTTCTTTTTTTTCCCCTCTTTTTTATTCCTCCTCCATTCTTTATATATTAGGCATCATGTTGTATACTCTTTGTCTATCCCTTGACTGACTTTGGTGGTAGTTGATTTAATTTTGCATCTGCTTAGTAATTAATTGTTTTGCTTGCTTTACTGTGGTTTTATTTCCTCTGGTGACAGCTATTTTGCCTTAGGAACACATCTATGTATAGCAGTCCCTCCAAAATACACTGTAGATGGTTTGTGGGAGGTAAATTCTCTCAGCTTTTGCTTATCTGGAAATTGTTTAATCCGTCCTTGAAATTTAAATGATAATGTTGTTGGGTAGAGTATTCTTGGTTTGAGGCCCTTCTGCTTCATTGCATTAAATATATCATGCCACTCCCTTCTGGCCTGTAAGGTTTCTACTGAGAAGTTTGAAGATAGCCTGATGGGTTTTCCTTTGTATGTGATCTTTTGTCTCTCTCTAGCTGCTTTTAAAAGTCTGTCCTTATCCTTGATCTTTGCCATTTTAATTATCATATGTCTCGGTATTGTCTTTCTTGGGTCCCTTGTGTTGGGAAATCTGTGCCCTTCCCTGGCCTGAGAGACTATCTTCTTTTCCAGACTGGGAAAGTTTTCAGCAATTACCTCCTCAAAGACACTTCCTATCCCTTTTTGTCTCTCTTCTTCTTCTGGTACCCCTATAATATGAATATTGTTCTTTTTGGATTGGTCACACAGTTCTCTCAATAATCTTTCGTTCCTAGAGATCCTTTTTTCTCTCTGTGCCTCAGCTTCTTTGTATTCCTCTTCTCTAATTTCTAATTCATTTATTGTCTCCTCCACCAAATCTAATCTGCTTTTAAATTCTTCCATCGTATGTCTTATTTCTGATACTGTATTCTGTAATGATTGAATCTCTGTCTAGAAGTCGTCCCTGAGTTCTTGAATATTTTTCTGTACCTCCTTGAGCATGTTTTTTATTTTTATTTTGAAATCTCTTTCAGGAAGATTGATTAATTCCGTTTTACTTGACCCTTTTTCTGGAGTTTATAGGATTTTGGTTTGAACGAGTTTCCTTTGACATTTCATATTTGTATGTGGCACCCTCTAGAGTCCAGAAGCTCTACTCTGTGGAGCTGTTCAGCCACTGGAGCGATGTCGGGGGTTGCAGGGGAGTGGCGCTGTTGCCTGGGGGGATAAAAGAACTGTTTCTTGTTTCCCGGCTGCTCTGCCTGTCTCCACTGCCACAACCAATGGACTGAGCACACAGGTATAAACCTCTGTGCTTTGCGTTTGTAGCTGCTGTAGGCAGGGCTTCCTTCTGGCTGGCCTGACCCCAGGGCAGGGGCTGCATTTTTGCAAGCCAGGTGCAGCCTGGCTGGGAGGAAGCACAGCAGGCTGTGTATCACGGTGGGGGGCCTTGGAGCTGTGTAGCCAGCCAAGGGATGGAGCATCTGAAGCTCCTGAAAGTTCTCAACCTGCTGGGCAGAGTGCACCCAGACAATTTTGTCCACATGTCCTTTCTCCTGATCAGTAAGCTTTGTGCAACCCTTACCCCTTTAGCAGCCCTCTCGCTGTTAGGAAGTCTCTCAGACTGCCCTTGTTTCTTTTTTTCCTGAGCAGCTGGATGTGGATCCCTGTTTTCCACAAGCGGCTGGAATTTCAGTCTCTCCAGTATTATGCCTGTCTTAGCTTTCCATCTCCACTAATCTCCAGAGCATCATGCAATGTAGGTTTGTGCTCCCAGAGCAGATCTCCAGGGCCAGGTGTTCAGCAGTCCTAGGCTTCCACCCCCTCCCTGCTCCATGTCTCTTCCTCTCACCAGTGAGCTGGGGTGGGGGAATGGCTTGGGTCCCGCTGAATCCTGGCTTTGGTTCATTACCCTGTTCCATGAAGTCTGTTCTTTTCTCCATGTGTATGCAGTCTGGCACAGCCTTCTTTCCTGTTGCTCTTTTAGGATTAGTTATATTAATTATATTTTCATATGGTATATAGTTTTGGGAGGAGATCTGTTTCTCACCTCTCACACTGCCATCTTTAATACTGCTCCAGGACTAAACAACATTTTATTTTCACATCATGAGAATCACTAAGAAGTTACCCAGTCTCTGATTTAAATGATCAAGGTGTTGTTATTTTTTAATGCACTAATTGTTCTCTGAAAAGATGTATTTTTTTCACCCCTTTATCTCTCTCTTTATTGTTATAATAGGGTTTTCCCCTCTTGTTTTTTAAATTTATTGCTTAAAAGTAACTGTAAAAACAAAACAGGAAAATTACTCTTAAATCTAACCAGCTTAGTATTCAAAGGCTTTCAGTATTCTGTTCCTTTCTAGTGCATGTCTCTTTGAATACAAACTTTGTTGCGCATGTGAAAAACCACAATGTCATACAGTTTTTCATTTGACATTTTAAAATATAACATATCAACCATGTTTGGGCTTTAAAAAAGTTAGTGCAGTAGCCTTCATAATTATGAGGTGAACTTGATTTTATTTTAACTTCTTTCAGTCCAACATCCAGCCTCAAGGTGTGCAGATGGGAGGAAGGTGGAGGAAGTCAGGCTGCACACGGAGCCGCCCTGTCCGCCTGCCCCAGGCTTCTCACCACCCTGCTGCCTGCTCTGCCACGGTGGGCTGTGTCAGGAGCCAGCCCGGCCTCAGGGTTCCAGGCTGTGGTGGTCAGCACGAGGTGGCTTAGCTCACAGTACCTGAGGAGACTGAGCTGGCGATTGGCTCCATCCTAAGCCACAGCACTGTCCAGCAGTGCCCCGACCGGGTGTGTCTGGGCGGCACACGGGCACAGATGCTGGAGCTGCTGGCTGCGCACCAGCCTCAGTTTCCAAAGGTGGATTTTAGCAACTGTCTACACTTAACCTCTTGTAATTATGGTTTCAGAAATGATGTGTATAGAGATGGGAAGAACCCTTAGAAAACTGAGAACAGTAATGCTGGGTGACTCTCTTCAAGTACTGATGAAGTGGCAGAGTGTCAAAAAAAAAAAAAGGAAAAATGTAAAAGAAAAAAAGTTTAAATGGACTATGTGTGTCATAATATACAATTGGATGTATTTCATAAAAGTACTTTAGTGTGATGTAAAAAAATGCCTAGGAGTTTAGATAAGGCATAAGTAGTAACACTTCCGTGGAGAACAAACTAAGATATGGCAGCAAAGGAAGGAGTTAAGACTATAGCTGGAAATGATGACAGAGTTGACCTCCCATTGCATTTGAGCTCTTCCATCTTCAAAGCCAATGATGATTGAAAAGGAGACTTACTTTTAGTGGCTTATTAGCAATGGCAAACACCTCTGTGACAATAAGTCCTGGACGCTCCAGCTTACTATAGTTATGGTGCCTTAGTCCTCTTATCCTCTTCATTGTGGTCCTTGCCAAGATTACTTAATCCTAGGGAACTGGCATTACTAAGACATTTTATTACTCAATGATGGTAATCTTCCCTTCACAAGAATAATTAAATAAATTTTCATTGAATATTCACTTCATTAAGTATAATATAGGTGAGATATCTGAACACCTTAAATTAATAAATGTGTTTAAAAGTATTAATTCCCTGGAACTTTCCTTGGAACTCTCAGCTTTCCAGTAACTTCACTAGAAAAAGATAACTTACAAACCATAGTTTTTCTGCCTATGTATATGATAGTTTAGCCTTGATTATGTCCAGGTTTTATACACACTCAACTGCTGGACACTTAGCAGCGAGTGCAGACAGCCTGTACATCATCAGCCTGATTCTGGGGTGTCCGGTGTGCCGCGGCTTATGTCTTCATGGCAGTCACGGCAGTGTCTTTAGAGCCACCGTGCTGTGTTGAGTTCAGTGTCTGTCTCAGTGACTGGAGCTGCAGCCTGGCAGTGGGTTCATCCTGCCCCCCTGCATGGCAGAGGCCTGGAGATCAGTGGCCACTCCTAGGATCCTTTGTTGTTGGAGGCCTGCAGCTCAAGGTGCATAGTTGTCTATAAGTTACAGCAGTCAGCCCTGATTCATCAAATGGTCTTTGACTTTATAAAATAGGTCCAGAATTTTCATGTACGCTTCAACCTCTGAGGTGAGTTTCATTTCTAGAGCACATCATAGGAGATTGATGTCTGGGTTTTCATCCCTAGAATTTTTTTAAAACATTGTCCATGATATAGTATAGATGAAAATAAAAATGAATTCCTCACCTTAGGTCTTCCATATAAATATTCTCAACTCTGTATCATTTCCACATCACATAAATCGTGTTAACATTTAGAACCACCATAGAGATGTGTGATCCGTCTGCGTCCATTTGTTCTCATTCCTCTGCGAATGCAGATGAGAACACTGTTCCCGTCTGTTAAAACCTGCATGTCGTTGGATTAGATTAGTCTTTCCTTGGGTATTATTTGTGTCTTGTGTCTTCTGATTTCCTAATCAAATCTGTGCTCAGTCAAAATACATTAATGACTAAATTTTTTTAAGTGTTTATTGCAGAATTTGTAATGAACTTGTATTTTATCTGAAGGCTGTTGTTTAGTTGCCGGTCTGTAATCATTTCAGATGTAGTGAGTTGCAAGTTATAGAAAACCCAGTTCAAGGTGACTTACATGAAAGGTACTTACTGGTTTGTGTAATTGGAAGACTAGCTATAGGCTGAGCTTCACGGTGGGTTGATTGAGCAACTCCACAGTGCTAGTAGGAATTGGTTCCCTTCTTTCTGTTCTACATTCTCTCCTTCCTCTTGTGATGCCAAGAGGTTGCCAGCCATTCCCAGACCTACAAGGGCCCTGACTCATGTCCAGTATTGTTTTAGAAGCACACACAGAAAACTTTCCTTGTGTTCTGTTGACCTTAATTGAGGGCCATGCCTATTCCTTGAACCACCAGCTGTGGCTGGAGTGAGATAGCTCAGCTTCCCCACAGGATAGGGCTGTGGGGGTAGGCACAGAAACCCATCAGATCTGGGTGATTATCTGGAGGAGAAGGAAATGGATGAAGGGCGACAGCCACCCTGTTCACCATGCCACATGAGTCGAAGTCACCTGGATTTCATTTATAGAAGTGCCTACTTTGTTTCATTAGTTTCTTCTTCTTCTGCCTGTAGGGGCTGTGACAGCAACCAAACGGACAGGCATTCCAGCTCCTCGAGAACTTTCCGTAACTGTCTCAAGAGACAGAACTGTGCCGCGAGGTCCCTCTAACCCAAGGAAGTCCGTGTCCAGTCCTACCTCTTCCACCACACCCACCCCTACAAAGCACCTGAGGACCACTTCCACGAGACCCAGGCAGGAGCCCGAGGCTGGGGAAAAGGCCGTGCTAGAGTCCCAAGTTCGGGAGCTTCTGGCAGAAGCCAAAGCAAAAGATAGTGAGATTAACAGGCTTCGAAGTGAACTAAAGAAGTGCAGAGAGAAAAAGACTGTGAACACTGAAGGAGCTGATGCCGCAGACCCGGATGCAGACGGAGCATTAGTCTCACCAGGTGACTCGGAACCTTTGCTAAGAGCTCTGGAGAAGAACAAGAATTTTCAGAAAGAGCTTGCCGATCTCGAGGAGGAAAACCGGGCCCTGAAGGAGAAACTGAGTTATCTTGAGCATTCACCAAACTCAGAAGGCGGAGACAGCCACCCTGGAGACAGCAGCTGTCCCACATTCACTCGAGAGTCAAGTTTTGGAAGCCCAACTGGTAATCAGTTGTTAGGTGAAATCGATGAGTATAAAAAAACCATACACGAGAATGCATTACGGACATCGGGCTCTTCCAGTAGCGATGTTACCAAAGCTTCTTTGTCACCAGATGCCTCTGATTTTGAGCACATCACAGCAGACACCCCCTCCCGCCCCCTGTCTTCCGCTAGCAATCCCTTTAAGAGCTCAAAATGTTCCACCACTGGCAGTTCCCCTAATAACGTGAGCGAGTTGTCCCTGGCTTCCCTTACGGAGAAGATTCAAAAGATGGAAGAGAACCACCACAGCACAGCAGAAGAGCTGCAGGCTACATTACAGGAGTTATCGGACCAGCAACAGATGGTGCAGGAGTTGACGGCTGAAAATGAGAAACTGGTGGGCGAGAAGACTATTTTGGAGACTTCCTTCCAGCAGCATCGAGAAAGGGCAGAGCAGCTAAGTCAAGAAAACAAGAAGCTGATAAATCTCTTACAAGAGCGAGTTAAGAATGAAGAGCCCAAAGCTCAAGAAGGAAAACTCCTCGAACTGGAGCAGAAATGCACAGAAATTCTTGAGCAGGGCCGCTTTGAACGAGAGAAGCTGCTCAACATCCAGCAGCAGCTGACCTGTAGCCTACGGAAGGTCGAGGAGGAAAACCAAGGAGCTTTAGAAATGATTAAACACCTGAAAGAAGAAAATGAAAAACTGAACGGGTTTCTAGAACTGGAGCGGCATAGTAATAGTGTGATGGCCAAAACTCTGGAAGACTACAAAGTTACCTTGGAAGGGCTGAAGATTGAAAATGGGTCTTTGAAGGCTCATCTGGAGAATGAGAAGCAAAACGCTGTAGAGACCAGTTCTGTGGGGCAGACTGCAGAGGGTGGTGAAGTTCAAGAAATGCTGAAGGTAGCCCGAGCTGAGAAAGATCAGCTGCAGCTGTCTTGCACGGAGCTCAAACAAGAATTGCTAAAGGCACATGGTGAAACTAAACATGTCTCGAGCCTACTAGCCAAGGTAAGGAGATAGCTGTCTGCCGGTACTTGCTTAGCCTTGTTATTTCCCTCTTTGGCCTTTAAATTCAGAGAGCACAGAGAATCATTTGCTCAACCAATTTCAGCTACAGTTCTAGCATTTCTAGCTTGAAGATCTGCTAGATTCCAGACAGACTGGGGATACAAAACTGAAACACCCCAGTGTCTGACTATAGGCAGTTCAAGTTATAGGCAGTTCAAGTTATAGTGGGGATATAGTGAGTCAACTCAGCGAATATGATGCAGAGATAAAGAATATCCTGGAGGACAGCCCCGATCAGTGCCAAGGAGTAACACCCAGAATAATGTGGGATAAGGGAGGGTAGTACAGGAGGACTTCTTGAAAGAGGTGGCAAAATGCTGAGTCTTGAAGAATGAGTGAGAATTATCCAGATCTATCAGTTAATGTGCTTCAGTGCTGCTGTTAAGAAAATTTTCATCACCCCAGATTTCCCCAGCAAGTAATAATATTACTGCTATTTTGGTGTTTTCTTTAGGATGTGGTTGTGTATGTATATGTATCCCCCAAGTTAAAAAAAAATTTAGAATCAGTGTGCACATACTAACTTTTAAAAAAATGTAATATTTTTTTAGCATATTTTCATCATTAACTATTCCTGGAAATATGATTTTCAAGACCAGACAGTACTTTGTTATATGAATATTTCATATGGACTTTACTACTTGCCTGTTATGAAGCATTTGTGTTCTGGTCTTTCGATGTCATAAATATTTTTTTATATCTCTCTGATTATTTCTGTAGGTTGGCTATGGGGTTACATTAAGTTTTAATGCCTGTGGAGTAAGTCCCCCTGCATTTCTCTGTTGTAAAATGTTTAATCTCCCAGGGGAGTTGAAGTTCTTTCTCAGTCCCTCATTTATCTCTTTGGTCTTTCTATTAGCATTACATTAAATATATGTGTCAATGAGAAATAATTTGGCATCTTAAAACTATAGCTTCTGTTTTCTGATCATAAAATTATATATTATTACAGAATATGTATTACAGAAGCTTTATGGAAAATATAAAGAAGAAAATAAATATTACCTTTAATCTCCCACTTGGAGAACACTGCTAACATTTTGTGCTGAATACCCTTTCAGATATTTTCTCCCCTTTATGCAGGATTGGGCACACATACAAAGATATACTTGCTTGCAATATTTAATCTTTCTAGACAGAAGAGAGTGTATCACACCACATTCCATGAATACAAAGGACCGTTGGATTTGTTGATCAGTTCTGCTGTTAATCTATTTCTGGTTAATTTGTTTCCGCTTTTATCTTTATTAGTTCTTTCATCCTGCCTTTTGTTTATTTCTTTGGTTTCTCCCTAGATTCTTGAGTAAAATTTTGTGTTCATATTAGGTTGTCCTTGATTGATAAAGAAAGCATTTAAAGGGTATGAATCTACTCCTTATTATATAGCTTTGGCTAAATGTAAACAATAAAATCTAGAATTTTAGAACAAACTAAGTCTAATTGGAAGAAAAAGCAATTGCATGCTCTGTAGAATACAAGGTATGACGTATATGTTTTAAATCAACCTGTTTATTATCTTGTTCACATATGTGTGTCTTCATGTACTGCTTGCTGATTAGAATTATCAAATACTTGACAGGATGAAGAGAGTCCCAGCTAGTGTTCTGAGTAGGAGTCTGAGAGAAAGGTGTGGGGCGTGATGTCACATAGTTCCTTGTGTGCATCTGGGGATCCTAAGTGTGATTTCATGCTTCCTTCTGTGTGTAGTGAAACTGTAACATGTACTAATCTTCCTGCACTTTTCTCTTACTGTAAGAAAAATAAAAGTCAGGCCTCCTAGGCTGGTTAGTAGTTGTTGCAGCCCCACTGCAGAATGTTAACTCTATCTGCCACCAGCCACAAAATCAAATGATACAACATGAGGGACTCATGGCCAAAGGAGGAACTCAGTGGCACTATTAGGATAGAACTCCAGTAAGGGGTGTGAGGCGCTGGGCTGGTAGGTGGACAGCCTCGGTCTGCTGACTTGGCTGACAGTTAATTCTGTGACCATGGGCAAGTCCCTTTCCATTGTGCAGAGAATAGAGTAGAAGGGTGATGGTGGGGAATCCTGCCATTGTTCCTGATCTAAAGGGAGTGCTTTGACCATTTTTCATGAAGGATGTCTATTGTAGGTATTTGCTGTATACCTTTTATTGAGTTACTTCAGTATTTTACTAAGAAGTGTTTTATTTGCTTTTTTTCAAAAAAAGAGACTGAATTTTTCTATATCTGCTATAGGTCTTATACATCTGTACGATCGATACCTATATAAGATCTATACTGTAGATCTTGCACATCTACTTTGAACTCATAGTTTTTATGTAATCATAATGGTTTTTCTCCTTTAGTTCCAATTAAGGTGGATTGTAGTAACAGATTTTCTAAGGTAGTCTAGTGTTAAATCATCTTTGCACACCTGGAGTAAATACTGATTCTTCAGTTCTCAATTGCTTTGATTTACATTTTTACATAGAAATTTCAAATATAACTGCCTTGAGCAGGTGTCAGAGTAACTGTTCTTTTCATGAATCCCCAAGCAGTTTGCATGGTGATGAACAGCTTTTACGCTTGAGTTCTGTATTCATCCACTCTGAGGGTCACACACCCTCCCCTACCTAGCCCACCTTTCTTGAAATCACAAGATCATAAGAGCTAATAGATTTAGTAAGTCTACCTAAAATTTCCCATTTAGATAAGTTACTTAAGTGACTCCGATGCTGTTGGAAGACCCTCTGAAAAGCCTGCTTCTCTGTGGTGTGGGGCAGGCCTCTTCCTCATACAACAAATGGACAATTGGCAGGACACTTACAGTAACTGTGTGAATGATTTGTAAACTTTTTCTTCCTCTCTTTTCTTTGCTAATATCTCCATTATTCTCCACTTCTCTGAACCTACCATATACCTTTTGCTGGCAGCTTAATGTGTGATTTATAACACACTGCTCTACAACTTGAAGTAAGTCTAATTTCCGAGGAGTCCCGAGGTCTTAGCCTCCTGGAGGCCACCACGTAGCTGCTCTGGTGAGCGAGCAGTGTGTATCACATGGGATTATTACTTCTCCAGACTTTAATGCAACCCAGGCTTACAAGTTTTTTGCTTTCAAGTTTTAATCATTTGGGATCTTGGTTTCAAATTAGAGAATTTTTATAAGACTTGAAATACAGAGGTTTTAAAAGAAAATACCTTTTTTTTATGTTTTAATGTTTAAATGTTTTTATGCCCTGAAGTTGAAAGCTTATAGGTCATATCCTTAGAAATTTAGTTCTTTCTACAGAAACATGGGTGTCTTCTTCCAGAGGAGTAAGGAGATGATAAAGGAATATTTGCTATGAGTGGTCGGGAAAACTAGAGGTGAGATGATCACTGTGTGACCACCATCGGTCTCCAGGCCAGACTGACGAGGGCAGCCACTGGCCGCAAGTGGCAAAACCAGAATTAGAGAAAAAGATGTGGCAAGTAGCTTCACCCAGAGCCACGACCACAGAATAGGACCCCTGAAGGGCTGCAGAGATCTTGGAACCTGGCTTAAGTAGCAGGTGGTCAATGGGGATGCCTAGGCATGGCTTGGGCTGTAAGTAACAGAACCCCTCGTGTCAGTCCCAAGCCAACACTCCCATCCTGTTCTCAGAAGTCAGGAGGTAGGCAGTTGGCAGCTGTGGTCTAGGGCTCCATAGAGTCAAGGTTTGGAGCTGGCAGCTCCATGATTCTAAGCCCTCCTGCCGGGGGTGCAGGCGAGCGCCACATTGTCAGCATCTTGTCCCCAGGTCTTGACAGGCGGGAGGCTGGGCAGGTCCCCAGACACCTCGTTCCTGTCGGGAGAGTGTTTTTCTCAGGAGCCCCCTTTTTTCCCTTCTGATGGGGTCAGAACTGGGTCATACACCCTCCCCAAGCCCATCTTTTTTGAAACCAGAAGATCACAGCCTGATTCTTGACCAAAGTTGGGATTCATAGGGAAAAAAGAGGGATTGGCTTTTAGGTAGGTAGGGGCACTGTTTGCCACAGGCACCAGTAGGGCTGCACGGGGGCTCAGGGATCTCCTAGATATGTGATGCTTCCGTGCCCCAGATGCCTCACCTCCCGCCCACCCTTCAGCCTCAGGCGCTCCCCCTCCTCCCGCACAGGCCCTGTGCTGGGCTCTTGCCCCAGCAGGGGCTCCCTCTGCCCACATTGCTCATGCCTCTGTCTTTGCCTGCCCTTCCAAACCCCCTTTCTTCACTTGCCTGGTCCTGTCTTAAGCTTTAGGTCTCAACTATGGTGTCAGTTCTTCAGAGAGGCCATCAGTCTGTGGGGCTGTTGTCTTGTGGACTCCACAGGATATAGCATTGTAGACCAGCTGGGTCACTTGAATGAAAGCCATCTATTGTTGGCACCTTGGAGGGGCTCAGAGGTGTTGGTAAATCTGTTTGGTAGAGTTGAGGGCAGCATGGTGTACTTCCCTGTATGAGTCGTGGCCGGGAAAGTGTTGGGAGAGTTGGTTGAGGTTGAGTAGGTTAAGCTGAAAATACGGACATTTCGATGATCTGCAGTTCACTTTCCCCCATTCTCTCCAGCATCTTTGGCTGACAACAATCTCTCAGCTCTCTTGGTGAAACAGAGTTCTGTGCCTTCATGCTGGGAAGAAGGCATGGAAGAAACCTGTGTAAGCAGTGCACGTCAGGGCAGTTTGGGGGAAAGGCCTGCAGGCTCCTTCCCGAAAGCCTTCAAGGTGGGCCCTTGCCTCGGGAGGTTTCCTCAGGCCCCAGCCCTGTGCGAGCCTGACGCCCGCTGCGCATGGAGCTGAAGCTTAGGAGGATTCACCAGTAAAGGCAGCAGGCCTGCTTGTGCTTTACTAGGTCAGATGTGACAGTAACTCACAAGAAGGGACACTGCTGCCATGGTCCCAGAGGCGCCTCACCCTGTCTGGGTTTCCTGGCCTGACCTCCTTCCCTTCTGAAGGACCTGCTTTTGTCTTAAGACGTGTTCATACCTTTCATGAGGTTAGCCTTGAGCACTATTCTCTTTCTGTACTTAACCGGAAGCCTTGTCTCCGAGGCCTGTGTTGCCCGGCATCTGCCTGTCCTGGGCGAGATCTTTGGGAACAGCTTGGGAGCACGCACAGCCCAGTTTCTCGAGGTTCCCAAAGTGAAATTCAGAGGTTTACCCTCTTCTTCGGTTCTCCATAGCCATTCTTCTTTTCCCACGACAAAAGTGTAAAGTAGACTGGCATATTCTCCTCTCCCTTGGCAGAGCAAAGCCAGTATGAATGAAGTGTGGCTCTCTGTCAGCAGTATCTGTTTAGAACAGGGCCAAGTTCTGGAGAGGCCAAGTTAGATGTAAAAACAAACACAGTAAGAGTAACATGCATTCTTTACGCAGGCAAATCATGCCGATTTACTTATACTTTCACACTATATTGTGACTTTCATATATTAAATACCTAGTAAATACTTGTTGAAGGAACAAATGTCAGAGAAACTTTTAACAGAATTAAGAGAGAGGCTGCTATAATTATATCACTGTTAAAGTTTATCATATTTTAACAATAACAAATAATTTTAGTGCTTTATATGTGCTCGGCACTCTTAAAACTTTTGGGACACTTAATCTCATTTAATCATAGTTTTATGCTGTAGATACTATCATTTTTCTGATTTTTTTCAGTTGAGGAAACTGAGGCAGAGATGATTCAGTTACTAGGATAATTGATTAATTGATGAAGGCCAGGATTCATAGTTGTGAATCACTGATTTATACTGCTTCCTGGTTACACAGGAACAAAGAAGAGATAGGAGAACATTTAACACAGACCTAAGGACTCCATCACAACTGTAGTCTTAAGGCTAAAGCCTTTTGGATTGAAGAAAGCAAGGTTTCAAGTCTCATGAACTAGGAAAATTCTGCTTAATTATAACACAAATAAGAAATTGACAGTGAAACCCTGAGTCCTCAGGATGTACCATTCTGTTTGATTTACAACCTGAATCTGAGGGAGTGGGAGTCAGCCAGGTGAGCTGGTAAGATGGGGGCAGTGGGAATGTTGCTGGAAGAGACTGGCAAGTTCTGGGTGGAAAGCTGGGCCCACACGAAAGTGGCGCAAGCTGGTTCCAACCAGTCTGGAACTCATGGGTTCCCAGAAGTTAGCAGGAGGAGACACCCTCCAAGTGGTCTGAATTTTAGCCTCAAGGCAGTCTCTGAAGGATTTTTTTTTTTAATTTTTAAATTTTTAAATTTTTATTAAGGGATTGTTGATATACACTCTTACGAAGATTTCACATGAAAAAGTTGTGGTTACTACACTCACCATATTACCAAGTACCCCGCATACTCCATTGCAGTCACTGTCCATCAGTGTAGTAAGATGCCACAGTCACTACTTGTCTTCTCTGTGCTACACTGTTCTCTGAAGGATTTAAAAAAAAAATAATGGCTCTATTGAGATATAACTCACATCAAGTAAGTCAGCGAGTTTTAGAATATTTAGTTAATGCAGCTATTACCACAGCCACTTTTAGAACATTTTCATCACCCCAAAAGTGCATACCTGTGATACCCTGTCATGCCCCAGCATCCCTTCTTCTAGCCCCTGGCAGCCTCTCATCTACTTTCTGTCCCTATGGAAGTGCCTGTTCTGAACATTTCATCTAAACTGTGTGGAATCATACACTGTGTGGGCCTTGTGCACCTGGATTCTCTCCCTAAGCATAATGTTCTCAAGGCATGAATCCATATTTCCTTCCTACACATGGCTGAATAATATTCCACTGTATGGACACACCACGGTTTGCTTATCCACTCATCAGTTGATGGACATTTGGATTGTGTCTGCTTTTTGGCTATTATGAATAATACTGCCTTGAACATTCACGTGCAGATTTTGGAGTAGATTATGTTTTCATGTCTCTTGGTTATGTGCCTAAGAGTGGAATTGCTGGGCCATATGGTAATTCTGTATTTAACTCTTGAAGAACTGACAAACTGTTTTCCAAAGTGGCTGCACCATTTTACATTCCTGCCAGCAGTGTACGAGGGTCCCACAACGTCTCCACATCCTCTCCAACAGTTGTTATTTTCCATTAAAAAATTACCATAGATCCTTGTGGGTATGACATGGTGTCTCATTGTGGCTTTTCCTTGCATTTCCTCAGTGACTAATGATGTTGAGCATTTTTTCATGTGCTCATTGGCTCTTTGTATGTCTGGAGAAATATCTATTTTTCATCCTATGCCCATTTTAAAAGTTGTGTTTTTGTCTTATTGTTGAGTTGCAGGAGTTCTTCATATATTCTTATCAGATACATGATTTGCAAATATTTACTCCCATTCTTTATTTTTTCACTCATTGATAATGTTTTCTGAGAAACAAGTTTCAATTTACTGCCTTTTTTTATCATTTGTGCTTTCAGCCTGAAGAAATTTAAGTGGGAGTTACAGGGTCACATTTCAAGCTTCGAAAGATTACTTTGGCCACAAGGATGAAGGACTGAACAGTGGGGGGCAGGAGGGAGGCCATGGGCTAGAAAAACAAGGTCAGCTCAGTGGAGTTTGGTGACCTGAAGTTGGGGGTGCACAGGAAGGGAGTTCAGTTCATTAGCAGACCTCTAGCTTGTGATACTGAATATGTGGTTGTGCTGTTTACTGGAAAGAGATCACAGAACACAGAGCAGGCTTGAGGAGGGACAGTTGTCTACTGGATGTGCAAATAGTGGGGCAGCAGAGATGTCCCCGCCTGCCGGCCCACCAGGAGAGATCCTGAGTCCAAAACGCCTCCGAGTCCATGAGCCACCTCTCTTCTCCTACCTCAGGGCACTCCACTCTCTCATGTTTTTAGAAGCAGTGAGATGTGTTTATAACCAGGATGTTCTACTAATGGACTTCACAGTTTGTTGAGGTTTGGTGTCTCAGCAATGTCAGAGGAAGTCATGTAATTGAAGAGTAGGTAGGATTCTGGACTTCTGTTTACCATCCTCTGCCCTTGTAGATGATCTTTATCCATTATAGTTAGATCATCCAGTGGTAAACTGGCTGATTTGCTTCCCCTGGAGGAGAATCTGAATGTGTCTGTGGCTCCGCCATGGCCAGCACAGGAATGCTCTGTGATACCTGCAGTAGGTGGAGATGCACCACCAGGACCCCCCAGGACTGAAGTCCTTCTTCCTCCAGCTGCCAGGGAGTAGTGGCCACTGACTACCCAGCTGGAGTGAGGAAAGCTGCCAACCCAAGAGTTGCTCCCTTCCCCCAGGTTGCTTCACCCACTGGCTAATCCACTGGGTGGGGCCAGGCCCTTGCTTGAATTTGGGGCGTCCTAGGTGCAGAGCTCCCGTGGGAGTAGCTGAGGACTGCCTCTCGTTCACTTCTCTGTCTATCCTTGCCTTCCGCACTCTCCCACAGGTGTGGGTCCCCAGAGCACACCTCAGTGAATTTCTTGCATGCACATCCCCATCTCAGAGTCTGTTTGCCTGGGAATCAGATCTGTGGCAATACCTTTTCTTCAGTTTCAGTGACTGAGAAGCCAGAGGAAAGGTTGAACACTTGCTAAGTTCTAGCCCAGTCTGTCAGAGAGCTGTCTGCCTTTCCTTGCGTCCGGGAGCGTCCTGAGCGGCCCCTGCTGCCACCTGCCTTTGGTGGCTGTCACAGCTTTGAGGACCGCCTTGATCCACCCCCTCTCCAGGGAGGATCACGGCTCTGGGAAACTCACCTGAGCCTCTCTGTAATGCAATTCTGCAGGCCCCCTTTCTAGAAAAAGTTGGTAGAGGGGAGGTGCTTGGGTTGCATGAAAAGTTTCTTTTTTTAAAGGGAAATATTGGAAGTCACATCGCTGGGTGTCTGATAGTGTAACCCTTGAGCTAGAAAAGCTAGACTCAAGAACCAGTGAGCAGAAAGGCTGGTGGTGCAGCAGGCAGCCTACAGCTCCAGCTGTCATCACAGAACAAGGTGTTGGTCTCGGCTACTTGATAAATGGGGTCGTTGTTGTCAGAGATTTAGTTTCTCCCTCTTTGCCATTTGTTAGTCTGTAAAATGAATATAAAACTGCCTGCCTCTTATTACCTAGCCAGCCCCTGCAGGAAGTTGTGAAGTTACTTAAGGGTTGTTTTTTGTTTGTTTGTTTTTAAGAGCTGTCTGGAATATATTGTTAAACCTGAGAGAATTATTCCAAAATCAAGAAGAAAGAATGATGTGTGTAACTTGAAACCGCATACTGATTTATCTGTTAGTTTGCCGGCCCTGACAGTCTGCAGCACACATCACAGTGCCCCTCCCCGCCCCCAAGCTCACCATTTGGTGCCTGTGATACTGATGAGCCACCACGTAGGCAATAAAGGGATGTGGGGGACTCTGAGAGGTCAGCAGCCTCACCTGCACCCAGAGACCCTCCCCAGGGTGCTCAACCTTCTAGTCACCTGGGCATGTTCTCTGGTTTTACTTCCACCCTACATTAGTCCCAGCCAAGTAATGTGCATGTTTGAGACTCCAGGTGAGATCCACAGCCTGAGGGTTCCGTGACATGCACAACAGCCTGGCCGGCTCTGCAGAAAGCCAGGGCCTGGCGAAGGTGCAAGACTCCCAAGTTGCCTTTGCTTGCTGCCTCTCAAATGCTGTCAGGTGCCAACTTTCTAGTATCAAGTGCAGGGCCTGTTTTCTCCTTAAACATCATCTTTGTATTAAAGTAGCTACCATAAGATATTAGTCTCTTGTATTGTGATTTTCTTGGACCTGTATTATATTTATTATCTTTGTATACACTACGATAGAAAGTAAGCATGAAAGAAATCGGAAATTTTATTGAGGTCCTTACCATGCGACAGGCATTGTGATAAACTCTTTAGCTGCATTATTTCATTTAATTGTTCAGGTGAGGAAACCGAGGCAGAGATTAAGGAATACGGGGTCTGGTTGGTAGACTTGGGATTTAAAGTCTGGCAGCCTGGTTGCCGCTGTGCACCCTCAGCCATTTTGAAGTACACAGCATCATTCAAACTTCTGGCCATGACCTACAGTGATACAGTTTATATTGCAGTACAGACCCGCACACCTTTATAATTGAAACACAAGTTTCACAGAACAGTGTAAACCTTAATGTCAGCAGCGCACACTGGTCTTCCCATACTGATTTTCTCTCCTAATTCCCTCCCCCTTTTCCTTCCTTCTTTTTTTATTACAACCTCCCAATTGAAAAATAGAGATACTGCCTTCCAGTGTTTGTTTATTCATTCTTCTGATATTCTTTATGTGCCTTCTGTGTGTCTGACTCTGTGGGTAGGCACCTGGGACACAGTGTGAAGAAAGGGCCCTTGTCCCCATAGATCTTACAGCCAGAAGGTGCTACACATTAAATGCCATTGGAAAAAAAAATTATTGTATATGGAGACCCTTCAAATCTAGGAAGAAATCTATTAGCTTGTATTACCTGGTAAATATACAGCTATTTTGTAACCATAAACTACAGAAAAGAGGCAGGGTTTTGGACAATAGAATACGATGTCTCGTTCAAAGTAATGACCTAGAGCAATGCCTATCAATATGGATACATCTCAAAAACAAGCTTCAAAAGCATAATAAGCATAGTATAGTAGAGGACAAAAGCATGTTACCATTTACTACAGTGCAGGTGTGGTACAGTACACTGCAAGAGCATAATATAGCAGTCGTTTATGTAAAACATTTAATACTGCAGAACGATAACTCTGTTATCATTATGGGCACATACAAATATAGGAAAAGTGAAAAATCATTCAAGAAAGGACCACACACCAATTTTGTGATAATGTGTATTACTCTCTGGTATGGGAGGGAAGGTTGAGGCTTTAACAAATCTTGTTAAAGTATGAAGATTTCACTCCTGACAACTGTGGCAAAATTTAACCATTATTAAATCTAGGTGCATGGTTACCTTGTCACATTTGGTGCTTTTCTGTGTATTTAAAATTGGAAAGGTGAAACGAGTGTCCTTGAAACCACAAGTCCTTTATGGCCAGAGATTGGATTCTAGGGCATCTGTCACGTGTCATGGCGATGGCCTGGCTCACCAGCAGAGGGCGCTGCTTCGCAGCAGATGTGAGGTGGGGCAGCTGCACCCAGGCGCTGGCTGCTGTACGGTGCAGTGAGGGAGCCTCCCAGGGAAGCGCTGGTCCACCAAGTGCAGGAAAAAGGATGTTTAAGTACGTACAGCTTTCTTATGCTGCTAGGAAGGAGCACAGAATCCACCCATTTGGCCATTCATACAATCATATTTCTCTGAATATTTATAGCCTAGTCTGTTTCTGAGGCTTAAGAATACAGAAAGGATACCAGGTACAGCGCAAGCTAAGAGCTTCCTTTGGTGTTGCATTGATAAGCCTGTTGCTGATGTGTGGGGAACTTTTTCCTGTTAAATTGACCGAGAAACCTTCCTTTTTTTCTAGGTGGAAAAGGATTATTCTTACTTGAAGGAGATATGTGATCATCAGGCTGAACAGCTGAGCAGAACCAGCCTCAGACTGCAGGAGAAGGCGTCAGAGAGTGATGCAGAGATTAAAGACATGAAGGAGACCATATTTGAATTGGAAGATCAGGTGGAACAGCACCAAGCTGTCAAATTACATAATAATCAGCTCATCAGTGAGCTAGAAAGTAGGTGGAATCCAGCCCTGGTGAAATGTGGGTCAGGAGTGGGTAGGATGGAAGAAACTGGGAGTGGCGGGTGACTGGAAAAGTAAATGTATATGAAACGTCATCCTCTTGAGTGTTCTGTGATCTCCTAGGAAGAATGGCAATTAAGAAAGGCAGAATAATTAATCTCTTTAATATGTCAAAAACTCAGAGCTGTAGAAGGAGAGATGTTGAATGGGAGGGATTATAGAAAAGAGCAAACACATTTGGTGGTGTCGGGTGTACTGTGCAAGAGCCACACCGCCGGCCACCGTTGTCAGGAGTTGACACTTGTGGTCTTTGGATCTGATGGGTAGAAAGACAGGTGGCAGGTGGTTGGACTGATTCAGTGTGTGTTCCTGGTCTGGGGGGAAAACAGTCCCAGCATGTGTCCCATTGATGGTAGGATATCAGATGACGTAGAGATGCTGGCCACTCTGTTACTGAAGAGGCCCCAATAAGTGGCCTATTTGTGAACTCATTGTTTGCTTTGAATAGGGAAAGATTCTAAAAGGATCAGCTAAACATTGCCAGCTTTGTCCAAATAAGCCTTCTCAAATGATCACATCTACTGTGTTCTACCTCAATGCACAGAACGTTTAGTGACACTAGCCGTCACTAAAAATGGCCTAGTCACTTGCCTGAAATGTTGCCCCATGTGTACAGTCCATCCATCTTATTATTTGTGGAATCCATATTTGTGAATTCACCTGCTTGCCAAATTTATTTGTAGCCCCAAATCACTATTTGAGGGACTTCACCATCATTCAAGGGCACATGCAGAGCAGTATAAATTTGTCCCAAAGTGACTTCACAGCTCAGGTCATACAAGGTGATGTTCCACCTTCTTGTTTTAACTCCCATACTGTAAATAAGTGTCTTTTTCCCAGTTCATTTGGTACCTTGTTTTTTGCATTTTTGTCAGTGATTTTACTGCTTAAAGTGGCCCAGGGCCTAGTTCTAAAGCACTGCTAGTGCTCCTAAGTTTAGGAAGGCAGTGACATGCCCTATGGAGAAAACACGGGTGTTAGATATGCTTTGTTCAGGCATCAGTTAGTGCTGTGGGCTGTGAGTTCAGTGTTAACAAATCAACAGTGTTCACTGCGCTCAGTGCTAATGGGGAACTCCCAGAGAAAGAAAGGGAGTTCACCCATCTGTGTGTGAAACTGTTCTGGCAAGTGCTGAAGTAAAATCTGTGGTGTGCGGTGAAGCTGTAGAAAAGATGAAAAAGTGGCTGAACTAGTGCATTCATGGGACTTTGGCTGATTAAAAAAAAAAAAAACCATAGTGGACAGCATTGTTGTGAAGCCAAAACCCAAAGAAATTTGCAGTCACATTTCCCAGGGTCAGGAAATTGTTAAGCCTCCTTACTAGTGCTGGCTGGCTGGCATGGTTCAAAAGGCCACACAGCATGAGAAAAGTTAAAAACGTAGGTGAGGTAGGTCCTGCAGAAGAGGAGGCTGCAAAAGAATTTTTTTTTTTTTAACACTTACACTTACCAGTTTATTAAAAAAACTTTGTGTTTGATATCTTGATCTGGGTGATGGTTACATGAATGTATATATACACATGTCAAAATTCATCAAACTTTGCACTAAATTCATGGAACTGTTTGTGTATTTTATTCTATGTACCTCAATTCTTTTTTTTTTTTTTTTACTTGCGCATTTATGTTTATTTTAAGAGACTGCATTAAGGAAAGATTTGAAAAATATACACAAAAATCAGATTTAGTAACTAAAAGTTGTAAAAAATTATAAAACTGGTTGTACAATCATGATGTTAGTAATGGTTATTCTTTTTTTTTTTTTTTTTACAATTTATTTTGGTATCTTTAACCTACAATTACATGTGCAATATTATGGTGATTAAACTACCTCCTTCATCAGGTCCCCCCCACCAACCCTATTACAGTCACTGTCCATCACCGTAGTGAGATGAGAATCACTACTTGTCTTCTCTGAGTTGTACAGCCCTCCCCGTGCCCCCCCTACCTTATGTCTGCTAATCGTAATGCCCCTTTTACCCTCTCTTACCGCCCATTCCCCCCCTTCTTCCCCAGTCCCTTTCCCTTTGGTAACTATTAGTCCGTTCTTGGGTTCTGTGAGTCTGCTGCTGTTTTGTCCCTTCAGTTTTTTTCTTTGTTCTTATACTCCACATATGAGTGAGATCATTTGGTACTTGTCTTTTTCGGCCTGGCTTATTTCACTGAGCATAATAACCTCCAACTCCATCCATGTTGTTGCAAATGGTAGGATTTGTTTTTTTCTTATTGCTGCGTAGTATTCCATTGTGTATATGTACCACATCTTCTTAATCCATTCATCTACTGATGGACACTTAGGTTCCTTCCATTTCTTGGCTATTGTAAATAGTGCTGCAATAAACATAGGGGTGCATCTGTCTTTCTCAAATTGGGCTGCTGCATTCTTGGGGTAAATTCCTAGGAGTGGGATTCCTGGGTCAAATGGTATGTCTATTTTGAGTTTTTTGAGGAACCTCCATACTGCTTTCCACAATGGTTGAACTAATTTGCATTCCCACCAGCAGTGTAGGAGGGTTCTCTTTTCTCCACATCCTCACCAACATTTGTTGTTGCTTGTGTTTTGGATGTTGGCCATCCTCACTGGTGTAAGGTGATATCTCATTGTGGTTTTAATCTGCATTTCTCTGATGATTAGCGATGTGGAGCATCTTTTCATGTGCCTATTGGCCATCTGAATTTCTTCTTTAGAGAAGTGTCTATTCATGTCCTCTGCCCATTTCTTAATTGGATTATTTGCTTTTTGTTTGTTAAGGTGTGTGAGTTCTTTGTATATTTTGGATGTCAACCTCTTATCAGATACGTCATTTATGAATATATTCTCCCATACTGTAGGATGTCTTTTTGTTCTACTGATGGTGTCCTTTCCTGTACAGAAGCTTTTCAACTTGATATAGTCCCATTTGTTCATTTTTGCTTTTGTTTCCCTTGCCCGGGGGGATATGTTCATGAAGAAGTCGTTCATGTTTATGTCCAAGAGATTTTTGCCTATGTTTTTTTCTAAGAGTTTTATGGTTTCATGACTTACATTCATGTCTTTGATCCACCTTGAGTTTACCTTTGTGTATGGGGTTAGGTAGTAGTCCAGTTTCATTCTCTTACATGTATCTGTCCAGTTTTTTCAACACCAGCTGCTGAAGAGGCTGTCATCTCCCCATTGTATATCCAAGGCTCCTTTATCAAATATTAATTGACTGTAGGTGTTTGGGTTAATGTTTGGATTTTCTATTCTGTTCCACTGGTCTGTGGCTCTGTTTCTGTGCCAGTACCAAATTGTCTTGATTACTGTGGCTTTGTAGTAGAGCTTGAAGTCAGGGAGCATAATTCCCCCTGTTGTATTCCTCCTTCTCTGGATTGCTTTGGCTATTCGGGGTTTTTTCTGGTTCCATATGAATTTTAGAATTATTTGTTCCAGTTCATTGAAGAAAGCTGTTGGTAGTTTGATGGGGATTGCATTGAATCTGTAGATTGCTTTAGGTAGTATAGCCATTTTGACAATATTTATTCTACCTAGCCAATAGCATGGGATGCATTCCCATTTGTTAGTGTCTTCCTTAATTTCTCCTAGGAGTGTCTTATAGTTTTCAGAGTACAGGTCTTTCACTTCCTTGGTTAGGTTTATTCCTAGGTATTTTATTCTTTTAGATGCAATTGTGAATGGAATTGTTTTTCTGATTTCTCTTTCTGTTAGTTCATCATTAGTGTATAGGAAAGCAACAGATTTCTGTGTGTTAATTTTATATCCTGCAACTTTGCTGAATTCAGATATTAGTTCTAGTAGTTTTGGAGTGGATCTTTAGGGTTTTTTATGTACAGTACCATGTCATCTGCAAATAGTGACAATTTGACTTCTTCTTTACCAATCTGGATGCCTTGTATGTCTTTGCTTTGTCTGATTGCTGTGGCTAGGACCTCCAGTACTATGTTGAATAACAGTGGAGAGAGTGGGCATCCCTGTCTTGTTCCCGATCTTAGATGAAAAGCTTTCAGCTTCTCGCTATTAAGTGTGATGTTAGCTGTGGGTTTGTCATATATAGCCTTTATGATGTTGAGGTACTTGCCGTCTATACCCATTCTGTTGAGAGTTTTAATAATGAATGCATGCCGAATTTTGTCAAATGCTTTTTCAGCATCTATGGAGATGATCATGTGGTTTTTGTTCTTCTTTTTATTGATGTGATGGATGATGTTGATGGATTTTCGAATGTTGTACCATCCTTGCATCCCTGGGATGAATCCCACTTGATCATGGTGTATGATCCTCTTGATGTATTTTTGAATTCGGTTTGCTCATATTTTGTTGAGTATTTTTGCATCTACATTCATCAGGGATATTGGTCTGTAATTTTCTTTTTTAGTGAGGTCTTTGCCCGGTTTTGGTATTAGAGTGATGCTGGCTTCATAGAAAGAGTTTGGAAGTATTCCCTCCTCTTCTATTTTTTGGAAAACTTTAAGGAGAATGGGTGTTATTTCTTCTCTATATGTCTGGTAGAATTCAGAGGTGAATCCATCAGGTCCGGGGGTTTTGTTCTTGGGTAGTTTTCTGATTACCAATTCAATTTCGTTGCTGGTGATTGGTCTGTTTAGTTTTTTTGTTTCCTGCTTGGTGAGACTTGGAAGGCTGTATTTTTCTAAGAAGTTGTCCATTGCTTCTAGGTTTTGGAGCTTGTTGGCATTTAGATGCTCGTAGTATTCTCTTATAATTCTTTGTATTTCTGTGGGATCTGTCATTATTTTTCCTTTCTCATTTCTGATTCTGTTTATGTGTGTGGATTCTCTTTTTCTCTTAATGAGTCTGGCTAGGGGTTTATCTATTTTGTTTATTTTTTAAAAGAACCAGCTTTTGGTTTCATTGATTTTTTCTATTGTTTTATTCTTCTCAATTTTATTTATTTCTTCTCTGATCTCCTTCTGGTGACTTTGGGCCTCATTTGTTCTTCTTTTTCCAATTTCAATAATTGTGTCTTTAGACTGTTCATTTGGGAGTGTTCTTCCTTCTTTAAATAGGCCTGCATATACTTTCCTCTTAGAACTGCCTTCGCTGCATCCCACAGAAGTTGTGGCTTTGTGTTGTTGTTGTCATTAGTCTCCACATTTTCTTTGATTTCTGTTTTGATTTGGTCGTTAACCCATTGATTCATTAGGAGAATGTTGTTAAGTCTCCATGTATTTGTGAGCCTTTTTGATTTCTTTCTGAAATTTATTTCTAGTTTTATACCTTTGTGATCTGAGAAGTTGGTTGGTAGGATTTCAATATTTTTGAATTTACTGAGGTTCTTTTTGTGGCCTAGAATGTGGTCTATTCTGGAAAATGTTCCATGTGCACTTGAGAAGAATGTGTATCCTGCTGCTTTTGGGTGCAGAGTTCTGTAGATATCTGTAAGGTCCATCTGTTCTAGTGTGTTGTTCAGTGCCTCTGTGTCTTTACTTATCCTCTGCCTGGTTCATCTGTCCTTTGGAGTGAGTGGTGTGTTAAAGTCTCCTAAAATAATTGCATTGCTGTCTATTTCCTCCTTCACCTCTGTTAGTATTTGTTTCACATATGCTGACGCTCCTGTGTTGGGTGCATATATATTTATAATGGTTATATCTTCTTGTTGGACTGACCCCTTTATCATTATGTAATGTCCTTCTTTATCTCTTGCTACTTTCTTCGTTTTGAAGTCTATTTTATCTGATACAAGTACTGCAACACCTGCTTTTTTCTCTTTGTTGTTTGCATGAAATATCTTTTTCCATCCCTTCACTTTTAGTCTGTGTATATCTTTGGGTTTGAGGTGAGTCTCTTGTAAGCAGCATATAGATGGGTCTTGCTTTTTTATCCACTCTGTTACTCTGTGTCTTTTGATTGGTGCATTCAGTCCGTTTACATTTAGGGTAATTATTGATAGATATGTAGTTATTGCCATTGCTGGCTTTAGATTCATGGTTACCAAAGGTTCAAGGGTTGCTTCTTTAGTATCTAAGAATCTAACTGAACTTTCCTGTTAAGTTATTGTGAACGCCGCCTGATGTTTCTTTATCTTCCTTTCCTATTCTTCCTCCTCCTTTCTTTATATATTAGGTGTTTTATTCTTTGCCTTTAGTTAGTATTTGGATGGTCTTCTTTGTTTGCTATGATTTTATTTTCTCTGCTGACATCTTTTTAGCCTTAGGGGTGTTTCCCTCTAGAGCAGTCTGTTTAAGATATCCTGTAGTGGTGGATTATGGGAGGCAAACTCTCTCAACTTTCTTTTGTCTTGAAATTGTTTAATCCCTCCGTCATATTTAAATGATAATCATGCTGGATACAATATTCTTGGTTCGAGGCCCTTCTGTTTCATTACGTTAAATATATCATGCCATTCTCTTCTGGCCTGCAAGGTTTCTGTTGAGAAGTCTGATGACAGTCTGATGGGTTTTCCTTTGTCGGTGATCTTTTTTCTCTCTCTAGCTGCCTTTAATACTGTCTTTATCTTTGATCTTTGCCATCTTAATTATTATGTGTCTTGGTGTTTTCTTCCTTGGGTCCCTTGTGTTGGGAGATCTGTGGGCTTCCGTGGACTGTGAGACTATTTCCTTCCCCAGCGTGGGAAAGTTTTAAGGAATTATTTCTTCAAAGACACTTTCTATCCCTTTTTCTCTCTCTCCTTCCTCTGGTACTCCTATAATGCGAATATTGCTCCGTTTGGATTGGTCACACAGTTCTCTTACTATTCTTTCATTCTTAGAGATCCTTTTATCTCTCTCTGCCTCAGCTTCTTTGTATTCCTGTTCCCTGTCTTGTAATTCCTTGATCGTGTCTTGAACCTGCTGATTCAATCAGCTGTTGAGCCCGTCAATGGCTTGTCTCATTTCTGCATTGTCTTTCCTCACTTCCCTCACTTCCTCCCTCAGCTCTTGCACATTTTTCTGTAGATCCGTCAGCATGGCTATGACTTTTATTCTGAATTCTTTTTCAGGAAGACTGTGCATATCCATTCCTTCAGCTTCTTTCTCTGGGGTGGTGTTTGTCTGAAGCTTTGTCTGTATCATATTCTTCTGTCTTCTCATGACTGTAGAATTGGTTGTTGGTAGTTGTCACTTATGTCAGCTGGGCTCTTTATGACTTTAAAAAGGAAAGAGAAGAAAGGAGAGAAAAGAAAAAAAAATTCTGCTAATAATAAAAAACTAAAAGGAGAGAGAGAAGAAGGAAAAGAAAGGAGAGAAAAAGAAAAAGCAGGAACACCTAAAAGAAAAACAAAATGCCCACCGGGGTGGTTTCTGTGTGAATGCTGTAGGTGGCGCTGTTGCTCCACTATTCCAGAGCCGTCCTTTAAAGCTGTGGCCCGGGTGAGAATGAATGGAGGTTCTCTTCTGCACTCCCGTCTGTTTAAGACTGCTGAAAAACAAAGCGTGCGCTTTTCTCCTTTTTTTTTTCTTCTCTCTTCTCCTTCCCTGAGCCAGCCGAGAGCAAACAGGCATTTAAGACTGCTGAGAAACAAAGCGCGTGCTTCTCTCTTCTCCTTCCCTGAGCCAGCCTCGAGCAAGCAGGCATTTAAGACCACTGAAAAACAAAGCGCACGCTTCTCTCTTCTCCTTCCCTGAGCCAGCCGCGAGCAAGCAGGCGTTTAAGACCGCTGAAAAACAAAGCGTGCGCTTCTCTCTTCTTCCCTGAGCCAGCCGCGAGCAAGCAGGAGTATTCCTGCTGAGTCCGTGCACCCTCCGTCTCTCCAATCTCTGCCACTCCGCGCTTTGGGCGCCTGCGTTCCCGGGGCCGGTCTGGGGCTGGTTATCTACTGGGCCTGCACTTCCACTCCCTCCCGGCTCTGAATCCTCTCCTCCCACTGGTGCGCTGGCGTGGGGAGTGCTCGGGTTCTGCCGGGTCGCGGTTCGCAGTTCCGTTTCTTACCCGCCTCACCCGCTGCCAAATCCTCTCAGGTTTGTCTGTACTGTATGCGCTTTCCTGTTTGTTCTGGTCTCTCTTTTAGGAACAGTTGCGTTTGCTGTGTTTTCGTGGGTAAATATAATGTTGGGAGGAAAATTCTTTCGTTCCGTTCATGCTGCCATCTTCCCGGAACTCTCTGCAAAAGAATTTTTAAAATACCTTCTGCATGTTATACAGTGAAAGAGTTACGTGGGCAAGCAGGTTTCCTACACTGATAGGATGGGGTTTTTTACAAGGACATTGGCAAATGAGCCTGTATAACACAACTAACATTTCATTTGTTGAAAATGTGACCAGAGGCTCACAGGAATCTAGCCCTGTATTTCCTGTAGGAGCAATAGTCCAGTATTTGCTAATTCGTTGTGTGTGGCAACTTTATATAACTAACCGCAGTAATGAGATTGGACTATATGTTCTACACCTTGATTATCTGGTTAGCGTCAGCGTTCCCGTCTTTCTTAGGAGGGGTTTGCAGTCGAAGTATAGGACATCAGCATTCAGCATCGGTGTTGTCTGGGCTGTTCTCATAGCCTGCTTGAGAATACAATAAAAATACATTGCCACCATTGTCAATGTATGTTTCCAAACACAGCACCACACCTGAAGAGTATAAAGTAAAAAAAGTCCAGTAATGTTTTCTTTATGTTTTAGTGATACATTATTGCTGAGAATTTGGCAGTGGTGTCCCCAGTCCTTAAAAGTCAGCGCAGACTCACCAAGAAAGACAGCACGCAATTAACATCTGGAGCAGCTGCCAGGGTCCCCTGCCTGTGCTCATATCATAATATAGCCAAGATCCAAATGACGCACACCATGCATCTTTTGAGAAGCTTTTTTACTTCTGTCAGGGATATTAAGGTGCAAGATAGCTTTTCACTGGGAGATTCAGACCCAGCCTGAGACCAGTCACTCCACATAAAATCCTTAAGAGAAGTGAACCAAAAAAAAAAGGGAAGGGTGTTCTCTTATTCTGCAGCCCTGATCCCAGACACCAATTCTCAAGCCCCACATGCTTAGAGCAGCTGGGGAAGAGCTGGCCATGTGGGGCCATTCTGTTTCATATCCCTGATAGCTATCTGCTACTCCTGGATGCAGCATGAAGAAGCACTGAAGTCTGTTGACTGCGTAATGGACATGATGAGATTTAAGGGGAAGTGACCCTGATGGCACTATGGGGACAAGTGGAGGCAGAGGGAGGGGAGATACTGAGGATACTCTTAATTAGGGAGGAGGAGTCAGGTCACCTTTGGAGCTGTTGAATACACACGGCCACATCCTGTCTGCCTTTGAACATTCCCGTGCCATGGGCCAGAGTCTGGGGCTTGAGCACCTGTACTTTTTGAAAAGCTTCTCCAGTGATTCTTGGGGTTTAACTGCAGATAGGAACCAGGACTGTAGGAAAAGGTCTAAAATGATAGTAACCAGTCATATCCTCTGTTATACAGAAGCCCTCTGCCTCACAGCCATAAAGGACATGCAGGATGATTATGTGCACATGGGAGGGGGGCCAATGTATGTGTTGTGGTGTGACACCTTTTTGGATCTCCTCCCATAGTGCTCTGTGGTTGTGCAGCTGGTCAACTGCAGGTAAACCTAACTAAACACCACTTAGTTTCCTGATAATCCCGTTTCTCTCTTGGAGGAGTGCCCTGCCTCAGTGTGCTAAGAATGGAGTTTATGATAGAATGGATAGGTTTTGAAGCCTGTTACAGATTCTGGAGCTTTGCTATTTAGCTTACCTTCTCCCAAGAGTCTTTCAACTTTTCTAACTCTTCTCTGACTTGTTTATTTCTAGGCAATGTGATGAAGCTGGAGGAACAGAAGTCAGAACTGGAAAGGCAGCTAAAGACTCTGACTAAGCAGATAAAGGTGAGATGTAGTTACAGCAGAGAACTGAGAACCCTTTCCATCATTTTACTAAAATATGCCTGTCTTGGGTTTAGAAACCTTTGAAAAACATCCTGATTACCCTCTCTGGCCTGCTTCCTTAGTACTTTTCTGTGGCATGGGCCCTGGAACCACAAATTAGTGTTGGCAGGATGTAAAATTAAAGCAGCCATTCAGTTTCAGGATGGAGAGCTCTGATAACACAAAGGTGTAATTCCCAGCTGGGCTTTTCCCAGTATGAGGTACTGTTAAAGCCATGCCTCCCTAGGTTCCGCCCGGCCAGTCCTTCTTGGTAATGGATGTGGGGGACTCTGCCAGGTGCCGGCCCTGCTGGTGTCTGATGAGGATGTGGGCTCTGGCATTTCCAGGAGGAGACGGAGGAGTGGAGGCGATTCCAGGCGGACCTGCAGACCGCGGTGGTGGTGGCCAACGACATTAAGTGCGAGGCCCAGCAGGAGCTGCGCACTGTGAAGAGGAGGTTGCTTGAGGAAGAGGAGAAGAATTCCAGGCTGCAGAAGTTGCTGGGGGACATTCAGGGGCACAGCAGGTTGGTCCTGAGCAGAGCTGCACGTCCGTGAGTCTGATGGACACTCACATAGCGCTTGGCTTCTCACTTAACCACCACACGTGGGCCTTTGTTGTCTAGAGACGTGGCGCTTCTGTCTGTCTGTGCCAAATATCATCTGCCCTAGGCTCACTGCCACTGCTGGCACCACAACACAGCTAGGGCTGTTCTGTCCAGTGCCTGGCCACTGCCCTTCTCTGGCCTAAGGGGATGAGAAAACTTGTCACCTACATACAGATGAAAGGTATCCTTTAGCCAGGTATCCTCCTAGGTTGAAAGAACAGAAGCTGTGTCAGTGACACTCTCTGCAGTGTAGTGTTTGTTAGTGCGGCAAAGCGTGCTTGAGTGGTGGCAGCGCCTTGTGTGGGTCGCTCCGATGCAGTGGGAAAGGCTGGCCTTGCTCCCAAGGGGACTTGCCACCATGTAAAGGATGCATTCCTGCTGACCCAGGGACATGCTTTTTTATTGGCAGTGCCTGTGGGCTACAAATAACCCACTTTGTTAAAAAAGGATGAATTTGGAAAACACGCATCTGGCTGATAGGAGACTTCCCACTTCTGTTCTTCGGGCAGGAGATCACAATGTCTTGCCCCAGCAAGGTCTTAGAAAGCTCTTCTTAACAGCAGTTTCAGAGGAAGGTATTCCTCAAGTGGGCTCAAGATTGGTTGTTACTTAAAATTTAAATGGTTTACAAACAAGATAATAAACATCATTTATGAATGAATGCATTGTTATTTTTCCCCAGTCAGGAATAAATGTCCTTAACTTTAAGATTCTTGGATATTAGGAAATTATTTTGAATTTTCAGATGTCTTTTGAATATGAAATACCATATTTTAAAATCCAGTTTAGTAAGTCCTGAATGCTGATTTGTACAATTTGTCCTTTTTACATGTTTTCCATGATTGGGAGGGTTGTTCATTGGTTAGATTTTGAGCCTTTGGGTCTCATGTATTGTCATGAATTTCATGACATTAGAAAGACTAGATTTCCTCTCGGGATTCTATTTTGATTCTCTTACCAAACTTGCATCAATCAATCCCTCATTCCATTGTCTATGACTTTTATATAAAACAGCCTCTAGAGAAAGATTAAGATATGTTGTGTTCCTTATCTTAATAAGTCCACTCTTAAAAATCAGGATTGCTGTTTTATAGTAAAACCTCTACCCTCTGGCCACCAAAGCATGTGGAGTTTAAGGTGAGGGAGAAACTAGGTTTTATGTTCCCTGTCGAGGTTGTTTTGGTTTGCATTTATGTCTGCTTTTGTTCATTTGTCCATCTGTCTTGCTTTTATATCAGTGTCTTTGAAAGAGGAACCAAATCGTAACTTGCATTGCTTCACATATATGTTGTTTTAAAAATAAATGATAAAAGACAAGTCCTGAGTTTCTCTGGTGGCCCTAAATAAATTTTTGTATGAGCTGCTGCATTTCATACATAGATTGTAAGATCCAGGCCACATTATACAACTTGAACCCTGATGTAGAATCTCTCTGCATGCAACTTGACAATTTAGGGCTCCATACATTATATCCTATGTCTTCAAACTTAGGGTCTTTTTTTTTTAAACACAGTATGTTTCTTTTTTGATTTTCCAATCCACCACCAAAATGCAGCAGTTGAATCCCTCATCACAAAGCATTTCAGAACTCTAGAACTGACACAACGCAGAGCAGGGCATATTACTGAAACCCCGTAGGTGTCAGTGCATTTGCTGCCCGTTGTAGCGCTGGGTGGGGCTTCAGACTGCCGGTGCCCGTTTCTTGTCTGATTTTGCATTTCTCGGGCAAGGTGCCCCTTCTGAAGAGTTGGCTCTTTGAAAGTTTTTGAACCTTTCCCATAAGCACGACTTGAAACCAGTTCGCACCCTCAGAGGTCCTGAAGCAACATACTATTTCCATCTTGGCTAAACGGGTTCTTGACTGAAACTTGATTTGACTTTGACAGTCATCTAATGAGAACTCAAAAGTCATTCCTGGGTCAGCCACAGCCAAAGAACTTGCAGAATATGCTCTGACGAGTTCCTCTAGGTATAACTGAGAGAAGGTAAGAGCATCTGAAAAGCACCTTGATTGTAACACAAGATTAACTGATTCCATTCTCATTTGACATATATGGGCTTTCAGAGGAATATAGTCAGGCTAGTAAGTTGGAAAGCGAAGTGCCTGGGTATGAATACAAGTTAGCATTTATTACTGAGAACTCATTAACTAAAACAAGTAGAATATTATTTAACTTAGTATTTTAGATAATTCTGAAATTTAGTCCATTAGCGATCTTCAGTCCTGTTACATTTTCAAATGTATTCTTACATTGAAGGCAGAGTAACTGATCTTAAGGTACTTGGGAAAAACAAGGCTCTAGTCTCATCTTTGCCACCAGCTGGCAAGGTTTCCGTCCCAGACCTAGATCCTTCCTCTCTTAAATAAGGAGATAAGAGTAAGTTGTTTCTAAGACCCTGTAAGCTCTGCTGTTCTCTGAGACTAGTTGGTCAGCTGGTCTTTCTCTGATGGGAGCGTCAGGAACTCAAGTACCAGCCACGCCATCTCTCCAGTGCGGTCCTTGGAACCTCCTTGACGCAATGGCACCACCATTTTTAGCTGGGCTGTGGACCTCATCTTCCTCCTCTGGAAATTTGAAAACGTCTTTATGGACCTGGAAGTGATCTGCTTTGTTGGACATATATAAAATAATAGATGAAAGGATAATGAGTAACTTTTTCAACTCTGACTTCTTCCAGTTTTGAACCTTTTAAGAGAAAGACACTGAAATTAAAACTTCCATCGAAATTAAAACATCAAGTTTTTTCCTGAGAAGTTGAGTCCTGGGGCCTGGCAGATACAGAACACACATGCAGCTCAACTTCATGACTTGATGGGCCACACACAGCCTGTTTAATGAATGACGCTGGCTGAGCCGAACGCATCAGAGGCTTCTCAAGTGGTAGCAGGGAATGTCCTACACATTTTTCTCTTAACTCTGAAGCAGTGAAGACCGTTACTTTTAGGGTGCCATATTCAATTTTAGCACTTATCATATGACACCAATAAGCACCCACAGAAAGCATCTTAAAAAGGGATCATTAAAAACACTAAACATCTGTGCCTAATTAACTGAATTAGTTTCTAAAATAGAGTGTCTAAGATTCAAAACGTGTTCAGCTTGTGCCTCTGGCCCTCGCGTTGTTGCCTCCTAGGCGAGCAGCATGGCAGCATATCACTTGCCAGACCCTCTGGCATCAGCTTTTAACTCTGTGTGTGCACGTGTGCTCTGCCCAAATGTCAGTTGCGTGCCTGTACCGCCCTCTCTGTTGTTCTTACAGCCGTAATGTCTCACAGCCGCTCCTGCGTGTTCTGGAGCTGTCACTGAATGGGCAGGTATGGACATTGGAGCTGTCAATTCTTGAGTCACTAGGTCCCTTGTGGAGCATCCTGGCCCTGACGGAGGGGGACCGGTTCTCACAGGGTCTCCGCAGCAGTGTCCGAGCAAACCTCACTCCATAGCGCCTGTGACTGTCAGGGGCTCTGGCAGTTTATTTGGTCTTCAGTGAAGAAACTGGACCTCTGGTGTCCCAGCAAGCATAATCCTTTCACTCCTATGCTCCTTGTTTTTTCACAGATTAAATTTGCATTTATGGCATTAGACTAGTAATTCTAAAGAGCTGTATCTGCTTCCCTGCTCCCACAGATTAAATTTGCATTTATGGCATTAGACTAGTAATTCTAAAGAGCTGTATCTGCTTCCCTGCTCCCTGACCTCCATCTTTCCAGACATGCTTTGAAAAGTATGGACCTGAGCTTCCCATAGATCTTTAGGACTTCTATGGCCTTGTATTAAAAGAAATTTCTTTTTTCTATTTTTCTTTTTTGGCCTTCACTGTAGAGCAGTGGAGAAGCACGGGCCGGCCGCTCTGTGACGTCCAGGGGGCCTGACTATGCTCATCGCGCACATCTCTACTTCACCAGTGCAGTTGTCCGCTGGTGAAGGTCGACTGGGAGGAGCCTGGAAATGGCGTCATTTTGAAGTCTTTGGCGTTTTCTGTGCCTGAAGACCTTTGACCTCCCCCAAAGTCGAAACAGTAGGAATTAAAACACGTCAGTCCTTTCTGGATATTAGCCTTTCCCTGTGGGACAGTGTCAGCTGTTAATTCTACATTTGCGCTCTGGGATCATGCTGCATTAAGTAACTCCCTCACCAGCCTTTCCCTCCCGTTTCTATTTTTACAGCTCCATGGTCTCTGCCAGCTAGCAGAGAATCTGGCAGAAGAGACACAGCCCCACCCTTGCCATGCTGGGAAACTACAGCCATTTCTCTATGAAAGGGGGAATAACGTAGAGGAGAAAGTACCTCTGTAAAGAGCCAGATTGTCTCCTTAAAACATCCACTGTTTCACATAGTCGTTGCAATCAAGTCTGTCTTTTTTACCTTTTTTCTGCATTTTGGAATCAACTCATTGCAAGATGATCCTTCCCCCTCCTTTTTTCCTTTCTTTCTTTTTCTCAGAAGATTCAGATGTCTTATTCTGAGCATAAAATGAAGTTGTGAAAAAAAGTCCAAGTGCGCCGTGAAAGGTTTTCTTTGTGGCACTCGAGCGTTCTAGGAGGCAGTGGTGGAGCAGGTCCCGAGTGCCGGCCCGTGCAGCTCGCGCTTGTGTTTTACTTCCTGGAGCTGTTTCTGCGCCTCCTTTTGAGAATGCTATCTCATCATCTTGGAATTAACACTACTTAAGGCAAAACGGGAAGCCATCTGTGGGACGTCTCATTCCAAAGAAGTGAGAAAGCGCCGCTTCCCATATGTCCAGTCTTGATCGAGCCTTTCTAAGCTGGGGCCTGGCTTCATTATCTCATCTGCAACAAGCCGCCACTAAGTTTTGGATTGAGTTCCAGAGTCTCTCTGTTGGACTCAATACAAATAGATGTTGGGTTGATAACAAAGGATGTTGTTAAGTCAGATGCGTTTTCAATTGGAGCATAACTGAAAACTAATGAGCAACGCTGCCACAAAAGCCTTATGAATAAAACTTACCCGGGAAGCTTAAAGATTTAAAATCCGAAGGGTGTAATTCGGAATGATCCAAAATCGAAGGTGTGGTTTTAGACTTTGGAAGGTACTGAAGTCGTGAAGAGCTGTATCCGATTCCGCGACCGCCATCAGGCAGAACCAGCTGCCGCTGTCACGTGAGGAAGCAGCACAAGGTCCAGACAGTGTCGGGCACTGAGCTCTCTTATCCAACGGGTGAGACGAGACAGGAGGAAAATTCAGAACAGGAACACTCTTTACCTCAGGAGGACGCTTTACGGTGTCAAACTGGAGAGCACAGAATCACTCGGAAAATTTAGCTTAGTGATAGAGGCTGATGTCTGCTCTGTAAAAAATAGTTTGGATGCTTGCTGGAATTGTCCTATCAGAATAGAAATTTATGTACTCAGTTTCTTTGGACCTCAGATTGAAAATTCTTAGACTGATACAAGATTCATTTGCTGCGTGTTTTCAAATATAAACTAAGAAAAACCTAACCTCTACTTAAAATGCACAGCTGTATTTGCATCCCATATTTTGATTCTGGGTACTGTTGGATATTTTTATATGAAGTGCTAAATAAAGACGTTATTATTTAGAAGAGTCTGTTGCCTGCTTTCTCATCACTGGCCACATTTCCGCAGGGCTTTTGTATCATTTTGTTCTAACTTTTCTCGTGCATGTGGTTCCAGAACTTAAAAGCCACGTCACATAACTAGAATTTGAGGTAGGCACAAGCTAGACTTTCAATACAGGGTGTGCCTAGGAAGTTGATTTTAAATACAAATGTAGCTTTTTAAGTGATTTCATTATTAGAATAAGGGCAAGGAGCAAAAACACCAATTTTGTGTGAATTAATTTTTAAAACAAAACTCTACCCACTAGAGTATCAGAAAATACAGCACATGGATTTAAAGTCTAGATTTGTCTTGCTGAAATGTAGAAACAAACAGACTACTTGGTGATTTTAATGTATTGGATTTAATTATGAATTTAGGTATATGGGTAGCAAAATAGAGGTGTATAAAGGGAAATAGTAATCTTTCTCCCCTTCTAGTACCATCCTGTAAGGCAATAAATGTTCACAGTGTGTCTATTTTCATATATCTTTCTTTTACTCATACAAATACATGTAGGGTTCATTTTTATATTTTTCATAAAAATGGGCATATGTTCTATACAATAGTCTGCACTTCTGCGTTTCACTTAACAATATATCATGGTCATCCTTCCAGGTCAGTAAGTATGACTTTAACTCATTTTAATAGCTGCACGGTACCCCAGAAGATGGATGTGCCCTAGAATTTAAATACTGTCATGAATTAAATACTGGCGAACACCAAGGTTGTATTTTCTGGTTTTTTCCCCCAAATAATGTTATAACAATCCTTACTCATAAAACCTTATAGACTATGCTTTTAATTTTGTAGGATGAGTTCTAAAAGTCTGCTGCATTAGAGAATAAGCACATTTTAATTTTAATAGATAATTGCAGATTACTTACCTAAGACTTGGGACATTTCACTCTTGATGAGAGTGCCTGTTTATTCACATCCTTAGCAGCTGTGGGAAGTATTAATCTTAATTTTTGCCAATAGGTAAGCAAAAAAATGCTACCTCATTAGTATTTTAATCTGCACTTTACTAAGCATATTTTTATGTCAACCATTTGTGGTTTCTCATTTGAGAATTGCTAGTTCGACACCTTTTTATTCAGTGAGCTGATTGTTTTTCTCTTATAAGGTTATAAATCAGTATTTTTTTAGGGATGTGTGTTTAACCCAGTGTATTTCGGGTCCTTTGGCTTTATGATCTTTGTTATGGGAGTTGTATATTGCTGTGTGGTATAGTCTGTTAGTGTTTTCCTATACTGCTTCTGCTTTTTTTGTTTTTGTTTACAATTTCCCCTGCCCTAATCCTATACAAATAGGCTATTCTGTTTTCTTCATTTATTTTACACACACACACACACTCAAATATTTGATCTGCCTTTATTTAGTCTGATGTGAGGTATGGACCTTTTTCTTCCAGATGGGCAGAACTCCATTCAGCACCATTTATTACCAAAACCATTTTTTGCCACTAAATTGAAATCCCACATTTACATTGCTCCTTCAGTCTGTGTACTGCCCAGGATGCCCTCATTTTCTTTTCCTTTGAGCTGGTTCTGCTTTATTTTAATGGGATTCTTAGATTGCTGATGTCATTTTTAAATACAGCCTTTCATTTTAAATTGTCATTTTTCATATATTTTCTTACTTTCTTGAACTTTATTCTCAAGGCAGATGACATCCAGTGTCTACTTCTGTTTCCTCTCATAAATTTACAAGTGTCCTCCCTTCAGTGCAGTTATTGTCTTCATTTTATATTATGAAGTATATTCATAGATCAGGGCATATTTCTGACCATCATTTATTTGTGCTTAAACAGATAAAAGTGTATTAGGGCCTGACATTTGCCCAAGATCAATGTCTGTAGATTCTGTTAGATCTATACTCATTTTGCCTGCTGACTCTTAAAATCTTCTTGTATCTTAAACTAGAATGCAGGTGCCTTAAGGTAAACTTATGTTATGTATCAGAGACGCACAAGCTTGAATGGAGTACATAGCAGGTGCCTCGTGGCGGAAATTCATCTGTGTCCAATTTCTTCTCTATTTGCTGAAACTGGAATATGGGAGCGAGCTTTCCAGGTCAAGTTTTGCTTGGCCCACTGCCATTTCAGGTTACGTACGGTGGCTATTCCTGATTTGCCCTTTTTTGCTACTGTCCTGTGTGCCTGGGATGAACCATCCCTGGCCTCCTTGGGCTGTCATATCGTCACGCCACTGACCCTTTGCGGGAAGACTGTTCTGCCCGCTGTCTGGGCTGGTTGTGCTCTTCTTGGTCCCGGCCTTCTAGTACGGAGGACACCAGTGGGCTTTCCCAAGTCTTCCTTTCCTTTGAAAGGGAACTGGGGACAATAAGCCTTTGGTATTTTCTTTCCCTTCCCCCTGCCCCCTTATTCTCTATGTGGTAGAAATTCTTCAAAGTCTAAGGCTGTAGATGATATCCGTCTGTGGTTCCCAGTGCTGATGCAGAGATCTTAGATATATTTTTTGGTTCTTACTGTTGGGATTTGGAGATTAAGATGCTCGTGTCCAAACCGTCATTTTAGCCTGTTGGTTTTTAGTGTGGTATATGTGCTTATACTGGAATTCAAAAGTAGAAGTAACTAATTTCTGTCTCATCCTAGAGCTTCAGACTTCTTTTAGATTTGTTTCATGTATAACAATAAGAAATATTTTGAGAAAATTACATTCCTGCTTAGGGCATAGAATGAACAAATCTACTGAGGCAGGACATAAAAGGAACAGAACCCAGGTGGTTAGGCTTATAGTCCAAAAGGCAGGTGGGTGAAGGGAGCTATAGGATATACACAGTGCTGGAAAGGCCTGGAGCTGAGCTCCATTCACTTGTTCAGGAAAGAGCTTGTGAGCATGTGGTTGACATGACCGATCGCCTTCTGGTTGTGAAGGTAGCAGTGATGTCATGTGCCATTTCCAAACAGAATTACCTTTCAGTACTTCAAAAATAATTACATGCAAGAACTCACATGTTCTGGGGTCAAATTAGATGAGGCGAAGTGGTGTCCTGTGTGAGGAAGTATGTGCTGTAGAATTCCAATACCATTTGAAGACTGTTCTATAACCAAACAAGGAAAGCAATGAATTAGAGAGATTAGATAACATTTTAAAAATAAGAGATGATTACAGAACATATGTACATATATATGCTTAAATTATAATGGAGGATATGTCAGGCCACCCAGTGGTGAGGGAGCGGTGTGGTCTGCAGGCCTCCTGCACGCCAGGGGGGTGGTATGGTCTATGGGCCTCCAGACTCATGGCAAGGGGGCAGTGGTTCATGGGCGTCCTGCCCTGTGCTGTGCATCCGGTGACCCACCTGCAACTGTTGGTCTTTCTCAGATACAGGTTACCACTTCCTAAGAGCAGATTATTGCATAAAAATAAAAGCAATGAAATGAATAGTGGTAGTATTTTTCTTAAGTATATGTTAAAAATTTTAGGAAGACATACCATCAACATTTTTTTTGAGCCCTGTATGCCTCTCACAGGACACTTAAGCATTACAGAAAATTTGAGAAAGGCATGGTCAAATAGATTTGCAACCCAGATTGACCCATCACAAGCCATGTGACCTTTGTCAGTTTCTCATCTAAAGTAAGGGATAATAGCTTGTGGAGTTTTTGCGAAAAATGAAATCAGATAATGTTTGTGAGATACGTGGTGCTTACTGTGCAGTTATACACTTCTTTAATGGTAATTATTCATTTTTATCATTGTTTCACATGCTGGGAGAGGATGGAACAAATGGTTCATTTTTGTTGTTTTAAACGTGGCCCCTTAACATGAGGCAGGTGTTTCATCTGAATACAGCTGAAGAAAGTGCAAACTGTTAAGTGCTGTAGTAGAAACAAGTGCATTTGGCTTTTGAAAGATGGAGTTGTATTTACAATACCACATAAGCTGTTCATTTGGATATCATTTAAGGGATGTTCAAGGCACATTTGACTATATTATGATTTTTACTTTACAGATTGACCTTAGAACCTAACATCTGTCTTAGGGGCAATAGCTGGCATTGAACGCTTGTCTAACTGAGAGTGGTACCTTGCACTTTTTCCTTTATTTAATGAATTTCCTGAAGAACTCCTGGCTCTATGCTTAAATATTTCTTATTACCCTTCATAGAATACAGAGTTCTTACTCTTCCTTGGAACAGATGAAATGCAATACTTCAGTTATTGCTGGAGTTCTTACTGGTTGATCCCAAACAATTCTAAGGCCGATGTAAGGAATTTCAAGCCTGTTTATAATTAAGGCACCAATAAAACTAGTAGCATTCTTAATAACTGTTTTCTTTGGTTCTTCCATTCAGCCTTTGTTTCGTGAGTCCCTACACACATGTGCACACATGCATACATATACGCACACTCACACACATACACACATTGCTGACAGTTAATGTGGTGGCAATTTGTCCAATAGTTTCTCTAATGTACTTAGACAACTTGCAGTTTTCTCATACTGACTCTTACTGTTCTAGCCAAGCTGACTGATCATTTGAAATACTGTCTTTGGCTGTCTGGAGGCAGGAGTACTGGGAATTAGTTCTTACAGCCTTACTGTTTTCTTGTGAGATCTAAATGAGTATTCCTATATATCATTTGATGTTCTGAATACCAGAAAAACTTAGGTAAATGAATGGAATATCTCAACAGAATGCAGGATTCTATGTTTTATTCTTATTAAATTATTAAAGAATGAAGTGAACATGAATTTTTGAAAGTGATCTTCCTTTGATGGATGCCCTAAGTTTCTGCAAAGCCCTCTGGGCAAGTCATTTAAGTAGACTGGTGAGAAGGTGGTATACTTTGCTTCTGACCCTTCTGAGAATGGCTGGACAGAAACAGATTTTTTTCCTGCTCATACCTAACCTGATTTCATTCTCTTTCTGCATGTCCACTACCTGACTCTATACTACATAACACAATTGGGAAAATATGAAAACAAACCCCCTTCAATAAACAAATTTTTTAACCCAACCTCTTACCAATTTTGGAAGGGCCTGATACCCTTTCCAAAGAACTCCTCAGTTCGCTGATTTTTTTTTTCACTCAAAAGAAGGGGCTGCAGGGACAAGAGTGTAGGGCAGTGTGATTTAAGTGTTTTAAGTCCCATTTCACCTAAATTTATTCTATTCACATTGATTACAAAGCAACAGAAGAAAGCTTTCAGAATTAAGGACAAGTTATTCAACTGTAGAAGCTTAGGAATAACTAGATTAATTTTAAAAAGATCAGCAAATAAATATTTTAAACTTCCAATGACCTCTTTAAAATATACTTCCAGAAATACTATATTTGAACCATTCTTATAAATTAATCACCTTGCAAAACAGCTGAGGCAATTTGATATGCTAAAAAGAGCAGTGATTTAGAAATCAGACTAGGAGATTTTGTATTGGCTTATTTGCAGGGAGATTAAATTACATGCTAAAGTCCCCTGAATGGGGAAGCCATACATGAGAGGATTAAATCAGATGATCTATCAGTAAAACATTCACCTATGGGTCTATGCTTGAGTTTAGAAACAATGTTAGACACTGTCTTGCCAATGGGTTTCAGCCCCGGGCAAGTTCACTATGGATTCAGTGAGACCAAAGAAATGACAGTAGAATGTTCTTGGGGTGAAAGGGTTATACCCAACTTTATTTCCACAGTGGTAGGTCAGTCACTAAAATCTCGTCTACTCAGAGGGAGTCTACATGCAGCAAGCCGGTCTCTGCCTCTGGGCCTCTCTGCCCGCACAGCCATCCTCTGGGCCTCTGTGCGCAGTGCTGCCACCACTCTGCTCTACTCCACTCTCTTGCAGCCTTGCAGCCGTGCCACTGTGTCTTGCAGAGCACTGGGCACAGCTCTTTATAGAGAGTCAAGAGCAACATATTGCCCACACATGTGTAGTGAGCTAGCCAACCAGGGCCAAGTGAGAATCCTGGCCACAGGAACTTTTATCCACAGACACTTACCGGGAAAGTTTGGGTGAGGTCAGAAGTTTCACCTCACATAGCCTGCAGTGTATGAGGCAGGGTTCTGTTGTGCATCATAGATCACAGTCTAGTTGGTGTGAGTGGAAGGGTATTACTTGGCTTGCAGGATTGGTGGGGGGCAGAAGAAAGGTTCATGGCTGAGCTTCCAGGAACAACTCCCAAAGTCACAGCCCAGAGCTGTGCCTCTATCATAACAGGAGTCTTCAAATCAGGAAGCTCTCTGCCCAGCTGGAAAGCTACCACCACACTTACCAGCAGCAGAAGCTTCTTGCATCTGCTACAGTCCGTCTCAATGTGGTGAGTGCCCTGTGCACTTGCCCTCTTCCCACTGAATTGGGTTCCTCTCCAGGTTCTGCTCAGTCTTTCTTATTGGTGATGTCTAAACTTCATCTGAAGTGCTAGCTTCAGGGAAGTCCTGAGATGTCATCTTCCAACCTGTGTGTGCCAGACAAAGCCAGGCCGTTGTATCCACCATGGGCAGTAAGCTAAATATTTATGACAGCATTTGTGTGTGTGTGTGTGTGTGTGTGTATTTTTACAGTTTGCAGAGGAGGCTCACATACTTTTTATTTAGAGCTAATGTTATCAGTCACTGTATATACAAAAATACTATTCCTGGCCATTCCCAAGAAACAGCTCTGATAAAAATGGAGAGCAGTACATATATTATTTCCTAAAGTTGCAAAGGTGATACAGAAAACAGGGTTTTAAATTTGGGAGTCTCTTTCCAGATTTGTTTATTTTCTCGACGGTTCTGTTTCCATCTGTGTCTTTTTCCCCATGGGAAAATCCTCCACCTTTTCAATTTGATTTGCTCTTTACCATGCAGACCCATTAATGAAGAGTCAGAGCCCTCAGAGGTCGATGCTCCTGGCCGGTGGCATGGTGTCTATGTGAACAGAGCATCTCCAACACCTTCAGAGTCTGCAACCACTGTTAAGTCCCTTATCAAGTCATTTGACTTGGGACGCCCAGGTATTTGTTTTGTTTCCTAAGCAAAACTCAAAATCAAACCATGGCCCTGCATATCAAGTCTGTCTCTACTCCACACTGGCCCCAAGTGAATGCAACCACAAAGGCTCTTTCTAGATCATTTTACATGTAACCACTGTATACGAGAGACTAGCTGCAGCCTGGCTGCAACTCCAGTGAGACGATGATAGGGAGTCTGGCTCACATATAATACAATCTCTTCTTGCTCTCTACCTCTTTCATACCTTGCCACCTTCCTTTTCTGCCCCTATTTCCATTACAGTCAGGTCACTGTTATTTGCCTCTGACCATCTCACAAGAATTAGCAGGGTCAGCCAGGGCTCCATCCCCTAGGAAGTGAGGTGTTGAGTCTGCGTTCAGCAGTCTTGTTGGCACCCGGCCTCCCTCTGCTCTGCCTTTCTCTACCTGGTCTTGTGTGTGAACATCTGTGCTGATCTGTTGTTCCTGATCTTGGTACATTTCCAGCTTTTTCTAGAAATATCTAGCTGACTCACAATTTGCCTTTATCCACTATTATCTACATTTATGAGAAAAACGCGTATCTGTGCCCTCCACCCATAAATATACTAAATAGAAGAAAGCAAATGTGCATCTATGCAAATTAACATATTTCTTCCCTTGACTGCAACACATTTGCCCATTGTATTGGAAGACTGAATAATCGCTAATCCTATGATGTACCTGATGGTCTCTGCTGAAGTAGTTTGCAACCAAATCAGATTACGATAAGACTACAGATACTGAGAGGTGAAAGTCCAGTGACTGCATTCAGTCTGTGAAGTTGGGAAATGAAATAACAGGAATGTTTTCTGTGAGGAATTTCCTGTTCCTTCTTGCCACAGGTACCTTGTTACATACACTGTTTTCTTTTCCCTTGTGTGTTACACATCTAAGACCATTTAGTCAACCCTTCCCACTTGTTTCCCACCTCAACACCACTCCAGAGGAGAAAAGGACAAAAGGCTTACACCACCTTATAAGCATCACGGGATATGTTTTTAGTGGTCTAAAAGGTAACAAATCAGAAACTGTTATTTGCTCTTCTGAACTGGAACAACATATAAATGCTCCCACTGTTTTCTTGGCAGGTGGAGCTGGACAGGGCCTGGCTATCCAAAAGGCGCCCAGAAGCCCCCTAAGTGGGATTCCCGTGAGGACTGCCCCAGCGGCCGCTGTTTCTCCGATGCAGGTACCACAGAGCCTGGGGTGGGCGGGGTCAGTGGGGGGGTGGGGCATCGAGCCGGTCAGCTGAGCCTGGGGTGGGCGGGGCCTCGCAGCCCGTCCGCAGAGCCTCAGGTGTGGGCTAGGCTGGCATGGGGGGTCTTACATCCAGACAGCATAGGGGATGTGAAAAACAACTTTTTTTCCTTGAACATTGAACACCGTTTTGGTAAGCCCAAAGTAACAAAATAACATTTTTATTAAAAATTGTATTTTTGATGCTTGATAAAGGTATAAGAGAGATACTGAACTCCATACAATTTTGTTAATAACTGTTTCCCAAAAGACACTTTCAAAGTTTTCAGTGAAATGGCAATTGTAATTTTTCCTAGATATGGACATTGAACTAGATATTTTTTCCAAAGATTGCTTTAAAAAAGAAAAAGAGAATGTTTACAGTTTATATGTTCTTGGAGTTCACAGGATGTGACCTATGCCTCATTTGCCATCTTCTGAAGGTTTTAGACCAAAGCTTCTTGGCGTTTCCCAAGACTGGGGCTGCTGCTGTTCTTACTAGCACTCAGCATACTGCTTCTGCTGAACTAAGTGCATGTGGCTTGCAAGTACTGTTTTTTTGGTGTCCTTAGTAGCTTATTATTATTATTTCCAAATTTTATTCTATGCTTATTTTAAAAGTATCTTTTCCCAAAAACTTCCCTGTAAAAAGGAAAATGTTAAAAATCTCCCTTGCTTTCTAGCCACAGGAATAAGCACTGTTACTGGCTTGTTGTATATTCTTAAGAGTTTTTTTTAGCATAAAAAAGTGTGTGTGTGCAGGAGAGAAAGTTTTATAAACTGGGTTGCAACACATTATTCAGACACTAGCTCACTGCACTTTACTATTGGAATGTAATTTCTGAGGGCAGGAATTTTTATCTGTTTTTCCTGCCATTATCTCTTGCCTAGAACAGTGGCTGGCACGTAGTCATAGTAGTAGAAGTTCAGTGAATATTTTTTGAATGAATGAAGAAGTATGTAGAGACAACTTTAAATGTCAGTATCTGCCAAACAACTTATTCTTTTCAGAACCCATGTAGTATGTGGTAATTTACTTAACCAGTCCTCTGTTGATGGGCATTTAGGGTATTTTGGTTTAAACTTATAACAAAACAATTCCTTCTACAAATTTTTGTAGAAATTCCTCTATAAGTTTTTGCTCTCTTAAAGGACTGTTTCTATATGAAAGTGTATCATGATTAATTTGCAGATATCAGAAATTACTCCAGCTAGTTAGGCAGGAAGGAATTTAATACAGGGGGAGCTGGAGGAGAGGGCTCTAGTCTGCACTGAGCTTCCAGGAAAGGTCACCTCCCAGGTGGCCCATTAAAGGAACTTCTGTTCTGCCAGAATCAGGACGTCATCCTCTCAGTGCATGCCTGGGGCTACCACCTCTGTCCAGATCTAGGATCAGCTTTAGGACCACACTGCCACAGGTCTGATCCCTACCAGCATAACAAATAATGTCCTCAAGGTTCGTCCATGTTGTAGCATATGACAGGATTTCCTTTTTCAAGGCCGAATAATATTCCATTGTGTGTAAACACCACATTTTCTTTATCATTCACTTATTGATGGACATTTAGGTTGTTTCCAACCCTTATCTATTGTGAATAATGCTGCTCTGAACATGGGAATGCAAATATCTCTTCAAGATCTTGTGTTCAGTTCTTTGGATATATGCCTAGGAGTGGGATTGCTGGATCATATGGTAGTTCTATTTTTAATTTTTTGCAGAACCTCCCTCCTATTTTCTATAGTGGCTGCACCATTTTACATTCCTACTGAACAGTGCACAATGGTTCCAATTTTTCCACATCCTTGTTACTTTTTGTTGTTTTTTCCTTTTTTATCATGACCGTGCTAACAGGTGTGAGGTGGTACCTGATTGTTGTTTGGGTTGGCACTTCTCCAGTGATGAGTGATGTGGAGCATCTTGTCATATACCTGTTAGCCATTAAAAAATGGTTTTTACACACATCCTTGAACATACACAGAATATTCCAGGAAGGTATTCATAAAGCTGATTACTAATGAGTACCCACCCCCTGGGTAGAAGAATTGGATGATGGAAATGAAACGGAGATTTTCTTTTCACTGTATGTCCTTTCTATTCCTTTTGGGGATGGTGCCAATTGCATTTATTACCTATTCAAATAAATAGATAGTTTTAAAAGCTCCCCCCTGGTGATTCTGGTGAGCTTGAGAACCGTTGTACATATCCACATGCACACACCTTGTCTGTGCTGTTCCTGGTGTCCCACGTTCACCTCGGCTGGTGTGCCCTTTGGTCTTTCAGAGGCACTCGACTTACAGCAGTGCCCGGCCGGCCAGCACAGGAGTGGCTCAGCACTTGGATCTTCCTGACCTTCCCCTCTCTGGTAAATTACCTTTACTTTTTTATGGGGTTAACTTTTCTTTTCTTTGCATGAAACTGAGCTTAGAAAAATAATCAGTGGCCTTTATCCCAAATGATTTCCAACTATAAGTGTATGTGTTACGGATGTTAGAACCCATTTGCCACTAGCTGCACTTTCCAGTTTGTGTGTGTGTTCGGGAGAAATGTCACACTCTGGGAATTTTATTGTTTGTTTTTTACTGGATCTCAAGAGAATGTCTTATTTTAAACATAACTATTTTAGGAAAAAAATTTGTCTGATTCCAAAGGTCTGTTGCATCCACAATTCCTAAAATATGCCTCTTTTGAGATATCTTTGTCTTTGGGCGTAAACCTCTTCCTGTTGTTACACCATATATATTTAAACATTCAAATCCCCATGGTGGAGCTGTGGATGTCGTCAGCAGTCCCCGCAGTGTCACATTCTCATTCCTACTGTGCCCCCATGCTGATGGCCCGTGTAAGGCAGCAGTTAAGGCAGGGACATGGGAGTGACCTCCTGGGTTTCACTCGTGGCCCTGCCGCCCACAGTCATCCCACTGCTCTGCGCTGTGGCTCCCTCGCCTCTAGAACAACCAGGGCTGCTGTCTTGTAGGACTGCTTTGAGGGTTGAGAGAACGCGGCTGGGGTGGGGTGGGCCTGTGGAGGTGTTGGCTGGATCACCTTACCTACTGTTCCCTGTCGCATCGGTTCACATGCAGAACAGAGACACACGGGAGAACGAGAAGATTGTCCAGAATAATATACTGTAGAATTTATGTCTGTGTCTGTGTGGTCACGGTTTCGAGGAAACCAAAAAGATAAAAGGAACATTCAATGATTTATTTACTGGTGCCCATAGGAAGGAGAGAAGCCAAAATTCTAGACTGCATAGATAGAAATCTTTGTCTCTAAGTATAAGACCAAGTTGCTGTAACATGGTGTGAAAAGAAGAAATTCCCACTTCACTTCTGTGAGATCATGATCCAACAGGCTTATTCTTAAAATAGTTGCCTCTATGAGGTACGTTTCACCCTTTTATTGTAAATTCTTTCACCTTATTTCCTTTCTGAATTTTTTTTTCTTTTTCATGCAGTTAATAAGGATCTTAATAAACCATGACACTGAGAATTTAAAAATTATCTCAGCCCGTTCCCTGCATGTCACATGTGAGGGACCCAGGCCCTAAAAGAGATGGAGTGAGTTACAGTAGCCACGCTGATTTTGAGGGGCTCTGGAACCATGAAAGGACTTTTCCTGATTCTTTCTCCCATGTTGCTTTTCGGTAATGAAGCTGGCAGTTGCTTTGTGTCATAATAGTGACATTCCAGGAAAAGGAAATGCTGGCCAAAACCAGTGTAAGTCAGGAAAATAAGAAAAAGCAGAAGGGGTGAGGCCAGTAGAGCAGGTCGGATTCCTGTGCAAAGCAAGTGCCCTTTACCAGAGGTGAGAGGGAAAGTGGAGTATTGAAAGCTTGCCTGATTGGAGTTCCCACATTGCTGTGTAGTACAAAATAGGAAATAACTTGATAATATGCAAAGGCTACGTGTACAGAAAAAGTTTTTTCTTTTTTTTTTAATTGTGGTAAAACACCTAAAACATAAAATTTACCATCTTAACCATTTATAAGTGTACTAGTTGAGCTTTTGACCATATTCGTGTCCTCTCTGTTCCTCCAGCTTTAAAATGTCCTTCTGTATGGAGAAGCTGTTCTTTTAGTTGATCATGTGAATACTGACTGAGACCAGAACAGCTCCTGCCCCGAAGTAAATAGGTTGTTGTCAGCGCTCTCCTCGGCCCCCACCAGGCACCTGTCTACCCGGATGATTCTGTTTACTATACTGAAAAAGTATTACACGGTGAAAATTCCTGTGTTCAGGCCGGCTGTGCCGACCCTGAGGTCATCAGAAGCTGCAGAAACGGGAATAATGTGCTGTTTTTGTTGTTCTCTTCAGTGATGTAAACACTGTTTTTCTCTGCTTTTCCAACCTAATTAGCCTCACTCCCAACTCCACTTCCCATAATTGGTGGCTATTAGCGGTACAAGTATTGTTTTCTTCCGTGATTATTTATGGTGTCATAGGAGGTCATAGTGGGCTCAGCCTGTGTGGCATCAACCAAATCACTTAATTCTCTGAGTTCCATTTCCTCTGTAAAGACAAACAAGACAATCTCGGAAGTTTTCTCCCATTCTACACTTTTGTGGTCCTGTAAGGAATACCAGCCAGAGGATTCAGCCCGTTTCATTACCTGTTTTTGCTCAGACTAACAGGACAGCAGAGAGGAGCCTTAAAAGAATGATTTCAGCGAGCCAGTCTGTGATTGGAAAGGCTTCTTCTCTTGTAAAATAGTTGGTCATTCCTTGTCCCTGGCTTTTCTCTGCTGCCGCCTGGGTCCCGATGATCGCATCAGGCATCCTCCTGCCGGCTTGCTCCCTCAGACGCCCGTCAGTTAAAGCAAGGCGCTCTTCTTGAGGCCGGGCTGGCTCTGTCGGGGGGTGACCGCTTCAGTGCACAGAGCTCTCAGGGGGCCGCGGGTTGGTGCTGTGAGGGTGCCCTGACATTCAGCGTCATTTTTGAACATGGGCTAGTATGGCACGAGTCCCTTTGAATTACGTTGTCAGTCTTGCCTGGACAATGTTTTCTAGACAACACCATGTCCCTATTTGCATTTTTACTACTTAATGCAGCAACTGTAACTATACGTCTATATCTGTGTCTGTAATGTATTTGTATCGGAGAATAAAGTGAGAATTGTACTTGGTAACCAAACTTCCTTCTTCAGCAGTAGGTGGTGATGATGTTGTTCACACAGATCTCCTAAAGGCAAGGGCTGAGGACTTGAAACCTGACCCTTATCTCCGGAAGAGCCCCTCGCTTGAGTCCCTGAGCAGACCCCCCTCCCTGGGCTTCGGGAACATGAGGCTGCTGAGTGCGTCCACTGGGGGCTTGAAGCCGCAGAGCAAACTCAGGTATCCCCTTTAAACGGCAAGAAATCAGAGGAGCCCTGGGCAGATGACCGTGTTTTCCTTGTATTTTATCCCCTGTGGTCAGTTTATTCCTACACATACTTCCTAAATGAGCATTACCAAGACAGAGTGCTGCCTTCAGCAAGAGAGAGGGTGCTGACCAGTACCGCTGAGAAAAGGGCTTATGGAAGAAATGTGAGCAGAGTAGGGCTTGTCAGCTGCAGAGAGGGGGCAGCATTCCTGCCAGGGGCCTGAAGGTGTGAGGAGCATGATCTCAGGGGCCTGGGGGGCCATTGGTTTGACTGGACTGGACTGTGGGCCCGTGAGGGCAGCGCATGGCATACATACAGCAGGCTGCCAGTCAGCACTGGCTGGAGAGGACATCCAGCTGGAAAGGTCTTCAGGGCCATGTGGCAAAGTGGTGGGGAACCATTAAGTTTGTGGAATTTTGTTTTTGATTTTGAGTAGTAGAATAGTAAACAGTCTATTATAAAAAGGATTGGAAAGGTATTTCAAAATTAGTGTTTTGAAGAGTACTTCAGCAGTGACATGAGGGATGAGAGGGAGGGAGAAAGACTGCCAGGGCCTGTCTTTGCTCTCACTCCTCTGCTGCGTCCTCTCCTGTCAGTGCTGCTGGTCACGCAGGCCACAGCACATCTCTTTCCGCTACTTCCCACCCTCCGTTTGCTCCCCTGCTTCTCCGTGGTGGAGCCATCTACTAAAACACAGAGTGCAGCCTGTGAAGACCCCCTTAGAAGCCTCCCCTGACTCCCTTATCCTCACGTCAGTCCATGTCCTTATCCTGGCCTTCTAGGTTCTCCACAGCTTAGTCCCACCCCAGCCCACCTGCTAGAATGTCCCAGGCCTTCACTCTATTAAAGCCTGTTTTATTCTCTACCTTTGCTGTGTAACACAAGTATTTCTGCCTTGCTTTCAAGGTTCTGGCCTGCAATGTCTTCCTTCTGTCCTTTCACACTCCTGAATACCACTTCTCCTTCAGGGTCAAACCTTTCTTGAGGTTGTAGGTATTGTTGACACCCCCTTCCTCCGCCTCTCTGTCTTGCATGCATTGGGGTGTTTAAGTCACAGCTGCACAGTCTGCATGCCTTTGTTCCTGTTAGGCTATAATTCAGTGAACATCAAATACTTCATCTTATACTTTGATGTCTTTCTCAGACCCTTGTGTTGTGCTACACACATTGCATTTCATCAGTAAATACTTACAAATAAGTGATAGGTGAATATACCAAATTGGCCACCTTAGGGGTAATGGCTTTTTAACAAACATTATAACTACCATTTGAGTACTATGAAAGGATTTTATAAAAGTCTGAATAAGTTCATCTCTTGTCATATCTTTCAGTATGGCCTATATCTGGATCCAAATAGATGAAGTCATATCTTTCAGAAGTTTAATTTAAAGCCTTAGATATTACAATCTTGTTTATATGCAAGAGCTTTAAGCAATCAAAACAGGTTTTAAGGACTAGAATTAGTGCTTTTCTGAACTTGCTCTTTCTTTATGCCAGAGGTGCATACAAAAAGGCTATGTTACAGTCATGTGCTATTTATATTATACCCTTTATTGGGAAAGGTTGAATTAGTGAAATGAATTTGTTATTTCATTTTTATGTTCATGCCATTAAGACAAACCAGTGGCAGGATAGGAGCTACTGCTTTGGAAGTTCTCATCCTAATACTACCATTTTTTTTCTTTTTGGCTATGATACCTAGTTAACTTTATTTTTTAAAGCAAACTGTTTGGTAGATGTTTCAGTCATCCATTTATACAGAAACTCTTTTCCAAATCTTTATTTCAGTTTTCCCTAATTTGTCAGGCCTAGAAATTCACCTCTAAACAGTGAGGTAAGACCAGGCATAGTAAACACAGGTAGAGACACCATAACTTCATAGTTAACAGGGGCGATGGCTCAGAAGCTCATGGTCTTGAGTTTACAGCTATGTCAGACACAGGGAAAAATCAGCCATCAGATTATACAAGAAGAATTTTAATTCAAGTATGAAGTTTTTCTTAAAATCTCTACAAGTTAATTCAGGCTGCTGAGGTCTAGAATCATCCTATTACTCTTTTTAAAACCACTTAAAATATTTTTTTAAATATTGGACAGATACAAAATAATAACAGTATAATATGTGTAAGGTGTAAAGAATAACAACACAGAGGAGGGCCACCTGTATACCCACCTTCCAGTTTAAGGAAGGGTTATTTTTACCTTTGAAATTTCCTATCAGCCACTCTCCAATTGCACTGTCTCCCTGCCCTGCTCTCAGGTCACCACCATTCTGAGTTTTATATATGTCTTTCGGTGCCTTTCTTTAAGGTTTCACCATGTATGTTTATATCCCCAAACAGTATAAGCAACATATTATTTACATTGTATACATATTACATGAAATTTTCTGTACATGAACACATTGTGTGGGGTTTTTTTTAATTAAAAATTGTTTCTGCTATCAATTCAAGTTATTGAATACATCTGTATGTATTCAATTGGTTTTTTTTATTGATATATAGTATTCTGTTGTATTGACATACCACAGTTTATCCATTTTCCTGATGATGTACATTTGATTGTTTCTAGTTTTTTGCTATTATGGAAGGTGCTGCTATGAGCATTCTTGTATTATGCCCTGATGATACAAACATCTAGGAGTAAACCCCTAATTAAATTGTGACCAGCTATAGCTAATTCTCCAGAACACACTGTCCTTGTTCTCTCCCTGCAAGTGGCATAGGGAAATGGAGTACTGCTCCAAATGCTATAGGAATGTAGTTCCCATTTCATGGTAGTCATCATGGAAAAGACTGTGACCTTAAATCCCTTCTCTGTATTTGGATAACTTTAGGTAGCATAAAAATTCACAGAAATGTCTATAGAAAATTGACAAAGGAGCACATAAACTCTTACTCCTGGAATGCAATGATATAATGATTAAAATCACTTACTTTGGCTAAACAGGGGCTCAGAGTTGAGTTAATGTACCCAAACTGAGGAGGATGCATATCACTTTTTGGAGTGTGCCAAGCCCTCTTTTGTGTCATTTTTACTGATTATTGCCTTTCACCTCCATTCCCATCCCCTCCCCATAAGCAGCCAATGTGGTGTTTTTAAACTTCCCTCATGATCTGCCTTTAGTGTGTTATGTAGATATAGGTGTAGCCTTTAAACATGTAGAGTTTTTTCTGTAGGTGTCCTTAATTAAAATGATACTGTACTTAAGTAAATAAATAAATGGCTAAATGGATGGAGCAACAGATGGATTAAAAAAAAATCTCTCCCCTGACTTCTATTAGCCAAGAAGCAAAATTTAATTTTCTTTTATACCATGAAACATAATAAAAATGCTTTAATGTGACCCATTTGGTTGTCTCTTTAGAGTCTCACTGGATAAACATAGACTTCTGCTTTTCCAATCTAGTTATTTATTTATTATATGTTTGACGGTTCTAAAAATTAGCATCTTCTCTTGACTGTGTGCTCTTTTTTATAACTAGTGTGGAGAGAAGAGACCCTCTGGCTGCCTTGGCCCGGGAATATGGCGGCTCCAAGCGCAATGCTCTCCTAAAATGGTGTCAGAAGAAGACAGAAGGTTATGCGGTAAGGGAAAGTGTCCGCCAGTTTCCAACAGGCTCTGGGCGGTGGCTGTCCTGTGCCAGTGAGTGTTCTGTGTGAGCATGTGGATGGACCAGTGTGTATATAATTGTGGTCTCTGTGTTCTCCTACTCAGGATTTCCAGGCAGTGCTTGCTGCTACCTGTGCACCGCACGAGAGTACCAGGCAGCTGGGACAGAAAGCCCATCTGTACCCACCTGGTTCACTGTGTACCTCGGTGCAGACCTGCCTCTCCTGTGGGCAGAGGTACCTTGTTCTTTGCTCAGAGGAGATAGAAACTCCCCTTAAAGGGTGCCTGAAAGGCTGCTTCCACCCAGGGAGACAGCTTTTGCTAAGCCATCTTCCCAAAGGGGGTACCTTTTCCTAATTCACATGAACGTCACATAGGTGGGCCTTCAAAATATTTCTGTTACTTTGAGAGTTGTTTACATGTAGTTTAAGAGTTTTGGTTTACCAGGATAGTATTAGTTTTCTGTGAAGTTGAGACAAGGAACCAATACATGATCCAAGTTTAAACTCTTTTATTATGAAATACCACACACACAGAGATAAGTGGCACCAAGTAGAAATTACAGTTTGGTGAATTACTGTGAAAAGAAAACCCATGCGGTCACTGCTCACAGCCAACACAGAGCACTGGCGGTTCCCCCAGCCCCTCACAGGACTCTGCAGCCGAGCTCTCCCACCACTTCCAGAGAGAACTGCCATCCTCAGTTGTGTTCCTTACAGTTTTGTACAAAAGCATGCATCCCTCAATGTTATGTCAATTTTGCCTGCCTTTGAACTTCATATAAGTGGAATAGAAAACTGTAGTATTTGCATCCGACTTTTTTCACACAGTGTTAAGTTGTTAAGATTGATCCATTGGTTGCGCACAGCGGGAGTTTGTGCCTTTTCTTTGCTATTTAGGAACCTGTTGTATGATCACACCATCACTCACCCTCTCTAGTAGTGGACAGATGAGTTATTTCCACTTTGGGCTTTTAAAAGTGTCAAACGCATTCTGAAGCAGTTCTACAGTTCTGAGAGATCTGTTCTTTCTCTGCATTTTCACCAATGCTCCATGCTGTCTGTCTTTTTACTCCTGGTCACCCCATAGCTGTGCTGTGGTATCTCTTTGTGGTTATGACTTGCGTTTCCCTGCTGGCAAATGAGGTTGAGCCTCTTTTCATATGCAAGGTGGATATTTGGGTAGTCTCTTTTATTTTAATTAATTAATTAATTAGTTATATTATTTTATTAAGCTATTATTGATATACACTCTTATAAAGGTTTCATATGAAAAAACAATGTGGTTACTACATGTATGCATATAAAGTCCCCAACCACACCCCAATGCAGTCACTGTCCATCAGTGTAGTAAGATGCCACAGATTCACTATTTGCCTTCTCTGTGCTACACTGTTCTCCCCATGATCCCCACACCATGTGTACTAAACATAATGCCCCTCAATCCTCTTCTTCAACTCTCCCTACCCGCCCTCCCACAACCCTCCCCTTTGGTAACCACTACTTCCTTCTTGGAGTCTCTGAGTCTGCTGCTATCTTATTCCTTCAGTTTTGCTTCATTGTTATACTCCACAAATAAGGGAAATCATTTGGCTCTTGTCTTTCTCCGCCTAGCTTATTTCACTGAGCATAATATCCTCCAGCTCCATCCATGTTGTTGCAAATGGTAGGATTTCTTTCTTTCTTATGGCTGAATAGTATTCCATTGTGTATATGTACCACATCTTCTTTATCCATTTATCTCGTGATGGACACTCAGGTTGCTTCCATATCTTGGCTATTGTAAAAAGGGCTGAAATAAACATACAGGGTGCATATATCTTCTTGAATCTGAGAAGCTGTATTCTTTGGGTAAATTCCAAGGAGTGGGATTCCGGATCAAATGGTATTTCTATTTTTAGTTTTTTGAGGAGCCTCCATATTGCTTTCCACAATGGTTGAACTACCTTACATTCCCACCAGCAATATAGGAGGGTTCCCCTTTCTCCGCATCCTCGCCAGCATTTGTTGTTCTTAGTCTTTTCGATGCTGGCCATCCTTACTGGTGTGAGGTGATATCTCATTGTGGTTTTAATTTGCATTTCCCTGATAATTAGAGATGTGGAGCATCTTTTCATGTGTCGGCCATCTGAATTTCTTCTTTGGAGAACTGTCTCTTAATATCCTGTCCCATTTTTTAATCGGGTTATTTGCTTTTTGGGTGTTGAGGCGTGTAAGTTCTTTATATATTTTGAATGTTAACCCCTTGTCGAATATGTCATTTACGAATATATTCTCCCATACTGTAGGATGCCTTTTTGTTCTGTTGATGGTGTCCTTTGCCAAAGAGAAGCTTTTTAGTTTGATGTACTCCTATGAGTTCATTTTTGCTTTTGTTTCCCTTGCTTGAGGAGATGCGATCAGGAAGAAGTTACTCATGCTTATATTTAGGAGACTTTTGCCTATATTGTCTTCTAAGAGTTTTATGGTTTCATGACTTACATTCAGGTCCTTCATCCATTTCGAGTTTACTTTTGTGGATGGGGTTAAACAATAATCCAGTTTCATTCTCTTGCATGTAGCTGTCCAGTTTTGGCAACATCAGCTGTTGAAGAGGCTCTCATTTCCCTAATTATATCCATGACTCCTTTATCATATATTAATTGACCATGTATGGTTGGGTTTATATCAGGGCTCTCTAGTCTGTTCCATTGATCTATGGGTCTGTTCTTGTGCCAGTACCAAATTGTCTTCATTACTGTGGCTTTGTAGTAGAGCTTGAAGTTGGGGAGCATAATCCCCCCAGCTTTATTCTTTCTTTTCAGGATTGTTTGGCTATTCAGGCTCTTTTGTGGTTCCATATGAATTTTACAACGATTTTCTCTAGTTCATTGAAGACTGCTATTAGTAGTTTGATACGAATTGCATTGAATCTGTAGATTGCTTTAGGTAGGATGGCCATTTTGACAATATTAATTCTTCCTATCCATGAGCATGGGATGTGTTTCCATTTATTGGTATCTTCTTTAATTTCTCTCATGAGTGTCTTGTAGTTTTCAGAGTATAGGTCTTTGACTACCTTGGTTAGGTTTATTCCTAGGTATTTTATTCTTTTTGATGCAGCTGTGAATGGAATTGTTTTCCTGATTTTTCTCTCTCTGCTAGTTCATTAGTTAGTGTATAGGAATGCTACAGATTTCTCCGTATTAATTTTGTATCCTGCAACTTTGCTGAATTCAGATATTAGATCTAGTAGTTTTGGAGTGGATTCTTCAGGGATTTTTATGTACAATATCATGTCATCTGCAAACAGGGACAGTTTAACTTCTTCCTTGCCCATCTGGATGCCTTTCATTTCTTTGTGTTTTCTGATTGCCATGGCTAGGACCTGCAGTACTATGTTGAATAGAAGTGGGGACAGTGGGCATCCTTGTCTTGTTTCTGATCTTAAAGGAAAAGCTTTCAGCTTCTCGCTGTTAAGTATAATGTTGGCAGTGGGTTTGTCATATATGGCCTTGGTAATGTTGAGGTACTTGCCCTCTATACCCATTTTGTTGAGAGTTTTTATCATGAATGGATGTTGAATTTTCTCAAATGCTTTTTCAGCATGTATGGAGATGATCATGTGTTTTTTGTCCTTCTTTTTGTTGATGTGGTGAATGATGTTGATGGATTTTCGAACGTTGTACCATCCTTGCATCCCTGGAAAAAATCCTACTTGATCATGATGGATCATCTTTTTTTTTACAATTTATTTTGGTATCTTTAACCTACAATTACATGTGCAATATTATGGTGATTAAACTACCCCCTTCATCAGGTCCCCCCCACCAACCCTATTACAGTCACTGTCCATCAGCGTAGTGAGATGAGAATCACTACTTGTCTTCTCTGAGTTGTACAGCCCTCCCCGTGCCCCCCCCACCTTACGTCTGCGAATCGTAATGCCCCTTTTACCCTCTTATCCCTCCCTTCCCACCCTTCTTCCCCAGTCCCTTTCCCTTTGGTAACTATTAGTCCATTCTTGGGTTCTGTGAGTCTGCTGCTGTTTTGTTCCTTCAGTTTTTTTCTTTGTTCTTATACTCCACATATGAGTGAGATCATTTGATACTTGTCTTTTTGGGCTTGGCTTATTTCACTGAGCATAATACCCTCTAACTCCATCCATGTTGTTGCAAATGGTAGGATTTGTTTTCTTCTTATGGCTGAATAATATTCCATTGTGTATATGTACCACATCTTCTTTATCCATTCATCTACTGATGGACACTTAGGTTGCTTCCATTTCTTGGCTATTGTAAATAGTGCTGCGATAAACATAGGGGTGCATATGTCTTTTTCAAATTGGGCTCCTGCATTCTTAGGGTAAATTCCTAGGAGTGGGGTTCCTGGGTCAAATGGTATTTCTATTTTGAGTTTTTTGAGGAACCTCCATACTGCTTTCCACAATGGTTGAACTAATTTGCATTCCCTCCAGCAGTGTAGGAGAGTTCCCTTTTCTCCACATCCTCACCAACATTTGTTGTTGTTTGTGTTTTGGATGTTGGCCATCCTCACTGGTGTGAGATGATATCTCATTTTGGTTTTAATCTGCATTTCTCTGATGATTCGCGATGTGGAGCATCTTTTCATGTGCCTGTTGGCCATCTGAATTTCTTCTTTAGAGAAGTGTCTATTCATGTCCTATGCCCATTTCTTAATTGGATTATTTGCTTTTTGTTTGTTGAGGTGCGTGAGTTCTTTATATATTTTGGATGTCAACCCCTTATCAGTGTCTTATATCTTTGTATCTTTGATGTTATTTAAAACATTTTTTTGTTAAAAAAGAAAAAGGAAAGAATTAGGTTGATGACCAACAATAGAGGCTTGCAGAGTACAGGCTTGCTTCTGGCCCATTATTTTTTCTTTCAGCTTGTTTGTCCCTTCTCTGTTCAGCCCACAATGAGGGTTGAAACCATCCCTTAAAGGAAAGCCATCTCAGCAGCATCCCGGCATGCCAGCCCCTCTGCTGAGGAAATGGAAGAGAGTAAGAAGCAAGGGAGAGAAAGCTGATTACAAGAGATTTTAGGGCAAAGGAGACCGGACTGGTAAGAGAAAATTGAGGTTGGAAGAGTATCAGCCAGGAATGAAGCCTTGATGAGGCCGAGCCACACATGGCTAGTGCTGGCTGACAGCACTGTCGTTTCCCCACCTTACACACTGGATGGAGGAAAGTGCTAGCCCGGATGTGAAAAGATGGTCAAAATTTTCAGCAGGAATTGGCCCTTTGAATGTCACTATAATTAGATTGCAGGGAGGTATTATATAATAAGATATTTCCAGTTATAAAAGTAAGAATATTATATCCTCCTCCAGTGATTTTGTTTTGTGTGTTTTGTGAACATCTTGAATTGCTTTTCAAAGCATTTACATTTGATGAAACCCAAAACTCATTTTGCCTGAAGAGTATTTTTTATTCATAGTTAAATCTCTATAAATTTAGAGAGAAATTCAGATCATGTGTGTCTGATTTATTCACTTTTCATAAAATATCCTCTGTTCTGGACTTGTCTAAGCTGCCTCTGAGACCTTATAAGACCTGTTTTCTCCAGCTCAGGAAGCCAAAAGTAAATTACAGAAAACTCAGATGGTTCACAGGCTTCTTAAAAACCCATTGGCATGTGCACTTTGACTTAAAATACCTTCCTCTTTACTCCACCAAAATATAGTGATCTGGGCTATGTCAGAACTCTCCATATATTAATTCAGTGAATTTATCAAGGGGCCTATTCAATGCCAGGGAATTAATTTAGGTTCTGGGGAATCAGCAGTGAATGAAACAGACAAAACCTCTGTTCTTATGGAACTTATGTTTTCATGGAGAGTGATGATTAGTTAACATAAAAAAGTAAAATATGTCCTATATTAGAAGGTATGTACTGTGGAGAAAAAAAGGCAGGGGGAGGGTCAGGAATGCTGAGTGTGTGGATGAAGTTTCCATACGAAGGCTGGGAAGGTGACTTGTGAGCGGTGGCTCACCACGCCTGAAGAAGGTGAGACTTCAGTGTTTTCATCTATCTCACACCAAGGACAAGGCTTGGAGGGTCAGAATGAGAAGGCCATTGCCTTAGTGACTGTATCAGTTGGAGCTTAGGGAACAGAGGGTGGCTGCCTCAGTGGACAGTAGGCTGAGCCCTCTCCTGCACCCCAGGTTGTTCCCTGGCATCTGGAGGCTGCCCCAGGATTGAGATCGAGTGGAAGACCATGAACACACACTCACTGTGGAGTGAGGCCCACACTGAGCTGGAAATTGGCTCTCATCATGGAGGAGACCTTCCAGACCTTCTGCTCAACTCAGACTTCCTTAGGTCCTTTTTGGACAGTCAGGCTTCCAGGAAGGCCCTGAGAATGACTCTCAGATTGGGCTTGGTGTGTGAGGTGCCTGTTTGCTGTATCCCAAACCAAGGAGAGCGTTGGCCGATGGGACCCAAAGAGGTTTCTTTTTTTAATCTGCTTTAGTTCCTTCTTTTGGATTATGACAAAGAAATTTCCATCTCTAATATAATTGTTAGTAAGGATTCTAAAGGGCAGAAGGCCAAAATGGTGGAAGTGATAGGTAGAATTCTAAGAATGACCCCATTGTATAACCTTTTTCTGACACGGCAAAAGGGAAATTATCTGGGTGGACCTAACACATGAGCACTTCAAGAGCTGAGAATTTTCTCTGAATAGTAAGGAGGACTTGATGCACTGTTCGTGGGTTGAAGGTGGAGGGGGCACGTGAGGAGCTGAGAGTGGTCCCTGGCTGAGAGCCAGCATGGAAACCAGGACGGCCCAGCACTGGGGCTGCAGAGTGCCAAGGTCCTGCCGATACCAGAAAACACCGTGGAGGACACCCTGCAGTTCCGAGCCAACAGTGGCAGTCTTGGCGCTGCAGTGTCCTTTATCATTTCTCCCTGTCCTGATGCCCTCAGACCCCAGCTGCTAAGGATGGTCAGTCTGCTTAGCCCCCTGCCTCCCCTTAATTGAGCGACCCCGGCCGGTAACACACTCTGGAATTAAGCCCTACGTCTCTGGAAGGCCCTGGCACCTCCAAGAGGCGTGACTAGGAGCAACCCCCTCCCACCCCACTGCAGGTGGCCCCGTGGCTGTGTTCCTAGGGCCCCGCTGTGCCCTGGGCCATGTGCCCAGTGCTGGTGACTTATTTGGTGGGGGCATAGGTGGGGGTTATTTATACCTCACCTACCTCTGAAAAACTGGAATCCATAACTTTTAGCAAGTTTTAACAGGCTGAGTTTTAAATTGTTAAAGGCCTCAGATTTCAGGTGGCAAATCAGAACATCAGAACAATACTGTAGTGGAAAGAAAGAAATATGTAAAGTGATATTTTCTCTTTATGGGAAACGTAATTTGAAAATAATCTGGCTAGAGATGGCCAAGTATTTTTATTGCTTTCACAGTCACTGTATTAGTTTTCTTTCACTGTGTGTCAAATAAGCACAGACTCTCACTCTAAACAACCCGTTTGTGTGCTCAGTTCCTGTGGGTCAGAAGTCCAGCATGACACGGCCAGTTCTCAGCTCAGGGCCCACAAGGCTGACGCCGGGTGTCAGCTGAGCAGTGTGCTCACCTGGGGGCTCTGGGGAAGAATCTTCCCCAGGTTCATGCCGGTCCCTTGCAGTGCGAGATGGAGGTCCCCACTCTCTTGCTGGCTGGAGGCTGCTCTCAGGTCCTCTCCATGTGGCCCCCTCCTTCTTGAACCCAGCAACAGCCATCACATGCCCCTCATGTTCACACCTTGAATTTCTGACTTCTGTCTCCAGCTGGAGAAAACTTTAAATGCTTCATGTGATGAAGTTTGGCCTATCCAGATAATCTCTTTATTTTAGGGCCAATTCAGTAGCAGCCTTAATGAGGTCTGTCCAGTCTCCTCTACCACGTAACATAGTATGATCGTGGGAGAAATGCCACGGAGTGGAATCCATGGGGGTGTCTTAGAATTCTGCGGCCCAGCCACGGCTCTCAGTGCCGACACACATTAAACCACGCAGGGGGCTTTTATAGAATACCTGTGCCTGGGCCTGACCCTAGATCTGAGGAATCAAAATCTCACAAAAAGGGGCCCAAGGCATCAGATGATTCTAATGTGCAGGAAGCACTGAGAATGTCCCATCTTAAGAATCACCTATGCCTACGGGAACCCTTTATGGTTCTGTATCTCATGTTGCCAAGAGCCTGTGTGCTACATGTAAACATTTAGGAACATGATGGACATGAACAATGGGGACACTGACGGCCTGAAGAAGAAATGATACCACTGGTTTATCATCTAGAATAGTAAATAATCTGACCCTAAGGAAGGAAATACGGGATTCCCTACAGTGCCTCATGATCTCAATAACTCCACTCTGTTTTCTGTTGCTGCAAAATACCACAGATTTAGCTTAAGCAACACCCACTTGTTATTAGCTCACCGTTTTGTAGGTCAGCAGTCAGGGAGCTTGTTTGGGTTCCCTGCTTCAGACGTCATGGTGTTGGCTGGGCTGGGCTCCGCCTTGGAGGCTCTGGGACAGAATCTGTTTCCCAGCTGACTGAGGGTGTTGGCAGAACATGCCACATGGCATGGGGCACAGCGGGGCCCTAGGAACACAGCCAAGGGGCCTCCTGCAGTGGGATGGGAGGGGGTGTTCCTAGTTGTGCCTCTTGGGAGGTACCAGGGCTTTGCAGAGATGTAGGCTGAATTCCACATGTTCATCAGAGTGTGTTACTAGCCGGGGTCGCTCAGCTAAGGGGAGGCAGGGGGCTAAGCAGACTGACCATCCTTAGCCAGCTGAGATCTGAGGACGTCAGGACAGGGAGATATAACAAAGGACACTGGAGCGCCAAGCTTGCCACTGTCAACTCAGAACTGCAGGGCATCCTCCACAGTGTTTTCTGGTATCGTCAGGACCTCAGCACTCTGCAGCCCCAGTGCTGGGCCATCCTGGTCAGCCCACAGATGTCATGGGAACAAGGCTTCCGAACTGGATTTTTTATTTGCTAGAGGTACTGCTTATTTCAGACAGTCCACAGGGCTTGGCCTAGTGGTTCCATAGCTTTCTGACACCACACACACAGAAACAGAGCTGGGGTCATTATTCTTAAGTTTATGAGCTCATTCACAGCTTCAGTCAACATGCATTTTCTTACAAGGTATTCTGTGTATTAGTAAGTGAATGGTATTTCCTGTGACAGACCCGTTTTGCTACCGTAGCATGCTTCATAGCTAAAGGCTTAATTCCTAAAAGATTAAACCAAAAAATTGTGGTGAATAGTTGCATAGCCCAGGAGCTCCTTACTCCTCAGGAATGGAACAGAATAACCATGATTCCTGACCAGTGACAAGCTTCCGGGATTTAAACTCAAATAAGACCTTCGCCCTTCCTGACTCGTGATTTTCTTCTGGTGCTTCTGTAGTCACTGGTATATAAATATCCTCTAACCACCTCTTCCTTATCTTAACTTTAGTAAGATAATTTAAGTGAGGGAATTCAGTAAGAAAATTTAATCATCAACACGATTGTGTTTTCCCAGATTGTCCCATGGCAGAGCGTGATTCACATTTTATTGTCATTCTAAGCAAGCCAGATCACGGTTGGAGGGCTTAACATCCTACTCGCAAACACCGAGGCCAGAGGAGCAGATGCCGAGCTCTAGCGGGAGCCTGGCTGAGGCCGTAGGGGCAGCGGCAGTGAAGACCTGGATGCTGCAGGCGCCAAGGCGGCAGTGTTGGGAGGGGCTCCCAGCAGTTCTGGTTCAGGGCAGTTCCTGGGGGGACATCCTGAGGGCACTTCCACCCAGGCCTGAGGCAGTCAGTTGATCATGGAATGACCAAACTAGTTTGAGTCCAGGGTTGTTGGTATAGGGGTGCAGGAGTGGGTCACCAAACTAATTTTACTGACATATTTGTACACTCTACAGATACATACTGATCGCCTGCTGGACACTGCACTCAATAGCCAGGTCTAAACGACAAAATGGGACACAAACAAGAAGAGCAGAGCCAGGGAATAGGCCTGAGGGTTGTGCATAGGGACAGTGCAGAGTGACTAGTGGCGCTCAGAGTGGGAAGCCCTGTCCCCCGGAAGGTCAGGGGGAGCCAGCCCTGTGGAGGGGGGTGGAAGGAGTCCCAGCAGAGGGAGCAATTACTGCACAGCCCGGGCAGGAAGGAGCTCGAGGTGTCAGAGGGATGGTGTGGGGGAGGTACAGGGTGTATTGGGATGAGACTGGAGATAGGACATTTGGATTATGGGTTTATTTTAAGTAGAAATAAAGGCTCAAGGCTTCCGTGCAGGAGTTCAGGCACCAAGAGCCATGACAGCTTGGCCTTTACTGTGGCCCAGCTGGAGGGAGGTTACCCAGGAGCCATGCCCACCTTCCCTCTTGGCCCCCTGGCATTCCTCACTTGTCTCCAAAGGTGTTCAAGTGATAGTCCCACCTTCCCAGAGTTTTGAGTGCCTTCTCTGCAGCACAAGCTCTGACAAGCATCTGTGGCTCTAGATCCTTGAGCTCTTAATATAGTGAACTCCTTGTACATTTAAAAAAAAATCAGTAACAGGCATTATAATTAGTTGTAAATAGCCAAACGTATTAAAATTGTTTTTTAAACTGTTAAGATTATTCAATCTCAACTTGTAACCAAAGAAATACAAGTAAAAAATGAGATACCATTTCTTGGCTTACCATATTGTAAGATTTTTTTTTTTAAATGATGAACTGGGCAAACTGAGAATCCTACTCCACCATTGGTGGACGTGTACACTGAACACAGGTTTTGGGAGGCCACTTTAGCAATGTGTACCAGAATCTCAAAAATGAGTATGCCCTTTAACACAGAAATTGTTTTTCTAGGTGTTTATTTCAAGGGAATAACCATGGGTGCCTATAAAGATATTTCAAGCAAGTTTATTACAGCTTTATTTATTTAAAATTATTTTAAAAGAATGAGAAATTATACAAATTTCTAACAGTAGAGGAATCAAATAAATTATGGTGTAAGTATACAGTGGAACATTATAAAGCTCTTAAAATCATGCTTAGGGTACATATAGTTAAAGGCACTTGAAAAAATTTTGCACACTACAGTAAGTAAAAAATCAGATTCTGAAACAGTGTGTAGTATTCCAGTTCTGTAAAAAGAAATTTATCCAAATGATAACAGTGGTTCTCTCTGGATGAATATTTAAATATTTGTGCTGTCCTATAGTATTTTCATTTTCTACAATGAACAAATGAATTTTTAACAGAAAAAAACATTTTTAATTGCATATTTTTAAAGGAAAGAAGCCAGATGGAAAGATCCCATATTATATGATTCTATTTGCATGAAATATCCAGAGTAGGCAAATTCACAGAGCCAGAAAGTACATTAGTGGCTGGGAGCTGGGGATATGGGGAGCAGGAGGGAGTGACTAGATACAGAGCTTCTTTTGAGGGTGATGGAAATGTTCTGAAATTAGATTGTGGTGGTGGTTGCACAGCCTGTAAATATAGTAAAAGGTACTGATTTGCACATTTGAAAGAATACATGTTATGCTTTGTGAATTTTATCTCAATAAAGCTATTTGTTTTTCTTAAAGGCAGTTAGCACTTACATAGGGAGATCAGGGAGGTGGCAGATAAGGGGCAGGTAAGGGTGGGTAGTAAACTGGTATTTAAATAATAAATCCCTTCAAGTTAAAATTTGAAAAAACATACCCATGTATTACCTTGGTAATAATAGAACAATACGCAACATGCAAAGCATTGGCACTCTAGTTTTTATTTGGGAGGTGGGATTCACAGGTATCCACTTTATTATGAGTCATAACCCAAATATATTCTTTGTATTGAATGTTATGACATAATTTGAGGGTGAAGGTCTGAGGGAAGAAGCCATAAAGATGTATTACAGTCAATAATTAAACCAGCTGCTCTCTGAGAAAAACTTTAAGGTGGATGAACAGAATACCTAAGGAATTACAGAAGATAAAGAATGGACTGCAGGGGCCTGTGAGGTCGGGTTCTGTTCAACATCTTTGCTATGCCACTTCAAAGCCATGTGACAATTACTCATTTTTTTAACTGCATGTCTTTAAACTAAAATATAAACATAAAAGATCAATGATACATTTTTCAGAAAAATGTTGCTCTTCCAAGTGGTATACCTAAAATTGCATATACTATAACTCAGAATCTTCTCATTTTAGCCTGGCCCTATCTTATTTTTTAAAGACAGTAAAAATTATCATTTTATATCATTAAAATAATTATATCTTTTGCCTTTTGAAGAAAGTAATAATGTAGGTCTGATCCTGTTACACTAGATTTAAGGCTTGACTCAGATCAGTGTTCAGCTAACCATGGCCCAGGGAATCCAGCCAGGCAGTCTTTGTGTTGTCCAAAACAAATCTTTCTTTGCATCTGGAAAGAGAACCCATTATAAATAAAGTTTCATTGGAACATCTATTCATTTACATATCGCCTGTAGCTGTTTTTGTGCTACAGCTGCAGAGTTGAGACGTTGCAGCACAGCCCTTCTGTCTGTATGACTTACAAACCACATTTACTTACTAGCGGGTGCTTTACAGAAAAGGTTGGCCTCCCCCCTCCCTTAGATAAAGATGTTCACAAGTGTCTCTGTTATTCAAGTCGTATTTGGTTCTTGGATTTCAGATTGCAAGAAGCAAGTGATCAGATAGCAAGAAACTTACTTGAAAATTGCAGTCTGTTCAGTTTCTGAATTTGTTTTGCAAGAGTTCATCTAGCAAGGGATTGCTGTGTGATCATGAAGGCACAAACACATCTCTGAACCTGTTGTTTTTAACCTATTGGCTAGTAGCTACATATTCTCAGAGAAAAAAGCAGTCTTTGTATTGTCTAAAACAAATCTTATTCTGCATCTGGAAAGAACACTCACATTGCCAGCAAGGTCTGTTTTTTGGTCTCTGAGTTCCTACAGACAGACACTAACAAGCAGCCTATGAAATATCAGGCCATCTGGGGCTCCATTTGTTGTTTTCTTTTTTGAGACAGGCCTCTTGAGGCCTACAAGCACAATTCAAAGGACGTAAAATGCCTTGATTCATTTATTGTCATTGAAGTGGTTCTTTTCCTGACTTCATTATAAATATAGATTTATCAGTAGTAAATGAATGTCATTATTGGCCTCTGCTCTGTTGAGGTCCTTTTTTACCCAAAGTCTTTGTTTCTGCAACTGTTTTTGAAACATGGGGATTTGTGGAGACATTTTTGATGACACTAGGCATTGTCTCGCAACCTGAAGCAACAGTAGAATTTGGTTGGAAAATAAAGATGAAAGGCTGTATTTCCCAAGTAGTTGTAGACATACAGTCAACTCTTGGCAAATCCATGTGTGCAGTTGGTTCTGTTTCATTTGAGACTTCTGTTGGGGTGATGAAAAGATTCTGGAACCAGGTAGTGGCAATCCTTGCAGAGCAGATGGGGAGGCACTTGTCCTGCCTTCGTCCTTGTGGATAATGGAGCAGCAGTCCTGAGCACCCCATCTGTCCCAGGGGCAGGGGTGTGGGTGCCTGGGCCAAGCGAGGCCAATCACCCTCTGCCAGGAATTTGGGAAATAGAACTGAGAGAAGGATTATTCTGTAATACAGAAGTTGGATGCTGTTGACAGCCATGTCTTTGCCACTGTGCAGAAAAGAGCATAGCAGGCCTGACATAGCTATGCTTACAAAGGCTGCTAGCAGCATTAGCCCTTGACTGGTATCTGGTGACCTGGATCTCGGGAGGGTTTCCGCCATTCCTAGAACTGATAAGAGTGGCTCGCTGTGCCTAAACTGCTGGCACAAACACTGTGGTTTATGCTGAGCACCTGCTTTCCTTCTGGGGTCTCGAGTTTGGGTATGTGACAGGCAGAGGGTGCCCACAGTGACTGGCCCCCAGTTAAATCCCTGGGCCCTGAGTTTCTTGAGCTTTCCTGGTAGACATGTGTTGTCACAACTCACACTGGGAAAAACATACAGGAGAATTAAACCTGTCTGGCTCCACTGGGAGAGGACTCTGGAAGCTTGTGCCTGCTCTCCTCCAGACTTCTCCTCATGTGGCTTCTCCCTTTGCTGGTCTTGCTTTGTAGCCTTTCACTGTAGTGATCTGTGAGCAGCAGTGAATCGCAAAGAGCCATGACCGACAATATGCTGAGCGCTGTGAGTCCTAGCGATCGCCGAACCTGGGGTGAAGGTGGTCTTGAGGCCCTCAACATGGCCACGCTGCCCAAGAAGGGCGTCAGAGGAAGCCTCTGTAGACAGGAATCAAACTCCTGCTTGGGGGGGAGACCAGATGTGACACCGGAGGGTCCCCTCATTCCAGACGCTTCTGCAGGCTCAGCAGCATCCTTTTGGATATCCTTAGTTTCAGTGAAACATTAAAATCCTTAGAACAGATTTCCCCTTCTCCTAAATGACTTTCTGTTTGTTTCTGTGACTTGAAGCTAACTCATACAAAAGGACCTTCTCTTCTGTATTACTTCCGTATTCTCTGAATATTTTGCACTAGGCATTTGTTCCTTTTATTATTAGACATGAGCAGTGTTACTTGATTTATTCCTTGTTTGTATTTTTCAATTAATAAAATGAATCATAATTCTTGGGAAAATAAAATGCTGTATTTGGGTGTAAACAGTAACATAACTCCTACCCCACTGCTCAGTTCCACTCTCTAAAAGCATAATTTTCTATAAAAATTTTACATTTTTCTTTAAATCAATGTTTCTCAGCCTTGTCACTACTGATGTTGGGGGCCTGCAGAATTTTGGTGGTATTTTAACTTCCCCTGATCAGCAGTAGCTTTGGAGATGGCCAGCCAGTGTTCCCTGGGCAGCTTGCTAGTACCAGAGGGACCCTGACAGGAACCAAAACTCTGGCCTCATGCTGACCTTCAGGGCCCACCCAAGCAGGAAGCCAAGGCTGAGGCAGAGTTGTAAACTTGTGAAGGGATGTCCCATCCCAGCACCCACCTGCAAAGACTGGGAAAGGCTTTTTTCCTAGGCATTTAAAGAAATCTGTCAAATCGTGAGCCATTCACTAAACTAACAGAACAGAGACATCAGTGGCCACAATCAACAAAGAGTATAGACTTTACAAAATTAAATTAGTTCAGAGAAGTCACTAAACAAACAAGCACCACCACAAACAATAACAAAAATCCTGAGGAGGGCAGAGACTGACTTTCAGAGTTGTCACATAATACTATTCAACATGCCAGCTTTCAACAAAAACAGGTATGAAGAGAAGCAAGAAAGTTTGGACTATTCACAAGAGAAAAAACAGGAGCTGTCCCTGAAGAGGGCCAGACACCGGACTTAACTAGACAAAGATTTTGAACCAGTTTAAATATGCTCAAGGAGCCCAAGGAAACCCACAAAAAACTAAAGGAAATCAGAAAAAGGATTTTTGAGCAAAATCAGCATATCAACAAAGAAAGTATAAGAAGGGAACAAGCAGAAATTCTGGAGCTGAAAAGTATTATAACTGAAATGAAAAATACTACAAGTTTTGGCAAAGATGTGAAGAATTTACAACCCTCATACGTTGCTGGCAGGGATTTAAAATGGTGCAGCCACTGTGAAAACAATTTGGCAGTTCCTCAAAAAAAGTAAGCATAAGTTTACCATATGAAATAGGAATTCTCCCAAGTGTATGCCCAAAAGAATTGAAAAATAAGCATTCAAACAAAAATTCTACACGAATGTTAAAAAAAGGAAGGAAGCTCTGACACCTGCTACAAAATGGATGTACCTTGAAAACATTGTTAAATGGAAGAAGGCAGATGCAAAATGTCACATACAATTTCATTTATATGAAATACTCAGAATAGGAAAATCCATAGAAACAGAAAATATCAGTGGTTGCCGGTGGCTGAGGGTCCAGGGGAATAGGGGGTAGCTGCTGCTTAGGTACAGGGTTTCCTTTTGGGGTGATGAAACACTCTCGAACCAGATAGTGGCAGTCCTTGCACAACATTGCAAATGTACCACTAAATTGTACACTTTAAATGGTTTCAGTGGTGAGTGTTGTGTTATGCGAACTTTACCTCAATAAATTAAAAATAGTGCCATGATGATGAAGTTCATTTACCATGTCTTTTTGTACTTGTGCTAAGTTCTTGTAAAAGTCCCAGAAAGTAAAACTGCTTTATGAAAGGGTATGCCGCACTTTCAGTTTTGACACATATTGTTGAGTTGCTCTGCTGTGAGGTTGTTCCAGATTATACTCCTTAGGCAACGTATGACGACCCCTGTTCCTCCACCTTCTCCAGGGTTGGACACCAGGACTCTGCATCTTTTCCCAATCTTAGAGGAGAGAATGACGTTCCTCTTAGCTTCTCATTACTGGTGCAGGCTGACTGCCTTTTGCCAGTTTGTTAGGTATGTACATATTTCTTCTGGGAAATGCTAGTATAGCTACTTTGATTTCTATTTATGTGTTCATTTTTTTGCCCTCAAAATTTTCAAGAGCTTTTTTGTTTGTTTTGTTTTAGTTTTCATTTTTGTCAGTTACACATGCCCATAAGGGAATATCTCCAGTTTCATAAGGGAATATCCCACCAGTCTCTCCCTGTGGAGGGCTATCCTGGAGCCCCTGACCTCCTCAGCCGGGTTGTCTTCTGTGCTTGCGTGCAGCTCTCACGGTGGGATCCACCCTGATGGTTTATTTCTGCCTCTCCCCTTTCTTGATCTTCAGTGTCTCATGTCCTAGTCTTTTTTTTTTACTTGTTTTGTTTTCTCCAGTATCTTTGTGAGCAAGGGTTCATGGAAAGTAAAATTTTATGACCTTGCATCTTTATTTTACTCTGACACATGATTTCGTTAGATAAAAAACTTTAGGTCATAAAACATTTCCTTGTTAATTTTGTAGGGATCACTCCATTGTCATCTAGTTTCCAGTGTTGCATGAGAACAAAATAATTCCTGTCCTTTGTATGTAACATTGTTTCTTTCCAGAAGCTTGTTGAGCTTATGGCTGTCCCCAGCATTCTAACATTTCTGGGCAATATGCCTTGATGTATACCTTTTTTTTCCCCCCTATCATGCTGGGGCCCCATTGCACCCTTTCTATAAGGTAACTCATGTTCTTATTTTCTTGAATCATTTCTTTGGTAATTTCTTCCTCTCTGTTTTCTTTTTCTCAAATACCTCCCAGCCTGGTCCCTTAATTATCATATCTTTTTTCACCTCTTTGTTTTACAGTTTTGTTTTCTGAGAGACTTCTTTACCTTAATCTTCCAAAATCTATTAAATGTTTCATTTCTGATACCCCATTTTTTTTGCATCATTTCAGTTTTTTTTAATCTTTAACTTACGAAGATACATGTGACGTAAAATTTACCACCTTAACCATTTTTAAGTTCAGTAGTGTTAAATACATTCACATTGTTGTGCAACCACCTTCAGAACTTTTTTATCTTTCAAAGTGAAACTCTGTTGCTATTAAATAGTAACTCCCTATTTCTCCCTCCCAGCCCCTGACAATCACCATTCTATTTTATGTCTCTGTAAATTTGATAAATCTAGATTCTTCTTGTAAGTAGAAACATACAGTATTTGTTCTTTTGTGACTGGCTTATTTCATTTAGTATGATGTCCTCAAAGTTCATTCATGTTGTATCATTATGGAATTTATTGCTGAATTATATTCATATTGTTGATTAACATTCCATTGTATTAATCTGCTATCATATTTTTAAGTTCTAGGAGTTCTAGTTTGAACCCTGAATATTTTAGAGCCTCCTGTTCTTTTTTCCACATATGTAGCACCATCTATTAATCTCACTGAAAGTAGTAGATTGTTTTTATTTGCAAATCCTCTCCCCTGCCTGGATTCTTTCCTGCAGGTTCATTTGTTCTGTTGGTATTGCTTGGTCTCTGAGCACTAGTGGCTTTATCAGAAGTCTGCTGGCCCTTGACTGTTGCTCACACTGGAGAGTGGGGCTCTACAAAGCTGACTGGTGGCTCCTGCCTTGTGCATGAGGCATCACTGTAGAGTGCTGGACTGTTGCCTGGTCATTGGCAAACTCCTGGTGTCTGTTTCTTCAGGTCTCTCCTCTTGGGTTGTTCAGATTCCCCAGAAAAGGGCCTTCCGGTCTCCTGCCTGAGTACATGGGCCTGGCAACCACAGTTTGGGGGAGCAGGTCAGGGAAGGAGGTCCAGGGCAGGGGGGCACCGTCTACTAGATACCCCGTATTTACTCAGCATTCCGTATACTCCTCTTGATTCCTGTTTTCAGGATACCACTTCTGCATCACCATAAAATATGATTTTGTATTGTTTTTTGATAAATTCTTTCTTAACTAAAGGAAGCTTGTTTCTGTTCTGAGTTTACTGAGAATTTTTTTTTAAGTCCAGTAATAGATAAGAATTGTGCTCAGTACCCACGCTGTCCAGAGTGCCCACTTTACTCTCCAGGCTTCAGTTCAGGGGCAGGGGAATCTTGCAGCTCACACTGCTCTGTAAATGTGTTCCAACTCATTCTCCTGTTTTTAGCCACCCACCTTCATTTCCACCTCCTCATGCCAATTTCCTGAGCCTTTGGGACACTGCTAAAATCAGGTTGGATCTTTGCACTTCCCCATTGCTGGCTTGTGATTTCGTTTTCTTAGATCTGTCTCATTAGTGATTTCTGGTCTGTCTGCTTTTCAGATGTCAGAACTCATATTCCTTGGCTTCTTCCTTTTTCCTAATCAGTTAATACCTTTGGGGGGGGGGGAAGAGTCTTTCTGTGGGAATGCAAGTATGTGCATGTCTTCAATCTGCCTTCTTCACCTAGAAGTCTGAGAGCTTTTTATACCCTAAAAATATTAGCCTTTATCTGTCATGAAGGTTCCAGATACTCTTTTTAATTATTTAAATCTTTTTTACTTTGTAATTTGTATTTAATTTACTAGGTAGATTTGTAACTTTTTTCTAAGTGGAAGGCCATTTGTTTTGGCATCATTTATTAACCTTCTCTGTTTAATCACTTGATAGACTCAGGCATAAAAGAGGTCTGGACTTTCTAGTCTCTTCCATTGATCTATTGGTCTGGCTCCATACTCCAGACCACTGCTGTGCAGAAAATTGGGAAAGCGATCTCCGTAAGTTAGCTATCATTGTTATTGATTACAGTTTATGCATCTCGACATTTTTCATTATTTGATTATATTTGTTGCTTTTCTAGTTTTTGAGGCAGACGGTTACAAATGATAACATTCTTTCTTCTTTCCAATATTTATACATTTTATACATTTTTTGTTTTGTTGCATTCGTGGAAGTCCAGAAAGTAGAATAACACTGTTGGTGATATTCTTGTTTTCCACTCAGTAGTTTCTCACCTTCAAATATGATTTTTGTGTTGTTTCCTGATACATACTCTGTCAACAAAAGGAAACTTAGTTCTCAGTTTACTGAGAGATCTTTTTTTTTTTTTTTTCAGTCCAGAAATAGGTAAGAAGTGGTTCAAATTCCCTTTTGGCATTTGTTGAACAAAATAAGGCGTTTTCTCTTTTAACCCATTTATGTAAGTAATGTAAATGTATTAGGTTATGTAACAGATTTCCTAGTGGGGAAAACATTCTTTTATTTCTGGGGATAAAATTCCAACTTGGTCATGGTATATGGTATAGAATATGGTATATTATTCCTGGGGGAAAACCACTACTGAATGATAGTTATTCTTTAATATGAAGCATGTTGGGTTTTTTGTTTTGTTTTGCTTTTTGAGTTTTTTTGGAGATTGCAGGTCATTTATTAGGGAGTGCTGTAAGGAACAACACATGTGGAAAGGAAAAAACAGAAGTGGTCAGAGGGAGAAATGGAGCTGTGATGCAGACCCAAAAGGCCTTCAGCAGCCGCATGGGGAGCTCTGGAACCTGGGTTAGCCCTGAGAATTCTACTCTCATGACCTAATCTCCTCCCAAGCTACAGGGGGCCCAGAGCCCCCATGCTGATAGTCACGGGATGTGGGATGCCCCCTTTAGTGAGGTAGTTTTCTGCAGCCAAGACAATGCTGGAAGAAGACTGACAGCTGAGGACCACTTCTGCTGCTTGCCCAGCAGCCAGGAGAGTAAGTCTTCCATTCCTGCGACATGTCGCTGTCTTAGCATTGATCATAGCACCAGTTTCAACAACCATCATCATCTCATGGCTTTCTCATCTATACTTTTACACGTCCCTCTGCTCCCTATTCCCATTATTTTGTTTCTTGTTTTTGTTTTCTTTTTGGTATCATTAATATACACTTACAGGAACAACATTGTGGTTACTAGACCCCCCGCTATTATCAAGTCCTCACCACATACCCCATTACAGTCACTGTCCATCAGTGCAGTAAGACGCTATAGATTTGCTACTTGTGTTTGTGCTATACTGCCTTTCTTGTGCCCCCCGCTACATTATACATGCTAATCATAATGCCCATTTTTCCCCTTATCGCTTCCTTCCCACCCATCCTCCCCAGTCCCTTTCCCTTTGGTAACTGTTTGTTAGTCCATTCTTGAGTTCTGTGAGCCTGCTGCTGTTTTGTTCCTTCAGTTTTTGCTTTGCTCTTATACTCTGCAGATGAGTGAAGTCATTTGATACTTGTCTTTCTCCGCCTGGCTTATTTCAGTGAGCATAATACCCTCTGGCTACATCCATGTTGTTGCAAAAGCAGGATTTGTTTTCTTCTTATGGCTGAATAATATTCCATTGTGTATATGTACCACCTCTTCTTTATCCATTCATCTACTGATGGACACTTAGGTTGCTTCCATTTCTTGGCTATTGTAAATAGTGCTGCGATAAACATAGGGATGCATATGTCTTTTTCAAACTGGGCTCCTGCATTCTTAGGGTAAATTCCTAGGAGTGGAAATTCCTGGGTCAAATGGTATTTCTATTTTGAGTTTTCTGAGGAACCTCCATACCACTTTCCACAATGGTTGAACTATTTACATCCCCACCAGCAGTGTAGGACGGTTCTCCTTTCTCCACATCCTCACCAACATTTGTTGTTGTTTGTGTTTTGGATGTTGGCCATCCTAACTGGTTTGAGGTGATATCTCATTGTGGTTTTAATTTGCATTTCTCTGATGATTAGCATTGTGGAGGATGTTTTCATGTACCTGTTGGCCATCTGAATTTCTTCTTTGGAGAAGTGTCTGTTCAGATCCTCTGCCCATTTTTTAATTGGGTTATTTACTTTTTGTTTGTTGAGGAGCATGAGCTCTTTGTATATTTTGGATGTCAACCCCTTATTGGATATGTCATTTATAAATATATTCTCCCATACTGTAGGATGCCTTTTTCTTCTACTGATGGTGTCCTTTGCTGTACAGACGCTTTTTCATTTGATATAGTCCCACTTGTTCATTTTTGCTTTTGTTTCCCTTGCCTGGGGAGATATGTTCATGAAGAAGTTGTTCATGTTTATATTCAAGAGTTTTCTCAATATTTTCTTCTAAGAGTTTTATGGTTTCATGACTTACATTCAGGTCTTTGATGAATTTCAAGTTTATTTTTGTGTATGGAGTTAGACAATAATCCAGTTTCATTCTCTTGCATGTAGCTGTCCAGTTTTGCCAACACCAGCTGTTGAAAAGGCTCTCATTTCCCCATTGTATACCCATGGCTCCTTTATCGTATATTAATTGACCATATATGCTTGGATTAATATCTGCACTCTCTATTCTGTTCCACTGGTCTATGGGTCTGTTCTTGTGCCACCACCAAATTGTCTTGATTAGTGTGGCTTTGTAGTAGAGCTTGAAGTTGGGAAGCGAGATCGCCCCAGCTTTGTTCTTGTTTTTCAGAATTGCTTTGGCTATTCAGGGTCTATTGTGGTTTCATATGAATTTTAGAACTAGTTCTTCCAGTTCGTTGAAGAATGTTGTTGGTATTTTGATAGGGATTGCATTGAATCTGTAGATTGCTTTAGGCAGGATGGCCATTTTAACAATATTAATTCTTCCTACCCAAGAGCATGGGACGAATTTCCATTTATTAGTATCCTCTTTAATTTCTCTTAGGAGTGTCTTGTAGTTTTCAGGGTATAAGTCTTTCACTTCCTTGGTTAGGTTTATTCCTAGGTATTTTATTCTTTTTGATGTAATTGTGAATGGAATTGTTTTCCTGATTTCTCTTTCTGCTAGTTCATCATTAGTGTATAGGAATGCAACAGATTTCTGTGTGTTAATTTTGTATCCCACAACTTTACTGAATTCAGATATTAGTTCTAGTAGTTTTGGAGTAGTTTCTTTAGGGTTTTTTATGTACAATATCATGTTATCTGCAAACAGGGACAGTTTGACCTCTTCCTTACCAATCTGGATGCCTTTCATTTCTTTGTGTTGTCTGATTGCCATGGCTAGGACCTCCAGTACTGTGTTGAATAAAAGCAGGGAGAGTGGGCATCCTTGTCTTGTTCCCGATCTTAGAGAAAAGCTTTCAGCTTCTCACTGTTAAGTATGATGTTGACCATGGGTTTGTCATATATGGTCTTTATTATATTGAGGTACTTGCCCTCTATACCCATTTTGTTGAGAGTTTTTATCATGAATGGATGTTGAATTTTGTCGAATGCTTTTTCAGCATCTGTGGAGATGATCATGTGGTTTTTGTCCTTCTTTTTTTTGATGTGGTGGATGATGTTGATGGATTTTCTAATGTTGTACCATCCTTGCATCCCTGAGATGAATCCTACTTGATCATGGTGTATGATCCTCTTGATGTATTTTTGAATTTGGTTTGGTAATATTTTGTTGAGTATTTTTAGATCTATGTTCATCAGGGATATTTGGTCTGTAATTTTCTTTTTTTGCGGTGTCTTTGCTGGGTTTTAGTATTAGAGTGAAGCTAGCTTCATAGAATGAGTTTGGAACTATTCCCTCTTCTTCTGTTTTTGGAAAACTTTAAGGAGAATTGGTATTATGTCTTCTTTAAATGTCTTATAAAATACAGCGGTGAATCCATCTGGTCCGGGAGTTTTGTGCTTGGGTAGTTTTTTTTTCCTTTTATTTTAAATTATAGTGGACATAATATTATGTTAGTTTCAGGTGTACAATCTAGTGATTCAACATTTATATACGCTACAAAATGGTCACAACAATAAGTATAGTTACCATCGGTCAGCTTGGGTAGTTTTTTGATTACCGATTCAATTTCATTGCTGATAATTGGTCTGTTTAGATTTTCTGTTTCTAACTGGGTCAGCCTTGGAAGGTTGTATTTTTCTATAAAGTTGTCCATTTCTTCTAGGTTATCCAGTATGTTAGCATATAGATTTTCATAGTATTCTCTAATAATTCTTTGTATTTCTGTGATGTCCATCGTGATTTTTCCTTTCTCATTTCTGATTCTGTTGATGTGTGTAGATTCTATTTTTCTCCTAATAAGTCTGGCTAGGGGGTTATCTATTTTGTTTATTTTCTCAAAGAACCAGCTCTTGGTTTCATTGTTTTTTTTCTATTGTGTTATTCTTCTCGATTTTATTTATTTCTTCTCTGATCTTTATTATGTCCCTCCTTCTGGTGACTTTGGGCCTCATTTGTTCTTCTTTTTCCAGTTTCAATAATTGTGAATTTAGACTATTCATATGGGATTGTTCTCACTTGTTTAAATAGGCCTGGATTGCTATGTACTTCCCTCTTAGAACTGCCTTCGCTGCGTCCCACAGAAGTTGGGGCTTTGTGCTGTTGTTTTCATTTGTATCCACATATTGCTTGATCTCTGTTTTAATTTGGTCATTGATCCATTGATTATTTAGGACCATGTTGTTAAGCTTCCATGTGTTTGTGAGCCTTTTTGTTTTCTTTGTACAATTTATTTCTAGTTTTATATCCTTGTGATCTGAGAAGTTGGCTGGTACAATTTCAATCTTTTTTAGTTTACTGAGGCTCTTTTTGTGGCCTAACATATGATCTATTCTGGAAAATATTCTGTGTGCACTTGAAAACAATGTGTATCCTGCTGCTTTTGGGTGTAGAGTTCTGTAGATATCTGTTAGGTCCATCTGTTCTATTGTGTTTTTCAGTGCCTCTGTGTCTTTACTTATTTTCTGTCTGGTTGATCACCCCTTCAGAGTGAGTGGAGTGTTGAAGTCTCCTAGAATGAATGCATTGCATTGTATTTCTCCTTTAATTCTGTTAGTATTTGTTTCACATATGTAGGTGCTCCTGTGTTGGGTGCATAGATATTTATAATGGTTATATCTTCTTGTTGGATTCACTCTTTTATTATTATGTAATGTCCTTCTTTGTCTCTTGTGACTTTCTTTATTTTGAAGTCTATTTTGTCTGATACAAGTACTGCAACTCCTGCTTTTTTCTCCCTATTAGTTGCATGAAATACCTTTTTCCATCTCTTCACTTTTAGTCTGTGTATTTTTTTGGGTTTAAAGTGAGTCTCTTGTATTCAGCATATAGATGGGTCTTGTTTTTTTATCCATTCAGTGACTCTATGTCTTTTGATTGGTGCATTCAGTCCATTTACATTTAGGGTGATTATCGATAGGTATGGACTTATTGCCATTGCAGGCTTTAGATTCGTGGTTAACAAAGGTTGAAGGTTAACTTACTTACTATCTAATAGTCTACCTTAACTCATTTAATATGCTATTACAATCACAATCTAAAGCTTCTTTATTTTCTCCTCTTTTTCTTCCTCCTCCATTCTTTATATATTAGGTATCATATTCTGTACTCTTTGTCTATCCCTTGATTGACTTTGGGGATAGTTCATTTAATTTTGCATTTGCTTAGTAATTAGCTGTTCTACTTTCTTTACTGTGGTTTATTACCTCTGGTGACAGCTATTTAACCTTAGGAACACTTACATCTATAGCAGTCCCTCCAAAATACACTGTAGAGATGGTTTGTGAGAGGTAAATTCTCTCAGCTTTTGCTTATCGGGAAATTGTTTAATCCCTCCATCAAATTTAAATGATTATCTTGCTGGTTAAAGTATTTGTGGTTCAAGGCCCTTCTGCTTCACTGCATTAAATACATCATGCCACTCCCTTCTGGCCTTTAAGGTTTCTGTTGAGAAGTCTGATGATAGCCTGATGGGCTTTCCTATGTATGTGATCTTATTTCTCTCTCTTGCTGCTTTTAATAGTCTGTCCTTATCCTTTATCTTTGCCATTTTAATTACTATATGTCTTGGTGTTGTCTTCCTCAGGTCCCTTGTGTTGGGAGATCTGTGCATCTCCATGGCCTGAGAGACTATCTCCTTCCCCAGATTGGGGAAGTTTTCAGCAATTACCTCATCAAAGATACTTTCTACTCCCTTTTCTCTCTCTTCTTCTTCTGGTACCCCTATAATGCAAACATTGTTCCGTTTGGATTGGTCACATATTTCTCTCAGTATTCTTTCATTCTTAGAGATCTTTTTTTCTCTCTGTGCCTCAGCTTCTTTGTATTCCTCTTCTCTAGTTTCTATGTCATTTATTGTCTCCTCCACCCTATCCAATCCACTTTTAATACCGTCCATTGTGCTCTTCAATGATTGGATCTCCAACCGGAATTCATTCCTGAGTTTTTGAATATCTTTCCGTGCCTCCATGAGCATGTTAATGATTTTTATTTTGAACTCCCTTTCGGGAAGAGTCATGAGGTCAGTGTCATTTAAATGTTTCTCAGGAGTGGTATTAATAATTTTACACTGAACCAGGTTCCTTTAGCGTTTCATATTTGTATATGGCACCCTGTATTGCCCAGAAGCTCTACTCCCTGGAGGTGCTGAGCCCCTGAAGCAATGTTGGGGGTCATAGGGGAGTGGTATTGGTGCCTGGGGAAAGGAAAGAGCTGTTTCCTGCTACCTGTCTGCTATGCCCATCTCCACTCACTCAATCAGTGGGCTGAGCACACAAGTATAAGCCTCTGTGCTTTGCGTTTGTAGTTGCTGTAGACAGATCTGCCCTCTGGCTGCTGGCCTAATGCCAGGGTAAGGTTTGCTGGTTTGCGAGCCAGGTGGGGTGGCCGGGAGAAAGGCGCAGTAGGCTACGTATCCCGGAGGGGGTCCTTGGAGCTGTGTAGGCAGCCAGGGAGCTGGAGCACCTGAAGATCATCTAAGGAGGAAGATTTCTTTTTCGTCCTTAAATATGTGAGTCTATATGGCTAAGCTCCCAACCTGCTGTGCAGAGTGCACCCGGACAATTTTGTCTACCTGTCCTCTCTCCTGAGCAGTAAGCTCTGTGCGTTCCTTACCCCTTTAGCAGCCCTCTTGCTAAGGGCTTCCTTGTTAGGAAGTCTCTCAGACTGCCCGCCTTTCTTTTGTCCCAGGGCAGCTGGATATGGATCCCTGCTTTCCTCAAGCGGCTGGAATCTCATTCTCTCCAGGAATTCTGCCTGTCTTAGCTTTCCAATCCCGTAATCATGAGAGTATCGAGCAAGCACCATGTAGGTTTGTGCTCCCAGAGCAGATCTCCGGAGTTAGGTATTCAGCATTCAGTCCCAGGCCTCCACTCCCTTCCTGCTCGGTTTCTGTTCCTCCCATCGGTGAGCTGGGGTGGGGGAAGGGCTTGGGTCCCGCCAGGCCACAGCTTTGGTAGTTACCCTGTTCTGTGAGGTCTGCTCTTTTCTCCAGGTGTATGCAGTCTGGCGCAGCCCTCTTTCAGGATTAGTTGTATTAATTATATTTTTGTATTATGTGTGGTTTTAGGAGGAAGCCTGTGTTTCCCCTCTCACGCTGCCATCTTTAATCCAATCTCATAAAATCTGTTCTTGAACAGCATTTAGTCCACTAAAATACCTAGCCCTTTCTTGGCCTTGTGAGATGGTGGTGCCACCTCTCCTTTGGGCCCATTTGGCCTCTAAATGCTTCTGAAGATTGCACAGATGAGGGAAGTGGCGTTTTGTGTCATGAATGGCATAGGAGATAAGTATGTAAAATGTTCTCACGTTTTAGGAAAAGAAAGACTTATCAGGATTAAAAGCTGTAGGTGTAAAGTAAATTTGTAAAGGAAGGAAGGGAGGGATGGAGGGAGGAAGAAAAAGAAAAGGAGAATGTGCTCTGTCATCAGGGGTTCGGCTCTGGGCTCTGGGCTCTGGGCTCGGCTATGTTTTTTTTTCTTGCTTCCATTTTCTTATCTGTAAAATGGGTACAAGACTGCTTAGCATGTATGGTAGTTCTGAAAATAAAATGAGAAAATGCACAGTGGCAGGCATGTTGTAGGCACTCAGCAAACGTTGCTTCCCTTACCACCCCCTGTTTTTGGAGCTTTACATTTAAGGGGCTCAAATTTAAGGGATTTGAATCTTAATCATTGAGCATTTGGCCTTCTGTTTAAAATACGCCTTTCTATGGAAACACCACCTCTTATGGCCTCAGTTTCTTCGCGTAAATGAGGCGCAGGTTTGCCCTGCCTTTCAGGAGGACCGCCACCAGAGTGGCGCTGATCTGGCCTGTTCACACAGATGCTGCCGTGAACAAGTGCTCCCTGGCTTTCCTTCTGCCCCATCACAGGCGCACAGCCCGCTGGGGCCTGATGACCCGTGCATCGCAAAGAAAGGAAGGGGATTCCGTCTCGATAAGAGCTGTGATGCTGACTTGCCCACGGCCGGCTGGGCCCTGCTTCTCACTTCCCCTTCCCGGCCTCCAATGTCCACACATCTGCTTCAAATGCTTGAGACTTTGAATGAACTGCATAGGTCATGGTCCCTGCCTGATTCTTCCCTCTGCTTTTTAAACATACAAACCCCCTCAGAAAATAAAATTGAAGTGTTTCCTGTTTCTAAAGCAGTATCCAGGCCTCATCTCCTAGTTCCAAAATCTCCAAAAACACTTTTTGAAGCCAAAAATAAAAATGATCAGCTTCCTAAGGAGTCCCAGCTATTGCACATTCAGCCTGAAAACTGAGACAGGGCCTTCCAACAAGGGAATTCTCAGACTTTGTATAACACTGGTGCTTAGCAGCCCTTAAATCTGGTTGTGCTTGTCATGAAAACCAGAACAAAGAGGCATTATTACAGCAGTGCGTTGGTCTCAGCCAGCTAGACTTCCCTGGGTAAATAATTGCAAAGCAGCCTGGAGAACACGGCATATTCCTGAAAGCTGTTGCCTTGGGGGGAAGTTGTGGGGTCCCCCTGGGTCATCCTGGAGTTTGGCTGGAAGCAAGACAAGGTTTGATAGAAAGGGCTGTGAGGTGGGGCCTTGAGTTCCCAGCGTGCCGTCGTCCAGGTAAACCACATGTGAGACGGGCCACACCACCTCCTCCGGCCTCACTGTGAGTCAAGGTGTTTGGCCTACCTCACCGCTAAGGTCCAGGCTAGCTTGAACTAGCACTGGGAAGATGTAAGTAAAAAGCTCAAACGGGATTATAGGCCATTTGCTCCAAAAGCCTCACAGGAAACACGGTACACCACATTTATTACACGCTTCCACCTGTGTGCATTCAAAACTTCTTTACACACACCGAGAATTCTATAACGTCTCCCCGCTGAAACCCCACTGCACTTTAACTTCATGCCATCTTCCTCTTTACCCTTCCTCTCCTTAAAACTGACATTGCTTCTGGAGGAAGCACCCTACAGAACCTTTTCAGGGCAGCCAGGGTTCATCTGCCATGGGTTTGTGTGTGGCCTGGTGGGGGCATGGAAAGGTCGTCGGTGTCTGTTCCTTCACCAAGAGCTAGCTCCTTGTCTCTGCTGGCTTTGCTGGCTTCCCGCTTCCCTGCATGGGGTATTCTGAGGAGGAAGGTGGCCTCACTGCTTCCCCCAGCCCCTAGTGGCTGTGGGTGGATGCAGGAAGGAGCCCCACACTTGCCTGAGTCCTCTCACCACACCAGGACCCGGAGCACAGACCTAAGCACAGCAGGGCCCTAGGTGTGTGCCCTTCTGCAGTCTGCCTTCTGCAGCCCCTTCATCGGCTCTGCTTAGTCCTGTGCATTCAAGCAGCCACAATGTCAAACGACCGAAGTATTAAGGAATGCATGGACTTTGGGACCTGACATTTCATTTGGGGTGAGCTTCATGAATCCAGGGAAAAGCCCTGTTAACGTTGCACATGGTCAGGAAGGAAGAGGCAGATGCGTGACAGGTGTGAGGCTCTAAGAGGCAGAGGTGTTACGGAGCCACCAAAGGTCCAGGGGACTTGCCTGGGGCCATCAGAAACCAGCATCTCCATGGACTACTAAGTAAGGCTGGATTTTGGTTTCCTTATTGCTGTTTACCAAGCAGCTACCCATCCCCCGCCTGTTCCAAAGGAGGAGCTCCTTTTCCACCCATGAAGCCTCATAAATCCCATGTATTTGGTGTTGTAGCAAGGAGACAGTGAAGAACGAAGGGTTTTCACCTCCCCAAGAAGCCCCTCAGACTGGGGAGAAGAGGTTAGTAGCAGGAACAGGTGCGATACTAGCCAAGTAGTTTTTAAGAGCTTCCTGTTTGGGGCTGGCCTTCCTGCTGCTAACCGGGGTGCTGCTGATGATTCCTCCTCGCTGGTGAGGCTGAGAAATGCAGGGATATGCAAAGCGAGTCAGGTGGGTTGATTTGAGAGTAAGGTGTCTCAGGGTCTTTAAAATACTAAAGGGTGAGCAGGGATTCCCTAGTGTTTTACACTCTTACTTATTTCATGCTATTCTGTGAATGGATTTGGGCCACACCAGCTGTTCTCCCAGCTAAATTAAATGTACTCCCAGCAGACCTGGGCAGCTTCTCATCTTGCCTTCCTGCAAACCCAGAGATGGATACCCACCTTAACAGTCTTGTGCATAGTCTGTGACTTGGCACCATTTGGTGATTAATGCTGCTTTTCCCCCACAGAACATTGATATCACCAATTTCAGCAGCAGCTGGAGTGATGGCTTGGCCTTCTGTGCTCTCCTCCATACCTACCTGCCTGCCCACATCCCGTACCAGGAGCTGAACAGTCAGGAGAAAGTAAGTCACCCACCCCATTACCCATTATCCTCTGGAACACGCAAGGGGAATTCCTAATGTTACTGACACTTCCCAGTGGGGATAGGGTCTATAGGCTTGAAGCACACATTAGGTATTGATACCAGGCATGGTAACTACCAAGTATAGAATCCTGCCCTCTGTAAATACTTCTCAGTTTCTAGCCTTGTTACCGAGAAGAACACAGTGAAGGCCAGTTTACTGTGGCTGCGGAGAAGTTCCTGTCACCCATTTTTCAGAGAAAGTCCTGATGGAATCTCACCTTCATGGTTTCAAGACCTTGGCCAGCATTTTCGGTCTTTTTCAAAGAAACAGAAAGTACCACCAAAAAGAATCCCCTGCTCAGTTTAGCTTGGGAAACTGTATGTTATATCACATTTTTAGAGATTCACAGTGCTCATTAGCATAGTAAAGACTGAGAAATCTTCATTAAAGAAACCAATGTTATTGTTCAACCCAGCAAAAATCAGATTCACAGAATCGTTTAAAAAAAATATTTATAATCACCCATAAAAAGAGTTAGCAAACTTCTTGTTAAGGGCCAGATGGTACACTTTGTGGATCCATGGGTCTCTGCCACAGCCATTTGATTTTACCACTGTAGCACCTGTGTTACCATAGAGGATTTGTGAACAAATGGGCATGCTGTCTCCCAACAAAACTTTATTTACAAAAACAGGCTATGGGCCAGATTTGGCCCAGGGGCTATACCTTGCCAAACCCTGACCTGGAACATCCCACAAAATCATATTCCACAGAGTGCACTTTGGAAAATGCTAAACCGGGCCCTGTGCTCATTGTCTCAACAAACATTTCTTGCCAAGCATCATGCCCAGTAGTAAAGACAACAGTGGACAATATTGACATTTTCTTTGCCCTCATGAGGTAGACAGCAGTAAATGAGTGAATAAATTTATAACAGGTAATATTATGAATAAATAATTGCAAGCTGTGGAAGAACTACGAGAGAAGCCTGTGCTTGAGTGAGCAGTGGAGTTTCTAACTCCCATCAGGAAGGCCGAGATGGTCTCTCTGAGGAGGTGATATTCAAACTGACATCTGAAGACCAAGCTTGAAGGAGCCAGCAATGCACAAAGCTCAGGAGAGCTCTCCAGAGTGAGGGGGCAGCAAAGCAGGGGAACACCTGGATGCAGTCAAGGGCAGGGAGGAAGGCCAACTGGCTGGAGCGCAGTGAGTCAGGAGGGGTGGCCTGTGATGATGCCAGAGGCTAGACATGGGCCAGACCCTGCAGGCCTTCCACAGTGCTCTAGTTAGAAGTTTGTACTCTGCTCCTAGCGCAGTGGGAATCTAAGCAGTGGAGAGATACGATTCATGTTTTTAAAAGATCTCTCTGGCTTTTATGGGAGAAAAGTAGTTGGACAGGGAACAGGAATGAGAGAGGAGCTGCCGGTTGGGAGGGTCTTGCTGTGGCTTATTTGAGAGCTGTTTGCCTGGCTTCACCTGTTTGCTGGGACTAGGGTGGTAGCATCGTAGATGGAAAGACATAGAAAGATTTGTAATATGTCTAAGATATAGAGTAACCTGGGCTTGGTGCCTGATTGGTTATAGGGAAGAGGAAGAAAGAGTCGAAGATGACCCCAGGTGTCTAGATTGACAGAACCACTTTTTGAGATGGGGATAGAATAGAAATGTTTAAAAGTTGTATTTTAATTATCCTACACTAGGATCTAAGTAGGGTCCAAGGAATGGTCATGGCGCTGATCGTGATAACTGAACAGAGTGATTTAGGTTTTTAAAGGCCTCTTCAGAGAGGCAGGACTAATAGGAGATAGACAGAGATAGAGATAGAGAGGGGTTCATTTTAAGCAATTAGCTCACATAATTATGGAGGCTGACAAATCCAAAGTTTGCAGAGCAGCCTGTGAGTCTGGAGATACAAGAAAGAGGTGAGGCTGAAGTTTGAGTCTGAAGGCAGCCTGCTGGCAGAATTCCCTCTTCTTCAGGGGAGGCCAGCCCTTGTGTATGGACGCCTTCAACTGATTGGGTGAGGCCCACCCGCGTTCTGGAGGGTAACTTGCTTCACCCCAAATCCACTGATTTAAATGTTAATCTCATCCTAAAAATACATTCACAGAAACATCTAAAGTAATGTTTGGTCAAATAACTAGTACCATGGCCTAGTTGACATATAAAATTAATCATCACAGAATATATTAAAGTTTCAGGGCATAAATTAGATTTTTTTGTGGTGCTTCATTTGTAATCTGAGAAACAAGCTAGACAGGATTATTAAACATTTGAAGGGGGGAATGTGTTCTGTTCTGAATCATGTGAAGTCCGAGATGTCTATGAAGTACTCAGGTGGTGATGTCAGGCAGGCAACTGGAGAGCAAATCTAGAGTTCAGAGGGGATATCAGAGCTAGAAATGCAGACTTGGTGGTCATGAGTGACTAGATCAGTGCTAATTAAGTCGAAATGATAGGAATGTTCTATATCTGTGCAGTATAACATGGCAGCCACTAGCCACGTGGGCTATTTTCACCCTAGAATTCTGTATCTAGCCAAATTATTCACCAAGTCTGATGGTAGAAAGAGAAGCCTTCATATATGAGTACATCCAGAAAATGCACCTCTCCGACACTTTTCTTAAGAAGGAAACCTAAGAATGTATTCTAGTAGATTAGGGGTATTATCCAAAAATCGACATGAGGTTTTGGAGGACTGAGGCTGAAGGATTTCATAGAATAATGGTATGATTAAAAACTTGCTCATACGATAAAGGTAAAAATGAGAAGCTGTGCAAGGCAGTTAAAACCCAAATGTGAGGCCGTCTCTCCAAATCAGAACACAAAGTTAGTTTGTCACAAGAAGAATGTTATGAATTATAAGCAACGGTGAGAATGAGTTAGAACCCCAAAGGTAGCATTTGGTTCTCCCAGTAAGAAAAATCCAATACAAGCAGAACTGTAGAAAACAAACTTTTGAAGGGAAGCAAGGTCCAAATCTGGAGCACACTTAAAATGTGTGATTTTTGAGCAATTGATTGAGGCACAAAAAGGAAAATCCCTTTGAAAAAGTGTTTTGAATGGCACAACATCATGACTGTGGAACAATAGAGAAGGAAACGTAATCATAGCACACTACTGTGTAAATACTGCTCATTGTTTTCAGCTTTCAGAATCATCCTGTTAAAAGAGTGCAGAAGACTTAAATGTGATTATAAGAAGGAAGCAAATATTAGACGTTTTAACAGTTTAAAACTTGACAAGGTGGGGGAAGAACAATGGGAACTATCCCTTATCATACGAAGTGGAGGTTTAAGGATATTATTTAAAGTCACAAACATAACTAATAAAAGAAATAAAATAAGCCAGTTGACCATAATGAAGGAGAGAGGTGCGGGACACCCTAAGTCCTCGTTTATCTTCGGAGGAAGTTAGTAAGTTAGCCTGTGTTAGAAGTCAGGACACAGTGGTGCGAGCATATTACAAAAATATGGTGCCACAATAGTCCTCCTTACCTGCGGGGCATATGGGCCAGGAACCCCAGTGGATGCATGAAACTGCAGGTAGTACTGAACCTTATAGATGCTGTGTTTTTTCCTAAACATCCATACCTGTGGTAAAGTTTAATTTATAAATAAGGCACAGTTGTACAATAAATAGAACAATTATAATAATATACTGTAATAAAAGTTGAGAGAATATGGTCTCTCTCAAGCATCTTACTATACTGTACTCCTTGTGAAGATGTGAGATGCTCAAATACCTACCAGATGAGATGAAGGGAGCTGAATGGCGTAGGCATTGTGACGTAGTGTTAGGCTACTACTGACCTTCTGACAATATGTCAGAAAGAGGATCATCTGCTTCCAGACCGAGGTTGATTTTGGACAACTGAAACCGAGGATAAGGTGGGGACTACTGTAATCACCAGAAGAATTAAAGAAAGAAATTAAAGTGGTTTCTCTCAAGGACCAGGATTAGGGGAGAAACAGTTTTTCATATGATTATATTTAACTATGTGCACATATTACTTTGAAGATACATAATTTTGGAAGGCAATTTTTTATATAATACCTTGGTTTAACAACTGTTGATACACAGCAGAATATGTATGTCATAAATCTTGACAAACTGAAAAATAAAAAGATTTATCTTGATAGGAATCAGTTGATAATGTCATTTTTAGTGCAACTGTAACCTGTTGTCTTTTTTTTTACTTTAAACTAAGACAAGTATTTGCATCTTTAACTTAAAGTTTGTTTTATATCAGTAGATAATCTATTTGGAAATGGCAGTTGGTGTTCTTTCCCAGCAAAAACTATATATTTTTAGTTGATAATTCTAGTCTCTTTGTCTTTTAACCTAGAAAAGGAATCTCTTGTTGGCATTTGAAGCAGCTGAAAGTGTAGGCATCAAACCCAGCCTGGTAAGTATCCTACTTTGTATCCTTGTGATACTTTATTCTAATTATATAAGAAAGAAGTTTATGTCATCTACTAAACTGTTTCTTACATAACACTGAGATCCATTTGCTGAAGTTTTGTTATTCATGATCCCTAATATAAAATTATACAGTTGGTATGACTACATATGATTTAGAGTTTTTTCAATGAAGATTTCATTGTGGATAAATCTCAGTCTGGAAGCACAGTAGAGTGAATTATCATTAAAGCTCCCCTATTGAAGCCACCTAGAAATCTGAATAAAATGTAATTTAAAAAATATCAATACATAGCTGAGCTCTGAAGAAAGGTGGGAAATTACCAGATGCCATAAATTAAAAGAGATGTGAAAACCAGAGCAACAAGGCATGAGCTGAGACTGTGACCACCCCCAGGGTGCAGCTGGGGTTGGTGGTAGAGGCTCATAATAAATGGGGACCTAATGGGCATAGGCTTCGTTTAATGACCAGACAGAAACAAGAGAAAAGGTACCCATGAACAGCATTAATACTGAGACCCTGCACAAAGCCAAGGCTGGGAAAATGCTGCTCTCCTTAGTGAAGGGGGAGATTAAGAAAACTCCACCTGCCAGTCTAGGGAGGTGATAAGCAAGCTTGGTATCCACCTTGGATTTTTTTGTGACAAAAAAAAAATCTGTAGGAAAAGAAAACTGGGCAAGATGAGGTTTAGAGTCCAAGTTTATATCTGTGCTGCAAGAAGCCTCTAGTTTATATTGTCTCTGGTGTAGGAAGCTCCTGGGCTGGTGGAACAGTGGCTGCTGAAAATACACTCATAATCCAAAATCACAAAACACTCACAGAAAGGATCTACTTAAGCTAGTTAGCAGATACAACAAACAAGAAAGTCACCTACCAGGACTTGAGATCATGAAACAATAAGAAAGAAACTACAAAAGACTATGCTTAAACATACTAGAGAGATAAAAAGGAATAAAATAAAAATCATGAGGAAGGAACATGGTACTACAAAAAAAGATTTGGAAAAATAATCAAAACTTGACAAAATAAAAATTTGGAATTAAAATCACCAATTGGGTTGAAAAACTGATTAGATACAGCAGAAGAGAGAACTACTGAACTAGAAAATAGACCTAAGAAAATTACCCAGAACATAAAACAGAGACATTAAAAAATGGAAAATATTATATATCACTAGGGGGGTTTTATTAGTATGTATTCAACTGCAAGAAATGGAAAACCCAACTGTCAAACCATAAAGTTGTTTTTGTTTGTTCATTTTTTTAATGAGAAGTCCAGAAGTAGTTTGAGGATTGCTTCACTGTTCTACCTTGTAATCAGAGATCCCAGAGTGTCTTTTCTCTACACTCTACCATCCTAACTCTGTTGGCTCTTTGTCCTCATGCTTGCTCCTGCGTGGTTGAATGTGGCTGCCGAACTCCAGTCATCACTCCCATCTTGAGGGCAGGACAGAGGGGAACAGGATAGAGCAGGGTTTGATTTCCTTCAGTTGGAACTTAGAAGGCTTTCTAGAGTCCCTCTAGTTTATCGGCAGTACTCTGTTACATGACCACCCCAGCTGCAAGGGAATTTGAGAAACTGAGCATATAACATTTTTCATCCTCTTTGATGAAAAGCCTGCAAAGGAGAGAGAGGTTGGGAATGACTGTTGGGTTAACCAGCTAATAGTGCCCTTTATAGAGCTTCAGAGATACGGAAGATAAAATTAGACAGTGTCCAAGTTCCATGTCCAGGGGAATTCCAGAAAAGTAAAGAAAGAATAGGAGAGAGAACATATGAAGAAATGGTGCCTGAAATTTTTTGAGAATGATGAAAGACCACAGATTCTTAATGAATCCCACACAGAATGACACAAAATATCCATCCAGACACATCATAATGAAACTACAGAAAAATCAAAGACAGATAATCAACAAATTATTTCTACTAACCAATGATAAAAAAAAAAAGCTAGTAAAAATTATCAAAGGCTATAATAGGCAACTCACAAATGGCCAATAAACATTTATAAAGATGTCCAGCCATTAGTGATCAGGAAAATCTAAGTTGAAATAACAGTGAAATAAGACATACTTCCATAGCCCTTTGAGGATGTAGGGAATCTGAGAAATGAAAAAGTGAAAGTATAGCTATTGTAGAAATTTTACTACTATCAACAATGTTATGCCATTGTGTTTGAAACAGAATGAACAATTTTCTAAGGAAATATAAATATATTTCTACAAATATTAAATGTAAATATTTCTTCAAAACTTATTCAAAAAGTAAAACCATTAAAGAAATTGAATTCGTCATTCAAAATGTAGTCACATATACAAAAATATCTCAGTAAGCCCAAATTCTACCAAATATTTAAGAAACAGATATCCCTATCATGTAAATAACAAGGCTATAGAATTTAAAAAGGAGTGAGGGGACCTACATGTCTGCCCAAGACAGAGTAACAGAAGCCTGATTTATCTTTCCTCCTGAAATGCTAAACAGCTAACATGCAACAACGGATAATCACATAAGCAGTCAAAGATATAATGCGAACTTGTTACAAAATTATGTTATACACTAAATATGTTTTTCCTTGTAGTGGTAGTTAATATCTGCTTTTTCAGTTTAACGTTTTTTCCTCTTTTTCACCTAATATACTACAGAAGTTAGTGAAAGCTGGGAAGCAAATGGGATCGTCCTGTTCAGATCATTCTCAGAGCCAGCAAATGCACTCATACGGATGTCTGTGAGGACATACTGAGAAATGTGATGATGAATCTCAGAAGTATTTAGGAATATATGTGTCCATCAACAAAATAGAAACTTCCCACATTATTAAATATGCTTTTCAGTATCTTTTTTTTTTTTTTTTAATAATTTATTTTATTTTAGTATCATTAACCTACAATTACATGGGCAATACCGTGATGATTGAACTCCCCCCATCACCAGGTCCCCCCCACCAACCCCACCACAGTCACTGTCCATCAGCGTAGTGAGATGAGAATCGCTACTTGTCTTCTCTGAGCTGTACAGTACCCCCCGTGCCCCCCCACCCTATGTCTGCCAATCGTAATGCCCCTTTTACCCTCTTATCCCTCCCTTCCCATCCATCTCCCCAGTCCCTTTCCCTTTGGTAACTGTTAGTCCATTCGTGGGTTCTGTGAGTCTGCTGCTGTTTTGTTCCTTCATTTTTTAATTTATTTTTTCTTTGTTCTTATACTCCACATATGAGTGAGATCATTTGGTACTTGTCTTTTTCGGCCTGGCTTATTTCACTGAGCATAATACCCTCTAGCTCCATCCATGTTGTTGCAAATGGTAGGATTTGTTTCTTTCTTATTGCTGCGTAATATTCCATTGTGTATATGTACCACATCTTCTTAATCCATTCATCTACTGATGGGCACTTAGGTTGCTTCCATTTCTTG
>JAQQAC010004778.1:17356699-17400204 GCA_029783875.1 Phataginus tricuspis | reverse complement strand
TCATTGAAGAAAGCTGTTGGTATTTTAATAGGGATTGCGTTGAATCTGTAGATTGCTTTAGGTAGTATTGCCATTTTGACAATATTGATTCTTCCTAGCCAAGAGCATGGGATGCATTTCCATTTGTTAGTGTCTTCCTTAATTTCTCCTAGGAGTGTCTTGTAGTTTTCAGAGTACAGGTCTTTCACTTCCTTCGTTAGGTTTATTCCTAGGTATTTTATTCTTTTAGGTGCAATTGTGAATGGAATTGTTTTTCTGATTTCTCTTTCTGTTAGCTCATCATTAGTGTATAGGAAAGCAACAGATTTCTGTGTGTTAATTTTGTATCCTGCAACTTTGCTGAATTCAGATATTAGTTCTAGTAGTTTTGGAGTGGAGTCTTTAGGGTTTTTTATGTACAGTATCATATCATCTGCAAATAGTGACAATTTGACTTCTTCTTTACCAATCTGGATGCCTTGTATGTCTTTGTTTTGTCTGATTGCCGTGGCTAGGAGCTTTTCAGTATCTTGATGTGGATTAAAAAATAATATATTTAATTACACCTGATAATTTACATCCAGTCAGAATTGGCAACACTAATAATCTCATGTCTTTGATCAAGTTCTGTTGTTAGGTTAGTTAGGAAAAAAAATTGACTTATTTGTGTATATTCAAGTAAATATAAGTTTCCAGTTATAACATATTAGTAAGGATGAGACTTTTTTAAGTGAAAACTCTCCACTGTTCCTCAAATTTTAGGAGGCATTCCTTGTCATCCACAACCTAATATAGAGGTTTGGCTCACATCATAAGTATGAGCACTCCTCACAGAACAGGTGAGAGAGGGTGTGTAGCATTCTCGCCATTACTATAAAAACAGCCAGGCTGTGTGTCCTCCAGAGGTTGACATGTTTGTGTCTTGGTGACGGACACTCCCACCCCGGGTCCTACAGCCTGTGAGGGCGTTGCTTACTGAGTAAGCCAGTGTGTCCCTGGCACAGTCACGCACACAGAGAGTAAGTTCAGGTCACCTGTGGAGGGAGAGCATCATGCCTCAGGATTTTACAAGGATATCAAATGATTCCTTAGGCATGACTGAGCCTGCTCTGTAGTATAAACTTTATAAAGGATTCTTAATTAATTCATTTTTAATTGCATGAAAATTTTATTTATTTATTTATTTATTTTTCCTGAAGGGGAGTTGGGAAGGAGAGGTTTGGGCTAGGGAAGCAGGTGGGAGGGAAACCCCCTTCCCAGGTACAGCAGGGCTACCTTTGCTGTGTTTCTGAAAAAAAAATTTTTTATGTTTGCTGTGTGCCAGGCATTTTCCCACGTGTTGGGACATTGAGGCACACGCTGTTCCACATAAGATCACATGGCTAGTGATGAGCAAAGGCAAGAGTCAAGGCAGGCAGGCAGGCCAGTTCCCGAGCCCACGTCTTACCCGCTCCCTGACCCCACATCCAGGAAGCCCTGCCCACCAGCTGTGCTCTTAAGGCACAATTACTCATAATACTAAATAGCATATTCTGGGCTATGTTGTAATTTATCTGACTGTGGGGCTTATCCTATCCTCTCCCGTCCCAGGACATGAGCTCTCAGGAGCAGGAAGCCTCGTCATCATCTTTTTTTTTTTTTTCAAGTATTTTTATTGTAGTAAAATAAACATAACATGATCCTTGGCCAATACCACACTGTCTTGATTAATACAGCTTTGTAAATCATGAAATCAAGTCTTCCAATTTTATTCTATTCAGAATTGTTTAGACTTTTCTAGTACCTTTGCCTTTACAAACTTTAGAATCAATTTGTTGATCTCTACTAGAAAAAGCTTGCTGGGATTTTAATTGGCTTATACTGTAATCTATAGCTCAGATTGGAAAGAGTTGATATTTTAATAAAACCCAGTCTTCCAATCCATGAACATAGAACATCTCTCCATTTATTTAGAACTTCTTGATGTCTCTCATCAACATTGTTTTTTTGTGTCTTTTAAGTGGTTTTTTTTTTGTTTTGTTTTTTCAAATTATTCATTGCAGGTATATAGGAGAGCTATTGATTTTGTATCCTGAGACCTTGTTAAACTTGCGTAATAGTTACAAGAGGTTTTTTGATAGATTTTTGGAGTTTTCCACATAGACAATCATGTCAACTGCAAATAAAAGACAGCTTTAGTTCTGCCTTTCCAACCTGTATACCTTTTGTTTCTTTTTCTTGCCTTATTGCACTAGCTAGAACTTGAATACAGTGTTGAATAAAAGAGCTTGAATAGCTAGAACTTCAGTACAGTGTTGAATCCTTGCCTTGTTCTCTCTTCTTGGTCTTAGGGGGGAAGTATTCAATCTCTCACCCTTAAGTATGATTCAGCTTTTGGTTTTGGTATATACCCTCTGTTAGGTGAAAGAAATTTTCTTCTACTTTTAGTTCTCTGACAGTTTTTATCATGAATGGTTGTTAAATTTTGTGTAATACTTTTTGTGCATCTGTTGATATGATCTTATGGGTTTCTTATTTAGTCTGTTAATATGGATACCTTTGATTAATTTATGAATATTAAACCAGCCTTGCATTCCTGAGGTGAACCCCACTTGATCATGATTCAGTTTGCTAATATTTGTTACGGATTTTTGTATCTTACGTTCATGTGAGAAATTGGTAGTTTTCCTGTAATGCTTTTATCTGATTTTGGTACGAGGTTAGTGCTGGCTTCATAGAATGCATGAGGAAGTATTCCCTCCTCTTCCATTTCCTTGAGGAGACTGTGTAGGATAGTATTATTTCTTCCTTAAATATTCAGTTGAATTTAACCAGTGAGTCCATCTGGGCCTGGTGTTCACATAAATGTCACATGTTATCAGATATTTATTAATGCCGCATACTCTCCCATCTCCTGAAAGGTGCTATATTATTTCTTCAAACATGTTCAGATATGATGTTGACAGTGTGCCTAAATATTTTTAATTTAATTATGGTTAGGTTTAGGCATGTAAGGTAGCCTGAGTGAAACTGTGAATATGGATGAGACCTCCAGATCCTCTCCACGATGGAAGACACACCCTTGCCTCCACGTGGAGGAGGGCCTGCCAGCTCACTTGCATTTGCAGGCGCCCTCCTCTCTCAGGGCTCGTCCGTCTTCCAGAGAGCACGTTCAGTTCCTGATCACTTCTTTTCTGTATCGTCATATCAACAAGCCTCCTGTTGCAAGAATTTTAGCTTTTCCTGCAAAAGTCTGTGTGCACAGCCCTGACTAAAATATTTTAGTAGAAGGTGATTTTTTAGCCTTATATTCTGTGAAAATTTGTTTCCTTTTTACATTGTTGTAGGTATGTCTGTGTGGCATGTCCCATCGCCCTTCTCTACCCCTTTCCCATGACCAGTGATATGCTGATAATTCTTTAGCATAAGCAGGGAGCAGAATCAGTGAAGTATACTTAGATGTTGTTGAAATAAGATAAATGGCTGGTTATAGACTCCAGCTAGCTGTCACCACCCGAGAACAGAGGTGCTAAGTTCAGCCTTATTTTCCCACTGCATCCCTGCTTCTGGTTTTATATCAGGGCCCTTTCCTCCTGCTCTCTTGTGACCAGGAAAGGAGCCCCAAAGTGAGCTATTAACTGTGCTCAGTGGCATGAATCTCAGGAAAGCTTGACTGAGTGCCCAGCCCTTCTGCCTGTCATGTCTGGCCTCCACCTTCCCCTCCTGCATTGCTGCCTAAGTTAGGGAGGAAAAACAACACCAAAACATGAAGTGGCAACATTTAATTCTAGTAAAGCAGTGGTTGCACTTCCAATTGGTTCCAAGGCGTTTGTGATGATCCCATTCTTGGGAATTTATCTCGAGCCACAAATTCAGCAGATGCTTATTGCAGAGTCTGTCCTGGTGAAGACATGGGCACAAACTGCACACCAGGAACTGCTGTCGTGGCGACAGTGGGGCAGCGGTTCCCTTGCACACTGGCAGCCGGCTCGCAGCACAGCCAAGACAACTGTGTATGAAAAACTTTCAGAGAGCGCAGAGCACTCAGCAGCATGTGAGATGGAAGCGAAGGAGAACATGGCTGGACATTCAAATGTAACTTAGAAAAGTGAAAATTATGATGAAATTATGGGTGACTTTCTTTTTTCAAACTTTTAAAAATGCTGTCATGCTGTTAAAAGGTGAAAGGGGTGGGAGGTCGCGTCTAACGTTTTTTAAAAGGGATGGGGTGTCTCCTGATTAAATGGGAAGAAAAGGCTTTTCTTTTAACTAATCACATTTAACACCATCTTGGTGTTACCCACACCTCCCATCCGTGTACATGGCGGGTTTCTAGGCAGCCTGGCCCACCGTGGATCTGAGCCCCTTTGTGGGAAGAGGGTCTGTGGTGTCCTCCCCCACTGACCTCTTCCCATCTCCTGCAGGAGCTCAGCGAGATGCTGCACACAGACCGGCCCGACTGGCAGAGTGTGATGCAGTATGTGGCCCAGATCTACAAGTACTTTGAGACATAAACCCTGAGGGCCCGAGAGCGGCCGCCTCCTGTAGTTTGTCCTGGAAGCATGTAGTCACTTTCTCAGGCCCTGCGCTGCCCACCACCCAGACGTCTGGATGTGAAAGAAGGCTCAGTCCAGGGGACCAACACCCAGGAAACACAGCTGGGCTCCACGGTGCCTATTAAATCCAGGCACACTGGCAGTATAGGCCAGGGAAGCCTTGCTGTCCCACGGGCCTCGCTCCTTCCACACCCGAGAGCTCACCAGGCTGCTTCCCATGAGAACGCGGGATGTCTCCACGCCCTCTGTGACTTCACACATGGCCGCGCTGAGGTTCACCACACACGGCGCTTCCAGACCAGTCATTGTTATACTAAAAGGCCGACTTTGCCCTTGTTTGCAACCTCCCACTCCCTCAAAAAAAATACCCAGCAAAACACAAAAAGACACATTTGCCCTCAAGCAGCCTGGAAACAGACGAGACCTGCCTTTTTTGAAATACGCTTATGTTCTAGGTAACTTGTTTAACACCTAGAACTTGATTACATTTTTCAGATCTCACCGTCACTTGTTGGGTACTTTGTATGGAAGACAAAACATACATCTGAAAATGCAAAGGAGCCCGGGGCAGTTTGTGAGGTCCGTGTGGGCCCGGCGCAGAGAGAAGCATCTGCTCCCCCTGCGCCGTGTGCTCGGCGTGGCCACATGCATCCCCCCACCCACCGCACACTTACATGCTGAAAGGAAAACATCAGCAGCCCCACCCATCCCATTTGTCCTCCATTTATTCACACCCGCACACATTTGTCCCAGTGCAGAAGCTAAGAGAAAGTCTCGTGTGTGAAATGGCCTGTGCCTGCCAGGCTGTTCATTTGCACAAGGAGTCTGAGGATGTGTATTTCTTGGGATACTGGGCAGATGGCAAATCTAAACAATTTCTTAACTCTAAACTTAGTTTTTAGTGCATCATCGGGCCTTGTACACTACAGACCAAAGGAAGCCCTTAGAGGTGGGGTAGGCAGAGCTGCTCCGCTTACAACTAACTCCACTTACAACCCTGTCGCCTGCAAGTGCTCGGTGCACGTGACCACCTGGCAGCACTGTGGCATAGTTTTTAGGCAAACAAAGGCCCATTGGCAGTAAACGAGGGTGCAGTTTGCCCTGGCAGTTGGGGTGGATTGGCGGTGCCCACCTCTTGCTGTGAGTGCCCCTCTGACCAAGGGAAATACTGACATAAATCACTGAGGGTACAATACTGCCATTATTACTTCAAGTCTCTGATGGCTGATCAGACCCTCGTTCCCAGTCATGGGGCCTGGGAGCTGTGGCCAGGCCCTGTCCGGGGGAGGCCCCTCACGGCGGGCAAGCTGCCCTGGCTGTCCTGCCTGTGGTTCTCCTCTGTGGCTGTAGAGCAGAAGCTCCTGGGAGCCTGCTAAAAGCCCACGCTCCTGACTTGCCCCATCGGTTGAATCAGTATCTGACATGGGTCCAGGAATGTCTTCTGTATACTTCCGAGTTCCCCAATAACCCCTGAGGAGCGAGCACGTCTCTTCAGGGCACCCAGGGCTGGGCTGTGAGCCCACCTTGCTCCTGAGCAAAGTTTGGTGACAGTGACCACATAACCAGCCCCCAGGTTTTCAAATGGAAGTTAGAGGCACAGTCTGAACAATCTAACTTACTCCCTCCTGGTGAGCGCATCCAAGTGGAAGTCCGCAGTGGCCGTGCTGCGTGCGTCTGTCCTGTTGGTGTGACTGGTACGCTTTCACTGTCTCGAGCTTCTGCCTTGCTTACCATTACAATGTGGACCAGTGATATCCCTAGAAGCTGGGCTGAGCTGTTGTTTGATCTGGAGTTAGTACAGGGTTTTGTGGGGGAGAGGCAGTTGAGGTCTTGGGATGCCTGGAGGGGGTGTTGCGCATTACCGGTGCCCTGGTTTGGGTAAGAAGCGTAAGTGGCTCCGAGTTCTGGGTGAAGCCGTCTCTTCCCGCTTCACACTGCGGCCTGCTCCCTTTAGGTTAAAAAGAAAAGAAGTGTCATATGAAAGAACAGCCATGTGCAGCTTATTCTTATAACTCAAAGAGGGCATGCTTATAAAGAGGAAATGTCCTGCTCATGGAAACACAGGGTCTGGCAGTTCTGGCCCCGCTGGGTCCTGGGAGCGGGGCAGGAGGCAGCGGAGGTGTGGGATGAGGCCTTGGGGGAAGCTGTCCCAACCAGGGCTGGGTCACAGGCTGTGGTGTTAGATCTCCTTTTAATTGAAGAGTTCAGAGCACAAGGTGAATGTGGAAAATTGGTAGATTGAGAAAGGGTAGTGTCAGCAAACCTTACCATTCCATTTTCTGCCCTGAGGCTTTCAAAGGCGACAATATCCAGGTTTCTTCCCATCTTCCTTCAGCCAAGAGTTAGTCATTTTAAATTATTTGATTGTTCTGCAGATGCTTTTTTTAATGTGTTATTTTTATATGAAAGACATGCAGAATACAGGACACAGGAGAGTGGAGGAGATTTTTAAAGACATAAAGGGAAGCCCAAGGCTCTTTGCATTGAGTTGGTTTGTGGACTTGAACCTCAGTTGGCTGATGGAGGCGCACAGCCCGGCCCCACCGGGTTAGCGTTCTTGGGCGCGGGCAGATCCACACGTCTCAGTTCAAAAACGATGTTAGTCTTCACTTCTTGTTCTTCATCCCGTTGTTGTCTTGCAGCTTTAGTTGAGGCCACCCAGAGTACCCCAGGGCCACCAACGATCTGGCAGTGATGGAAATCGGCAGCATTCCCTTTGCCACAGAAGGGCTGCCGGTTTCTCTCAATCCCACCCCGGCCCCGTCTCTCACCCATGGAGGGGAGGGCAGGCATTTCCCCGGTGTGTGGACCTAAGAGGACTCGGCTCATGACATACAAACAAATCCAGCAGCGATCCGCCCATAGGCTCAAGTGCCATTTGAGATTTGAGATGAACTACCAGTGATGTGCAGTATATAACCTAGCGACTTTTTTAAAAGTATTTTTAATGTGTCATTTGCCCAAGTTCACTGGGCATGTCACTTCTCTGACCCAGGTTAGAGTTCGTCTAAATCAGATAATATCCTGAGTAGCTCGCTGACTTTAACTGTGTTAGTTGAATGCCGTTGATGCAGCTGTGGCCTCGTGTCCACAACAAGCACATCGGATGGCGCCAGGCGGTGTAGGTGATGTGCCAGCATAGAGGCGTTTAACTATTCTCATGAAAGTGTGCAGGTATGAGTGTAATATTCCTAATAAATATATTTTGTTTCTGTATGATTATGAATCTTTCCGAGTGACATTTATTGTTTGTATTTCCTAAAATGCCAAACTTACATTCTGTCTTTTTAAACTAACCCTGTCATGAATCTTCCCTTGTTGGGCCATGGTCCCCACTGCAGCTGCTCCTGCTGACATTTCTAAAAGATACCAGGGCCCTACTGCCCTCCCCCGACCCCTGCTGTGGCCACAGTGCCCCGTGACAGTCCCCCCGCAGACTGCTGCAGAGCCGTGCACATGGGACGTGCATACTCCCGGCGCCCCACACAGCGTGTATGCTGTGACCGAACTCCATCCCAGGGCCTGGAAACCACATTCGAGGTGGTGGTAGCAGGAGGGGGTTATGTCAAGACAGAAGCAGAGTCAATGGAGTTTTAACAGACAGGACACCTGTGTGTAGGCTGGTTCATCAGGTGACGTGTGGCTCTCCAGGTGTCATCAGGCCACCCTTCACTGGTGTCTCAGGTGACCAGCCCTGGCCACGGGAGAGGAGAAAGGCTTCTCATCCTTGAATTTTCCCTTCCTCCTCCCAGGGAAGTCCTGCTTTTTCCTCCTGAGGCACTCTCAGAACGGCACAGTCTGGGATAAAGGCCTAACCCACCCAGCTGGGACAGCCACTGCTCGCTTCATCTCGGGCTGTCAGGTGGTGGGGGAAGCTGTACCCAGGAGATGTCGGGCTAAGCATCTGGTTACCCACAGCCATGTCCAGCCACTCAGTCTGCACACACATGTGTGTACCACACCACACCATACACGCACACACAAAGAGGCTAGTATCAGCATTTGCAGACTGATCCCTTCCATCCGCAGTTTGGGGCCCAGCAGGAAGGTTCCTGTTCTGTGGGCCTAGACCCCACATCCCTGGGCATTCATGTCCTGTGTCTTGTCATAGCCCAGATTTACTGAATCAAATGTCAGGCAAGACGCTTTCAACAGCGCCTGATGCACAGAGCACATGGTGTCTGTCGCATGGTCGGCAGGCCGCGCTGTGCCGTCGCAGAGGGCTGGGAGCTTCAGGCCATGGGGCCGCGGCCCGCCCTGGTCTCCTTTGGCGCGCAGCTGGCTCCCCGTTCTCTACATGCTCTGGATGCTTCTGTTCTAAGTCACCCTTCATTCAGCTCCTGAAGGCAGAGCCCAATGTTTTTTTGCTCATGCCTGAGGCTTCTGCGGAATAGATCATCTTTGCTGAATTGGTGGAACATCTAATTACCACGAACTCTCGTTCCGACTGGTAATTCCTCACTGACCTCTAGGGAACAGACACCTCAGGACCCAGCCCAGTTTCAGAGCTGCAGTCAGTCTTGTGAACAGGAACAGTCCTTTCCAGCATTTTCCAACTTAGTGGTAAAAATTCCCCGAACTGCCCATGGGAAAAACCCCTGGGGAGAAACTTGACACCTGACAACCCAAAGACCTTTGTCATTTTTCCTTCTTTGCTAACATTACTTCTGTTACCATAAATAAAATGACACCATATGTTACCAAGCAGAATCTCAGCCTCCCCAACTCTAAATGAATGTAATCCAACTCACCTGCCCTACCAAAACCTCAGTGAGATTTTTCTATATTATAAAAAATCAGCCATAAAAAGATTTGGCCTGGATGTCTTGCAGGGCTGGCCAGAGCCCATCACCCCCCAGTAACCCAGCCCTTTTGTCCATCTGGGTTACTATTTATACCACTCTGAAAGTCGTGTCCTTACCCTTTGTCAGAAAAATGAAGCAAAGCAGAAAATGGAACACGGGAAAAGTTAGCCACAGCTTTCCCTTACTGCTCAGTGACCTCAGAAGGCACAGCCACCTTTTGAAAAGTCTTGTCCTAGAAGACACATCCCGCTGGAGAAGGAACCTTGCCCAGACAGGACGAAGCCGAGGGCAGGACCAGGGCAGAGTCTCAGACCTTCTCAGTGGGGAGGACCTCACTGGGCTCTTCCAGTTGCCAAGAACAGACCTACGTAGGTTGCTCCAGGCCCAAGGATGCTCATGGCACAGGAAGACAGGCCATACTCAGTCCTGGAGAGGCATGTCGACCTCACATTTAACCCCCACAAAGTCAACCACCTGTGTTTGTGGGAAAAAATAAGGTTAAAGAAAAAAGTGTAGCTGTTGCCACCTGCCTTTCCACCCAGTGGTCATGGGCCCCAGAGGCATCGGGTGTGTGTGGTTCCCCTTGACTGTCTCGGTTCCTGAGGGTCACTTACAGTGTTAGCATCTCATGACAGAGTGGGATTTCAGTGCTGGAAGGTATGTTTGTTCGACTGGGTACAGTATGGCGTCGAGCTGCAAGCCAGCTACTTCATCTGATGCTGAGCCCATCCCTGGGGGAAAACCTGACTGTGTTGGACTCATTTGAGAAAGAATTTGTAGATGTTCAAGATGACGTCGTCTTTAGTAGTTTCCAAGGGTAGCATTGATGAAGAGATTTCCTACTTCTGGTGCTAAGTTCTTACAGAGCAGCAAGTCTCAAAGTTCAGGTCTGTTGGGGCCCACGGAGGCACTTATTTTGTGCTCCGCTCCCCTGCTTCAGGCTAGAGTCAAGGGTCCTCCCTCTAGGGCTGACTCCCAGCATGGCTTTGCTAAACTGTTATGTTGTAACAAACGACCACAGACTTAATGTTTTCACACAACACATTCAGGAGGTCGGAAGTCCGACACATCTCCCTGAGTTAAAGTCGAGGTGTCAGCAAGCCTGCTTCCTTTGTGGAGACTGAGGGGTATCCGTTTCCTTGCCATTGTTGGCTTCTCCAGGCCCCCCACTTTCCTTGGCTCATGGCCCCTTCCTCCATCTTCAAAGCCAGCAATATGGGCTCTCCAGCCATTCTGCCATCATGTCTCCCTCTGGTTCTTGGAAGCCAGGACTTGCTCTCTGATTTAGGACCCATGTGGTTGGGTTGGGCCTCTCTGGGTAATCAGACTCTCCTGCCCGCCTCAGGGCCCACACCCTTAATGCCATCCCCACAGTCCCTTTGCCACATAAGGTAACGCATTCCCAGGTTTTGGGAACTGGGGTACAGACATCTTTGGGGGCCATTATCCTACACACCAGAGTCATCTTTTGTATCCTCTCAATTTTCCCATGTTTCCTGGTTATAATAACCAAGGATCCTGCCTGTTTGGGCAGATTTTTCATACCAGAGCCTTTCATAGGTCACTAAGCATTGGCCAGAGGTCAGCTGCCTTTGGGTCAGCCCATCCATGGCTGATCAAACCGGGCAGGTGTCCTGTGGCACTGAGCACAGCCCCCTGCTCAAGAATGAGACAAGCCTCTTGAGACAGTTGCTATTTCCCTCCAAATGCAGTGGTGACTGGGCGTGCCGTGTGCGGCCATGGTCCTAGACTTGTGCACAAGTCCTCCTGCAGGGTGACAGAGCCTGTGCCATCATAACTGGAAACCCGGGCCAGTGAGGGGCTGAGCAAGTCCCTGGTGGAAAGGGTTGGGACACCACTGAATGAGGTGAATACCAGGCCATTTTACAGATGGGGAAACTGAGGCACAGAAAGGTTAAGTACTTTGCCCAAGACAGCAGCTTGAAGAACACAAAGCAAAACTGTGAACCCCAGCAGCGTGGCACCAAGGCCTGTACTTCCAGCCAGCGTTCACTGCTCCACCATCCGCCGCCTGTCACCGTGTTGGGGTGCAGCGCTTCTCCTCACCGTAGGGCTCTTTAATGCACTAGCTGTGACTTCTTACTAAGAAAACAACTAAATAAACAGTTAGAAATGAGTTCCTGCATCAAAACCTCAAAAGCATCTTAGCCAAAAGGGGGTTTGTGGGTATATTAATTTTTCTACTGGCAGACTAAAGTCACAGCATTAAGTTCAGAACCACTATACTCAAAGCCAGATCAAAAGCCCTTAGGAACCGCCCGGACCCCTTCAGCCTCCATCCCATTGGCCAGAGTGGCGTCACATGTTCCCACTCAACCAATCACCGGCAAAAGGGAACGGAGTCATCTGCCTCAACCGCGCCTGAACACAAGTGGGGTTCTTTTAGCCTGGGGTATCGGGGGCGCTGGGTGGGTGCCAGTAGTGTTGCCGCAAGTGCCAAAGCCACTGAACGTGTTCTCGACGAGAAGGCGCCCCGGTGGGGACAGTGATCCCTCCCGGCTTCTGCAGATCCCGAAGGATGTCCCGGGGTTCCCACAGCGCCACCCTGGAAGGAGGTAAGTGTGGGGCCCGCGTGCCCGAGGACTCCCCCTGCCGGCCGGGCGGGCGCTGCCGGGAAAGTCGCAAACAGCCCTGGAGGCGGGGGTCACTTTCAGGGGGACCCAGAAGGGCCAGGCGACCTGCTCCCCACAGACTGAACCTGGCCAGGCGCTGTGGCCCCGACAACCCCTAGCGGGGCCTGCAGGCCACACCCCACCAGACCCCAAGGCAGCGGGGGAGACGCCCTGTGGTATTGAGTGGCCCGGTGGGAAACGGCTCTTCCCGACGAGGGACTCCTGAGCCCGGGACGGCTGAGGGTCGGCCCTGGGCTGCGGCCTTGCTGGGCCCTGGGGCCTCGGGAGGGCGGTCCGTTCCAGGACGACCTTCCCCGGGGGCCGGTGAACGCAGGGGCGTGCCCTTATTTGGGGATCCCTTTGCTCTCTGCACAGGAATTGGAAAGAAGGCGGCCCTTTGGGGTGTGGTGGGCTCTGGCTGCAGTCCAGCGGCTGGCCTCCCGAGCGCCTGCTCTGAACCCTGACTCTCAAGGTCTCGGTGACAGCTTGTCCCTAGTCCAGGGAAGTGGGAGAGCGGCGCGCGCCTGTGCAATGAGCCGCCACCACCGCGCCGCGCAGCCGGCTCATCTGTGCATCGCGCAGGCCGTGGTCAGTCGGGCCCTAGCCCAGCTCTGCCTCCCACCCTGGCCCCACTCCATCCCTGCCTCGCCCTGCTGACATCGCCTTGCCTCCACTTCCCCGGTTTCTTCCTTCTCAGTCTCCTCTGTGGGCCACGCTGTTTTCCACCACCCAAGGCCCCTGGAAAGTCTTAGCTTAAACCTTTCCCCAGGTGGGAACACGAAATCCGAGCCTTGCGGTGCACATCCCTTCCGCCAGGAGCGGTGGGAGACCTAGTGCACTGGGGGCTGCAAGGCTTTCAAAAGAGTTTCTTCTGCCAAGCCCCGATGAAGGGCCAGAGGCCTGGTCTGTAGCCCAGCAGTGTCCCCAAATAAAATACAGGGTGGCCTGTTAAGTTTGAATTTCAGAGAAACAATGCATAACTTTTTAGCCGAAGTACATCTGCTGCAATACAGGACATGCTTATATATTTAAAATATTTGTTGTTTATCTGAAATTCAGATTTCACTGGGTGTCCTGCATTTTCCTTCGCTCCATCTGGCAACCATCTAGGTGTCCACCAGCAGGTAGGTGACTGCACGTGTGGCCGTGGGCAGTGCTGAGGCCTTAGGGAAAAGAGGACCCTGAGCTGCCTGGAGGAGCTTCACCTAAACAAACTTTAAACCCTGAGTGAGCCAAACTGGGTGGGGCCCTATATTTTACCACTGGCGCCTAATTTGTGCCCCTTCTTGGTCTTCAGTGGGAAGATTATCTCTGTTCGCTGGTAGGTAATGCAGGCACCTAGCTGGATTGCAGCTGTGATCACATGCATTTCAGTGCTGCGTGGCTTTCCCATCCCCTCCTCCTAGCCCACATACAGCCACCGTAGGCCTGTAGAGCGGTCTGGTTGTAAATGCCCAGCAGCCTGTTCCAAGCCATGTACAAAGCCACTTTGGATTGTTTGACTCACATTATCCAGCCAGAGCCTTTGAGATGCCTCTTGCAATGCCAGTCATTTCATCTCTGCCTCCACCAGCCTGGCTCCTGCTCACCTTTCAGGTCACTTTTAATAAGACTGCCTTTGAGAAGCATTTCTTCGATTCACCCCACCCCATTCAAATAGTGTCCCCCTGAAATAACCTCTCCATGCAGCCTTCACTTTTCCTCCAGGGTCATTGTCAGATGTACAAACTATCCAGCTGTGGGTGGCATTTTGGGTTCCTGTCTGTCCCCACCCCCCACAGACTGAAGGCTGTTGCAGGGTAGGCACCTGTCTCCTTGTGCTGCTGCTGTGTCTTGGCACCACCGTTTCATCATGAAATGGGAGCCCAAAGGCAGGCACCCTGGAGGAGCTGAGAGTTGGGAGGTAGCTGCTGCAGTGGAGCTGTGGGTGGGAAGGGAAAGGAGGGCCCCATGGGGTCCAGTGGGAGCTAAGGGGAGGCCGGTTGGCTGGCACCTAGCTGGATGTATGGGAAAGGAAAGACCCAGTTTTTCCAGCCACCTTTTGTAAGCACCCTTCTTCATGAAGGAACTGGACGGATCTGCCTAGACAAGACTGGATGTATTACAGTGCCAGGGTATTTTCAGTTAGTCTGAGCTTGAAATTCTTTAAGCCAGGGTGTTAGACTTTTCCTGTAGACCAGTGCCTCAGGGCATAGTTTGAAGCTGTGCATTACAGGACTTTTTTGAGGTCTTTTACTGTGAGGGTTTAAAATTGTTATTTCACATCTTTAAAATGTTTAGAATTCAATACTCCCTTCATAATATATCAGTGATAGTTTAATTAAAATAAAATGGTGACTCCCCCACCCAGAATTTTTGAGTAAAATCGACATGCCAGGAAGGTTCATTGTATCATCACAGAGGTATGTCCTGTGGCGTTGAGAATCCACAGGCACCCCTGACCCTCGGGGATGTGCGCCCGGGAGAAGCACACCAGCAGGCCAGAAGGGTGACTCACAAAGTGTGCAACTGCAGGCACTGGGGATAATAAATCAGGTGGCCCAGTGGTGACCGGCCTCCTCAGAGCCCCTTTCAACATGTTTCTGGAAAGATTCTTTCTCTGGAACTGTTGGTGCATGGCAATATGGGAAATCAGTGCTGGATTCCAAGAACATTTGCTGGCCTTCTAATCCTCTCAGGTCGAGTCAGTCAGAAACCCAAATAAACTTTATTGCCCTGTCCCCAGGCCATGGAGTATTTCCTCAACTTGCAGGCTTGAAGCGTGTCATGCAGTAGCAGAAAAGCAATAGGGTCTCTGCTGCAGGGAAGGGCAGCTGTGAGTGCCTAAGAGATATTATCCCTCATGATCATTATCACCTCTTTTGAAACTGAAATTCTACCACAAAATCAGAAGCTGGAAGATCCATTTCCTATAATTGTATAAATGTCATTGTTTTAAAGTGACTGTTGTTACTAAAATACTTGATTAGTACAGAAAATACAAAAGAGTACAAAGAAAATAAAAACCTCTTGGCATCATGAAAAAAGTGGGTTACCAAAATTAACATATTTTCAGAATTTTCTCTATGCACTTATGTATCAATTAGGATTAGGTTAAACTGCAAGGATAGAGACCTAAAAAATACTGTCTTGGACAATATAAGAAACTTACTTATTTCTCACACACAAAAAGAATTCCAGAGGTGGAAAGTCCAAGGCTGGTATGTTGGAATCATAAAATCATCAGGGACCCAGGCCCCATTGATTCTGATATCGTAGAAGGAGTGGCATTTGTTCTCATGATCCAGTATGCCTCCGGAGTTCAGTCATCATAACTGTATTTCAGGTGACAGGTTAGAGGAGGAGTGCCCTGTCCCTTTTAAGTCTTCCTAGAAGACCTGTGTAACACTTTTACTTATATTTCACTGGGCAAAATCGATGGCTAGTTCTAGCTGCAAAGGAGGCTGGGAAATGTAGTGTGTTAGGTGAAAAGCAGTGAGGCTGGCAAAAAGTCTGGGTTCTGTTACTAAAAGGAAGTGAAAAATCAGCATTGTAACAATGTATCATTCTTCATCTTAAAATTTAATTCTTTGAGGTTCAAAACCTTATCTGTACTTGGCTCAAAAAATTTTAAATTATGAAAAGATACACAGTTATTAACCTTCAAAATAAATCAATCAGTTATGTCACCAGCAAAAACAGGTTTATTCGGGAATAGCAGATAATTACAATCTACACTGGACACACAAATTACAGCAGAACCACAAGCATGAGGAACACACTCTTCTATAGATGAAATGGCCCGGTAGGAGGGCGAGTAGGAGGGCTGTTACTGTGCAAAAAAGTCTATTGGAGAAAGGGGGGTGGTGGCTGGGTTGAGGCAGTCTCATTGGCTGAGACAGTCTCTAGCTGGGGTGTGACGGTCTCTTATTGGCTGAGACAGTCTCATTAGCTGGGCGGTGACGGTCTCTCACTGGCTGGATTGCAGTGGAGGCAGAAGTTGGACGCCTTTTTCTGTCTGGGTGGTAAAGTAGCTAAAACAGTGTGGTGGCCATCTCTTCTGGTGGGATCTGAGGTCTAAGAGGAGGGGTGGACCTGACAGCTCCCCCTGCAGGCCTCCCAGCGCCATGACAGTGAGGTTTCCCTTAATTAGCACTGAAAAGTACCCCAGCTACTCGGTGTCCCATCACTCCCCACACACATGCACACGGGTAACCATGTTATCAGTTATTGTGTTTCCTTCCAGTGTCTTACACGTATACAAGCAAATGTGAGTATTATTATATCCTCCCCCTCATTTTAACTTGAAAGGTGGCATGAATATTGTTTTGTATCTTGCTTTTTTTTAAATTTTTTTATGAAGGTATTATTGATATACACTCTTATGAAGGTTTCACATGAGAAAACAATGTGGTTACTACTTTTACCCATATTATCAAGCCCACACCCATACCCCAGTGCAGTCACTGTCCATCAGTGTAGTAAGATGCCACAGATTCACTGTTTCCCTTCTTTGTGCTATGCTGTTTTCCTTGTGACCCCCCACACCATGTGTACTAAACATAACACCCCTCAATCCCCTTCTCCCTTCCTGCCCACCTGCCCTCCCGCACCCCTTCCCTTTGGTAACCGCTAGTCCCTTCCTGGAGTCTGTGGGTCTGCTGCTATTTTGTTCCTTCAATTTGGCTGCACTGTTCTACTCAACAAATAAGGGAAATCATTTGGCACTTGTCCTCTGCCTGGCTTATTTCACTGAGCATAATACCCTCTAGCTCCAACCATGTTGTTGCCAATGGTAGGATTTGTTTTCTTCTTATGGCTGAATAGCATTCCACTGTGAATATGTACCACCTCTTTACCCATTCATCTACTGATGGACACTTAGGTTGCTTCCATTTCTTGGCTATTGTAAATAGTGCTGCAATAAACATAGGGGTGCATATGTCTTTTTGAATCTGAGAAGTTGTATTCTTTGGGTAAATTTCAAGGAGTGGGATTCCCGGGTCAAATGGTGTTTGTATTTTTAGTTTTTTGAGGAACCTCCATATTGCTTTCCCCAATGATTGAACTAGCTTACATTCCCGCCAGCACTGTAGGAGGGTTCCCCTTTCTACACATCCTTGCCAGCATTTGTTGTTCTTGTCTTTTCGATGCTGTCCATCCTTACTAGTGTGAGGTGATATTATGGTTTTAATTTGCATTTCCCTGATTATTAGTGATGTGGGACATCTTTTCATGTGCCTGTTGGCCATCTGAATTTCTTCTTTGGAGAATTGTCTGTTCATATCCTCTGCCCATTTTTTAATTGGGTTATTTGCTTTTTGGGTGTTAAGGTGTGTGAGTTCTTTATATATTTTGGATGTTAACCCCTTGTCGGATATGTCATTTACAAATATATTCTCCCATACTGTAGGATGCCTTTTTGTTCTGTTGATGGTGTCCTTTGCCATATAGAAGCCTTTTAGTTTGATGTAGTTCCATGTGTTCATTTTTGCTTTTGTTTCCCTTGCTCGAGGAGATGCATTCAGGAAGAAGTCGCTTATGCTTATATTCAGGAGATTTTTGCCTATGTTGTCTTCTAAGAGTTTAATGGTTTCATGACTTACATTCAGGTCCTTGATCCATTTTGAGTTTACTTTTGTGTATGGGGTTAAACAATAATCCAGTTTCATTCTCTTGCATGTAGCTGTCCAGTTTTGCCAACACCAGTTGTTGAAGAGGCTGTCATTTCCCCATTTTATGTCCATGGCTCCTTTATCATATATTAATTGTCCATATATGCTTGGGCTTATATCAGGGCTCTCTAGTCCCTTCCATTGGTCTATGGGTCTCTTCTTGTGCCAGCCCCATATTGTCTTGATTACTGTGGCTTTGTAGTAGAGCTTGAAGTTGAGGAGCATAATACCCCCAGCTTTATTTTTCCTTCTCAGGATTGCTTTGGCTATTCGGAGTCTTTTGTGGTTTCACATGAATTTTAGAATGGTTTGTGCTAGTTCATTGAAGACTGCTGTTGGTATTTTGATAGGAATTGCATTAAATCTGTAGATTGCTTTAGGTAGGATGGACATTTTGACAATATTAATTCTTCCTATCCATGAGCATGGGATGTGTTTCCATTTATTGGTATATTCTTTAATTTCTCTCATGAGTGTCTTGTAGTTTTCAGAGTATAGGTCTTTCACTTCCTTGGTTATGTTTATTCCTAGGTATTTTATTCTTTTTGATGCAGTTGTGAATGGAATCGTTTTCCTGATTTCTCTTTCTGCTAGTTCACTATTAGTACATAGGAATGCCACAGATTTCTGCACATTAATTTTGTATACCGCAATTTTGCTGAACTCAGATATTAGATTAGTCGTTTGGAGTGGATTCTTTAGGGTTTTTTATGTACAATATCATGTCATCTGCAAACAGTGTCAGTTTGACTTCTTCATTACCAATCTGGATACCTTCTATTTCTTTGTGTTGTCTGATTGCTGTGGCTAGGACCTCCAGTACTATGTTGAATCGAAGTGGAGAGAGTGGGCATCCTTGTATTGTTCCTGATCTTAAAGGAAAAGCTTTCAAATTCTCTTCTTAAGTATAATGTTGACTGTGGGTTTGTCCTATATGGCCTTTATTATATTGAGGTACTTGCCCTCTATACCCATTTTGTTGAGAGTTTTTGTCATGAATGGGTGTTGAATTTTGTCAAATGCTTTTTCAGCATCAATGAAGATGATCATGTGGTTTTTGTCCTTTTTTTGTTGATGTGGTGGATGATGTTGATGGATTTTCGAATGTTGTACCATCCTTGCATCCCTGGGATGATCCCACTTGATCATTATGAATGATATTTTTTATGTATTTTTGAATTGTTTGCTAATATTTTGTTGAGTATTTTTGCATCTATGTTCATCAGGAAATCGTCTGCAATTTTCATTTTTTGTGGTGTCTTTGCCTGGTTTTGGTATTAGAGTGATGCTGGCCTCATAGGATGAATTTGGAAGCATTCCCTCTTCTTCTACTCTTTGGAAAATTTTAAGGAGGATGGGTATTAGGTCTTCTCTAAATGTTTGACAAAATTCAGTGGTAAAGCCATCTGGTCCAGGGGTTTTGTTCTTAGGTAGTTTTTGATTACCAATTCAGTTTCTTTGCTAATAATTGGTGTATTCAGATTTTCTGTTTCTTTCTGCGTCAGCCTTGGAAGGCTGTGTTTTTCTAGAAAGCTGTCCATTTCTTCTAGGTTATCCAGTTTGTTAGCATATAATTTTTCATAGTATTCTCTAATAATTCTTTGTATTTCTGTGGTGTCCGTAGTGATTTTTCCTTTCTCATTTTTGATTCTGTTTATGTGTGTAGACTCTTTTATTCTTGATAAGTCTCACTAAGGGTTTATCTATTTTGTTTATTTTCTCGATGAACCAGCTCCTGCTTTCGTTGATTCTTTCTATTGTTTTATTCTTCTCAATTTTATTTCTGCTCTAATCTTTATTATGTCCCTCCTTCTACTGCCTTTGGGCCTCGTTCGTTCTTCTTTTTCTAGTTTCGTTAATTGTGAGGTTAGACTGTTCATATGGGATTGTTCTTCTTTCCTGAGGTAGGCCTGTATTGCAATATATTTCCCTCTTAGCATAGCCTTCGCTGTGTCCCACAGATATTGTGGTGTTGAATTATTGTTGTCATTTGTCTCCATATATTGCTTGATCTCTTTTTATTTGGTCATTGATCCATTGGTTATTTAGGAGCATGTTGTGAAGCCTCATTGTGTTTATGGGATTTTTCATTTTCCTTGCAAAATTTATTTCTAGTTTCATACCTTTGTGGTCTGAGAAACTGGTTGGTACAATTTCAGTCTTTTTGAGTTTACTGAGGCTCTTTTGTGGACTAGGATATGATCTTTTCTTGAAAATGTTCCATGTGCACTCGAGAAGAATGTGTATTCTGCTGCTTTTGTGTGTAGACTTCTGTAGATGTCTGTTAGGTCCATCTGTTCTAATGTGTTGTTCAGTGCCTCTGTCTCCTTATTTAGTTTCTGTCTGGTTGATCTGTCCTTTGGAGTGAGTGGAGTGTTGACGTCTCCTAGAATGAATGCATTGTATTCTATTTCCCCTTTTAATTCTGTTAGTATTTGTTTCACATATGTAGGTGCTCCTGTGTTGGGTGCATAGATATTTATAATGGTTGTATCTTCTTGTTGGATTGACCCCTTTATCATTATGTAATGTCCTTCTTTGTCTCTTATGACTTTCTTTGTTTTGAAGTCTATTTTGTCTGATACAAGTACTGCAACTCCTGCTTTTTTCTCCCTATTAGTTGCATGAAATATCTTTTCCCATCCCTTCACTTTTAGTCTGTGTATGTCTTTGGGTTTAAAGTGAGTCTCTTGTAGGCAGCATATAGATGGGACTTGTATTTTTATCCATTCAGTGACTCTATGTACTTATTGCCATTGCAGGCTTTAAATTCATGGTTACCAAATGATCAAGGTTAAATTCCTTACTATCTAAGAGTCTAACTTCACTCCTTTTATATATTAGATATCATATTCTGTATTCTTTGTCCATTGATTGACTTTGGAGATAGTTGATTTAATTTTGCATTTGCTTAGTAATTAACTGTTCTACCTTCTTTACTGTGGTTTTATTACCTCTGGTGACAGCTATTAAACCTTAGGAACACTTCCATCTATAGCAGTCCCTCCAAGATATACTGTAGAGATGGTTTGTCAGAGCTAAATTCTCTCAGCTTTTGCTTATCTGGAAATTGTTTAATCCCTCCTTCAAATTTAAATGATAACCTTGCCAGATAAAGTATTCTTGGTTTGAGGCCCTTCTGCTTCATTGCATTAAATGCATCATGCCACTCCCTTCTGGCCTTTAAGATTTCTGTTCAGAAATCTGATGATATCCTGATGGGCTTTCCTTTGTATGTGATCTTATTTCTCTCTCTGGCTGCTTTTAACAGTCTGTCCTTATCCTTTATCTTTGCCATTTTAATTACTATATGTCTTGGTGTTTTCTTCCTTGGGTCCCTTGCGTTGGGAGATGTGTGCACCTCCATGGCCTGAGAGACTATCTCCTCCCCCTAGATTGGGGAAGTTTTCAGCAATTACCTCCTCAAAGACACTTCCTCTCCCTTTTTCTCTCTCTTCTTCTTCTGGTACCCCCCTATAATGCGAATATTGTTCCATTTGGATTGGTCACACAGTTCTCTCAATATTCTTTCATTCTTAGGGATCCTTTTTTCTCTCTGTGCCTCAGCTTCTTTGTATTCCTCTTCTCCAATTTCTATTTCATTTATCGTCTCCTCCATCATATCTAATCTGCTTTTTAAACTTTCCTTTGTATGTTTCATTTTTGATACTGTGTTCCGTAATGATTGGATCTCCGACCAGAATTCATTCCTGAGTTGTTGAGTATTTTTCTGTACCTCCATGAGCATGTTAATGATTTTTATTTTGAAATCCCTTTCAGGCAGATTCATGAGGTCTATTTCATTTGAATCCTTTTTAGTGGTTGTATTCATACTTTTACTTTTAACCAGGTTTCTTTCGCGTTTCATATTTATGTATGGTGCCCTCTAGTGCCCAGAAGCTCTACTCTCTGGAGCTACTCAGCCCCTGAAGCAATGTTGGGGGTTCCAGGGGAGTGGTATTGGTGCCTGGGGGGAGGTAAGAGCTGTTTCCTGCTTCCCGGCTGCTATGCCAGTGACCACTGCCTGAACCAGTGGGCCGAGCACACAGGTATAAGCCTTTGTTGTTTGCGTTTGTAATTGCTGTAGACGGGGCTTCCCTCTGGCTGGCCTAATGCCAGTGTAGGGTTTGCTGGTTTGCAAGCCAGGTGGGGCTGGCCCAGAGAAAGGCTCAGTAGGCTGCGTATCATGGAGGGGGTCCTTGGAACTCTGTAGGCAGCCAGGGAGCTGGAACTTCTGATGATCGTGAGAGTTCCCAACCTGCTGGGCAGAGTGCACCTGGACAATTTTGTCTACCTGTCTTTTCTCCTGAGCAGTAAGCTCTGTGCAATCCTTGCCCCTTTAGCAGCCCTCTTGCTGTTAGGAAGCCTCTCAGACTGCCCACCTTTCTTTTGTCCCAGAGCAGCCAGATATGGATCCCTGCTTTTCACAAGGGGTTGGAATCTCAGTCTCTCCAGGAATTCTGCCTTTCTTAGCTTTCCAACACCGTAATCATGAGAGAACCATGAAAACACCATGAAATGTAGGTTTGTGCTCCCAGATCAGATCTCTGGAGTTAGGTATTCAGCAGTCTCAGGCCTCCACTCCCTTGCCGCTCTGTTTTTCTTCCTCCCGCTGGTGAGGTGGGGTGGGGGAAGGGCTTGGGTCCTGCCAGGCCATGGCTTTGGTACCTTACCCTGTTCCATGAGGTTTGCTCTTTTCTCCAGGTGCATGCAGTTTGGCGTAGTCCTCTTTCCTGTTGCTCTTTCAGGATTAGTTGTATTAGTTATATTTTCGTACTATATGCTGTTTTAGGAGGAAGCCTCTGTCTCACCTCACACACCGCCATCTCTAATCCGGGATCCTTCGCATCTTGCTTTTTGTTCTGTTTGTTGCTTTTTCCTTTCGTGTGTCTTGGGAACATTTCAGTACATAGAACTTTCTCACTCTGCTCCTGCTATCTGCTATTCCACTGTACAGGTAGCATAAATTATTTATCTAGGCCCCAGTCAGGGTGGCCAAAAGCTCTGTCATCCAAACTGGGACAATTTCAAGAGTGAAAGTGGGATTATCTATTATTAGTTATACAGGAGCAAAGGTTTAAACTGTCCCCAGCACACTGGGACCCAGGGCCACCCCACAGATGATGAACATCAGGGCTGTCTCTAGTCTTTTGCAATTACTGCATGAGTGCTGTAATCATTAATATACACGTGTTTGGATAAGCTCACCTGCATAAGTTTCATATGTCTAGCTGCTGGGTCAAAGTGTATATGCATTTGTGTTTTGGATAGAAACGGCCAAATTGCCTCTGCAGGAACTGGACTGGTGTATTCTCTCATCAGCAATGTATGAGCATGTGTCCACACAGCTTGGCCCTCAGAGCATGTTATGAGACCTTTAGATTTTTGCCAATCTGATAGATGAGAAGTGGTATCAGAATTTAGTTTTAATTTGCCTTTTATTATGAATGAGGCTGAATATACTTTACAGTCCTGTGTTCCTTTTTCTGTGAATTGCATTTTCATATCCTTTGCCCATATTTCTTTCTGAGTGTCTAGAATCTTATCGTGGAGCTTTCGTACATTGGAAAAATAATATCTGTGATCTGAGATGCAAATAGCTTCCCCAGCTGGTTGTTTGCCTTTGCTCTGGTGGTTTGTTTTGGCCACACAGGAGTTTTTTATTTTTCTATTTTCTTCTATCCTTTGGATTTTAAGTCAAAGCTTGAAGGTTATAAATGAGTGCTCCAAGAACTTTCATTGTTGTGTTTTAAATCTTTGGTGCATTTGGGACTTACCAAAGTGTATATGTGGGGCATGGATTTACATACATTTTTAGTAAGTGTATTTAATGCAAGCAAGCTCATAGTTAAAGTCAAGTCACATTTAAACAGTCTCCTGCTCTGTACCCCACCCCTGACCTTATTAGCCATTTTCCAATCTTTACAGTTTTTTGGTATTTACCTCCATATTTATAAGTAGTAACTTACACTGCTCTGTACCCAGTTTCCCTATTGTAAGCAAGCTCTTTTGTTATTTACATGAGCATTTAAGCATTATGCCTCCACCACAATGCCCCTTGTACATAAATGCCCATGGAATCTGCCAGTATGGATGGCAATTCACTGGGAAGCTGGTACTGAGATTTGCCCAGTAAAATGTTTTGACTGTTCATTTTTCAGTAAGTGATGTTATTTAGTCATTGTGGCTCCCTTTTCAAAAGCATAAAACGAGACAGATTTGGGGGTAAGGCATGGGAAGGCAGATCTCATCTTTTTTCTCCAAAGCATTTTTTTTCTATTACTTGCACAATCTTATCATTTGAAATAGCTGGTTGCATTTGTCTCTGAATAAGCAATAACCCGGTGTTTGATTGATTTACTTCAGTGCTTTCAGCCGAGCACTTCTGAGCAACCCTATGACTCATCTGCAAACATTCCGCATGGCTTTTCTGTGCCGGGCAGCCTGCCAGGTGCTGGGGATACAAAGTGTAGAAGACACACTCAGTCTGGGCCCTTTTGGAGCTTACCTTCTGGTAGGGGAGGAAGAAACAAAGGAATATGTAAGATGACAGGTATTGATAAGTGCTAGGAAGAAAAGTAGAGCAGGGGGAGAAAATCGAATGTGCAAGTAAGGGCAGGTGCTTTTCTAGGAAGGATGGTCAGAGAAAGCTTTCTTGGGTAGGTGACCACATTGGAACAGATACTGAAAGGGAGCCATTGAAAATGCGGAGGAGATCCTGATGGGCTGGGGAAACAGCTTGTGCAAAGGCCCTGTGGTAGGAACATGCTAGTTGTGTTTGGAAGGGGCCAGGCCAGGGGTATGTGTTGTGTGTTGGGGGCATAGCAGGAAGGCAGGGCGAGGAGCAGACTGCTCAGGGCAGCTGGCTAGAAGAACCAAGCTGGCTAGTAGCCAAGTAGGAACCTCCCAGATCATATCTGAAGTAATTGGAGTTTGAGAATAGTTTAATTTACGTTGTTAAGCATTCTCTTTGAAAATCAAGCAGAAAATGATTGTAGAAAGACAAAAGTGTAAACATAAAAAGCAAAAATAATGAAATAAAGCCTGGTGAGGTGGTCCCTGCAGTATTTCAGGTGAGCATGAGAGAGCTTAGACCAGATGAGAGAGCAGGGCAGGTGGGTAGATGCAGGCAGATTCGGGATAGACATCAAGCAGAGCCCACAGGCACTGGAACGGATTACGGAGTGAGAGGGAGATATGAGTCCAGGCTGACCCAGGTGTGTGAACTGAGCATTCCACAAACTTGGTGCTGCGTGCTGAGCTGGAGGAGACTGCAGGAGAATAGGAGGTTAGGTCTGAGGACATGGGCAAGTATAGGAGACTGGGGCACAGGAGACCAAGAAAATCGCATGGAGCCGGTTCCTGGGTCCTCTGGCACATCGCAGTGGGAAGCGCCGGGCAGTATGGCTGGAGCCGCCAGGGCTGTGGCGGCCAGGCTGGAGGAGGGCCCGGTGCCGGCAGCTGTGCATCTGGGTCTGCAGCGTTTCAAGAAAGAGGAAGCGCCGGCCTTGGGGCGGGTTGCCGAGACCCGAGGTTGAGTAAGAGAAGCGCGGAGAGCCCGTTGGACATAGGCTGCTGGTGACTCACAAGATGGGCCTTCAGGGCTGCGGCGGGGACCCAAGGCTGCTGAGGTGCAAGAAGAGAGCATGTGAGAGAAGTGGAGGCTAGGAAGACCTCACTTGGAGGAGTCTTGCTATCAAGGGGAACAGAGAAAAGTGGAGATTGTCAAAAGGGACATGAGGTTGAGAAGGGGTTTGCACTTGTGTTTTCTTTCTTTTCTTCCTTGAAGAATAGCAGGATACCCGTTTGCCTGCTTGTGGAGGACCATCCCAGAGCATGTGTGGGTGCAGGAGGCAGCAATGGGAGAAGCAAACTCTTGGGCAGTGAGGGCCCTGCGGGTGGCCATGCCACCCATGGGGAAGGGCAGGCTGCGAGGTCACTCAGGAGGCTGACGTCGGGGTAGGAGCCCAGGCAGTGGGAGCGTGTGGGCCTGGAGAAGTGGCTGGCTGCCACCCTGGGTGGACATATACCTTTATGCTCCCATCTGGTGCAGCGGCACAGGGCAGGGGGCTGAACCTTAGGCGTGTGCAGTTATCACAGAAGAAACAGGCTGCAAGGGGGAGGCAGCTGTGGGTCCCTGAAGCAGAAGTTCTGGAGATGACTATTAGTAGTGCACCTTAAGGCAGGGTGCCCAGGGAGGGAAACAGTGCAGACCAGGAAGCTGGGAAACAGGCAAGAGGATTCACTGAAAGACATTGTTGAAGCCATCAACAGCGACAGCAGGAGCGTTTGGCCAAAGAAAGACAGTGTTTTGTTTTGTTTTGGGGGGCCAGTGGGGCTAAAATCCTCCTGAGTGGGCAAAGTGGCCAGAAGGTAAACAGGACTGCAGTGGGAAGGGTAGCTGGTGGTGTAGTCTGAAGGCATACTTTCAGAGAGAAAACGCTTCCTTATTTTGGAAGGGGTGGGGGGAGAGATTGGGGATAGTGAGGAGGGGAACTCAGCTGGGGTCCTCTGGATGCAGAAGGACTGTGAGACAAAACTTGCCTCCTCCGGAGAGAGCCGCAGGGCAGGCAGCGCCCAGGGGAGAGGGCGTCAGAACAGTCAGAGAACAGGCATCTGGAGCATTTTCTGGTGACATCATGAGTTCCCAGAGGCCTAGGAGAAAATTGGGGGTCAGGAAGAAGTGGACCATTTGGGTCAGATGAGAGAATGTTTTGAGCCATGGGGATCTTAATAGTGTGGAATATGGGGTGAGTGTAGCCCAAACCCAGGGTGTCAGGAACACTATAGAGGAGTCGGTAAAGTGGAGCCCCCAGGTGAGCGCAGGGCCTGGGGCCCATCCCAGGATGGGCTGGGACTGTAACATGCTTCATCAAGGAAGAGGCTCTGCCCTGCTGTTCTCTGCTGGGCTCTGGGGGCTGGCCTGGTGTGTGTGGGGGGACGGACTTCCCTTGTGGAGACGGCCAGGAAGCATCTGCCCACCTCCTGCTGTCGCGTCTCAAAAGCCACGGAGGTACCTGCCCTATTTCAGCAGCACTAATTGCTGGAGCCAGAAGGTAGAAGCACGGTCTCTCCACACAGTGGAAATTATTCAACCTTAAAAGGGAGAGAAATCTTGACACCTGCTCCAACATGGATGAACCTTGAGGATATCCAAGTGAAACAAGTCAGCCAGAGACAAATACTGCAAGATTCCACTCATATGAGACACCTAGTCATCAAATTCATAGAGACAGAAAGTAGAAGGGAGGTTGCCAGGGGCTGGGAAGGTGGAGTGGGGAGTTAATATTTAAGGGGACTGTTTCTGTTTGGGGAAGATGAGAAAGCTCTGGGGAAGGGTGGAGGTGGTGGCTGCACAGCTGTGCAGATGCACTTGACGCCACTAAGCTGGGCAGTTGGAAATGGCTAAAATGGTTTTTAAAAAAGCCATCTTGAGGAAACTGAGGCTAGCCTATGGCTTTGAGGCCACATATTGGAGCAGAATCTGTCTCCTGACCTGGAAGGAGGAACCAGGGTATGTGGTGACTGGAGGTGAAGAGCGCCCCTCGGGGCGACTCTGGGGGGGCTGCGGGCGGGTGGCTGCGCCCAGGTGCCTCTCAGGAAGGACTTTGCTTACTCCTTTGCCACGCTCAGCGCTCACACGGAGACTGCTGGACTCCCCAGGGTGGTGATTTGCATTGGGTGGAGCGGGGCTCTGTGGGCACTTAGCTCTGGTCTCAGCAACAAGCCCAAATGCTCACAAACAGCAGGCCCCCGCACTGCGGTTATTTTCCTGACCTCAATCTCAAATGCTAAGTCTCAAAACTATCATTAAAATGTCCAGATTTTTTCATTTAGAGGAAATAGTGTCTGCCGAACTCTGTATTAGTCACCTGGGTGTTCAGCGCCGTGGCTCAGCTGTGCTCGTTGGGATCTGGACAAAAGGAGACTGAGCCAGGCCTCAAAGATGCAGGGAAGGAAGCAAGGGAGAGAGGGGAAGAAAAAGATTCCCGAATCAGGACAGAGTCCTGAAAGGCATCCATACTTAGGCTCAGAGCAAGGAGGCCTTTCCACCCTGGGGATTCGGTTCTTGGAGTAAGACACAAAACCCAGAAGCCATAAATGGAAGAGGTAGATTGACAGCTTAACCACATAAAATGAGTAACTTCTGTATGTCAAAAACACCATAAACAAAATCAAAAGATGAAAAACAGACTGCGGGAGAAAACAGACTGGGAAAAATATTTGCAGTATGTAGCAGGCAACACACAATATCCACTACACAGTAACTGACATACAAAGATCTTCTAAATATGGGCAAGACAAACAACCCCGTCAAAAAATGGATTCACAGGCAATTCTTACGGGGGAGAAATGCAAAATATTAGTACAAATGAAAAGAGGCTTGACTAGAACAGAAAGAAATTAAAGCAATGATATCCATTTACTTATCGGATTGGAGGAAATAATGTTGATAATGTTTGGTCCCGGCAAAATTAGCAGAAATGGACGCTCTGGCGCAGTGGCGAAGGCTAAACGAGCGGTGTCTTTCGGGGAGCGATCTGGCGTCGCGCAGAGGCGGGAGGAACGGGCCGGGCGCGCGGAGGGGTGTCCTCGCGGCCTGCGCACACGCGGCCGCCCGAGAGCGTGGAGACTTAGAGGCCGTTGGGGTCAACGCGTGCCTCGTGGCTGAGCAGAGGAAGGCCCAGAGGTGCGGAGAGCGCGCCGGCCCTGGAGACTAGACCGGGCTGTGGGGTGCCCGCCGTCATTCTGACCCATGAGGTCCCATCTGAATGGTGTCCCTGACCCAAACCGCTGTGGAGCTCCGACTCCCGCGTGCTGCTGAGCTGCAAGACGGAGGAAGTGTGCCCGGCGTCGGCTCACAGCTTAGGGACCCGTATTATGTTCCTGACGGAGGAGGCCCGAAGGAGCTGTTCGTGGGCTGGTCGGGATGGTCAAAAGATGGGGTCAGGGCCACAGGCCTTCCCCTCCGTCTCTCCCCCGTCGCCCTCAGTGTGTTGGCATTCACGCACGTCTGTCGCCTCATGGTGGCAAGATGGTCACCACGGCGCTAGACACCATTTTCACACAGCGTCCAAGCAGGAAGTAGACCCCGCCGCAAAACGCCCCTCACCTCCTATTGGCCGTCATTAGTCACATGCCCATCCCTTAAGCCCGGTCACCGGCAGAGGGGAAAGGAGCTGTCTGATCGCGTTGGGCCGGGCCGGCCATGCTTCACCCTGCAGGGGGCGGTATTACTGCTCCCCTGGGGTTCTGACTGCTGGGGGCCAAAGAGCCCCCCTGCCACGAGCTCCTCATTCTTGGTAGGGACCCTACAAGCGCTTGGCCTGAGGTGACGTCCCACACTTCTCACAGGAGCAATGAAGTAACGGTTGTGAATGTAGAATGAATGACTCAGATAGGTGGTGAAGAGCCAGTTGATGGATTCTAAAATGTCCTGATGACTCCTTCAGCCTCCTCAGACGTGTTTTGGAAACCACACTGGTGGAAAATGACATTTTCCGCCTGAGGTTTCTGAAATCAGCTACAGAAACAAGTGCATCATTTCAAATAAAGGAACTGAAGTCCCCAGAGACAGTGACATGAGCTTGGGGCTTAAGCATTTGGTGGAAAATAGAACAGGCTTCCCCAAGAAGAGTCTGAGGGGCAGGAGATGGTGGGAGAGGGAAACAGGTGTCCTACCTGAGGCCTGGACAGTGACTCTCAGCCTCACCCCCATTCCCCTCTCTCCTTCAGGAGGAAAGGCAGCTATGGTGGAGGTGTACCTGGGCAGAACCCAGAGCAGAATAAGCAGAAATCTCAGGGCCACACAGACAGGAAAGACAAGAGGAAGGAAGTCAGGCATCAGATTCAGTTTCCTTGTTCTCTAACCAGGCACTTTCCCTCTGGGACCTAATGCTTCAACCATCTACCTTCCCCAAGACCTGAGCATGAAGTCACCCCAGATATAACTCTTCACACTATTCCAGAAGTCCTCCCCAGCATTCTTTTATGTGTGATGTGAGATCTGATATCCTTAAAGGCCATTGGCATAGGATAGAAACAGCATGTCTAAGAAAACTCCAGTCCCATTTTTCTTACTAAGGATCCAGTGGCAGATCTGTCCCTGCACTGGGCACCAGGAGGGGCAGCTGGGATGCAACAGACCTGGATTAAGATTCAAGTCTGCCACTTAGCAGCTGTGTGTGATGGCTCTGGGAGTCATCCAGTGGCTCAGCCTCCGCTGCTTCACCCCTTTACACAGCATCAAGTGGCAAGCTACATTGTTTTTTTGTATCTCCTTTGGAGAAGTGTCCATTCCAATCCTTTACCCATTAAAAAAATTGGATTGTCTTTTTATCATTGCGTTCTTAAAGTTCTTTGTATATTCTGGCTACTAGATTCTTATCAGACATATGATTTGCAAATATTTTCTCCCATTTTGTGAATTATCTTTTCAGTCTCTTAGTAAAGCCCTTTCATGTACAAAAGTTTTAAATTTTGATGAAGTCCAATTTATCTTTTTTATTTGATTCCTTGGGCTTTTGGTGTCATATCTAAAAAATTGCTGCCTAATCTGAGGTCATAAGATTTACACCTATGTTTTCTACTAAGAGTTTTATAGTTTTAGCTCTTACATTTAGGTTTTTACCCATTTGAGTTAATTTTTGTTTATGATAGTGTAGGGAAAATGGAAGTCCCTATGGCCAGGATCCTTATCTGACCCTAATCTACTTGATGATGTAACTGGCCTACTTGCTTAGGCTAATGCTTACACACCTGTTGCCAATTGTTAGTGTTACTGTGGATAAAATGAAAGTTCCTGTGGTCAGGATTCTTACCTGGCTCTGGTTGGCTAGCTCACTACACATGTGTGGGCAATACATTGCTATTGACTATATAAAGAGCTCCACCCAGTGCTCTGGGAGACACGGTGGCATCGATGCAAGGCTGCAGGAGAGCAGAGCAGAGGCTGGAGTGGTGGCAGTGCCAAGGACAGAGGCCCAGAGGATGGCTGTGCAGGACAACTGTGCAGGCAGAGAGGCCCAGAGGATGGCTGTGCAGACAGAGAGGCCCAGAGGACAGCTGTGTGGGCAGAGGGACCCAGAGGCGGAGACTGGCTTGCTGCGTGCAGACATGCTCTGATCGGGATTTTAGTGATTGACCTGCCACCATGGAAATACAGTTGGGTATAACCCTTTCACCCCAAGAACGTTTTGCTGTCATTTTCTTTGGTCACATTGAATCCATAGAGAACTTGCCCAGGGCTGAAACCCACTGGCAAGACAGTTACTACATAAAGAGCTCCGTGCAGTGGTCTGCCTGGAGGCAGAGGCAGAGACGAACTGTGGACTTGCAGAGGCAAACGTGATCCTAGCACTCAACCTGCAACCATGAGAAAAAAGCTTTATATAAACCCTTTTATCCCCAATGTTCTGTTATTATTTGGTCTCACCGAGTCCAGAGGATTTTGAAAGAGATTGTATTGAGTCTGTAGATCAATTTGGGTAGTATTGCCATCTTGACAATATTAAGTCTTCTAATCCATGAACATGGAATGTCTTTCCATTTATTTAAGTAATCTTTCATTTCTTTCAGTGATGTCACAGTTTTCATTGTACAAATCTTCTGCTTTAGTTAAATTTATTCCTAAGGATTTTTTGATGCTATTATAAGTGGAATTGTTTTCTTAATTTCATTTTTGGATTGTTCATTGCTATTGAATAAAAATACAGTTGAGTTTATATTTTGTATGAGATGTTGATCTTGTGTCCTGCAACCTTGCTGGATTCATTTATTCATTTTAATATGTTTTGTGTGTGTGTGTGTGTGTGTGTGTGTGGAACCCTTAGAGTATTCTACATGCAAGATAAAGGCATTTGTAAATAGAGATAGTGTTACTTCTTTCTTTCCAATCTGAATGCCTCTTATTCCTTTTTAATTTTTCTTTTTACTTCATTGTCCTGGCTAGAATCTCTAGTACAACAGTGAATAAAGTGGAAGAGCAAACGTCTTGTTCCTGATCTTAGAGGGAAAGCTTTCAGCCTTTCACCATTAAGTATGCTATTAGCTATGAGTTTTTCATAGATGGCCTTTATCAAATGGAAGAAGTTTCCTTCCATTTTTACTTAGTTTATTTTTTTCCTATCATGAATGGTGTTAGGTGTTTATTAAACAATCACGTGATGTTTATCCTCTATTCTATTAATAAGGTATACTTCATAGATTGATTTTTGTTTGTTAAACTGATCATGCATTCCTCTGATAAATCCCACTTGGTCATGATGTATAATTTCTGTTAAGTATTGTTGGAACCAGTTGTAGGTTGAAAATTTTTGCATCTATATTCATAAGTAATATCAGTTTGTAGTTTTATTTTTTTGTTATAGCTTTCTCCAGTTTTGGTATCAGGACAATATTGGCCTCATAGAATGATGTGGGATATGATTCCTCCCCTTTCCTGTGAAAGTCCTTCATGAGAGTTTGTGAGGTTTGGTATTAATTCTTCTTTAAATGTTATTGTAAAATTTACCAGTGAAGCCGTGTATGCCTGGACTTGTCTTTGTAGAAAGTTTTTTTTATTGCTAGCTCATTCTCTTTGTTTGTTATAGATTTATTCATATTTTTATTTCTTCTTAAGTCAGTTTTGGTAATTTGCATTTTTCTAGGAAATTGTCCATGTCATGGAGGTTATGTATTTGTTGGCATACAGTTATTTGTAGTATTCTTTTTTACTTTTATATGGTTGGTAGTAATGTCTCTTTTTCATTTCTGATTTTAGTAAATTCATCTCCCCCATCTTTAAAGTTATCCTGAAGTTTTTTTCTATTCCTTATTTCATTTTTTCACTATGCTAGTCTTTATTCCTTCCTTCCTTCTGTCTACATTAAGTTTACTTTGTTCTTCTTTTTCTAGCTTCTTGAGGTGGAAGATTTGGTTATTGTTTAAACTCTTTCTTCCTTTTTAATATAGGCATTTACAACTATAAATTTCCCTCTAAGCACTGCTTTTACTATATCCCATATATTTTGACACATCTCAAAATAGTTTCTAATTTACTTTTTTATTTCTTCTTTGACCCTTTGGTTATTTATGAGTGTGTCATTTAATTTCCAAGTATTTGTGAATTTCCCAAATATCCACTTGTTATTGATTTCTAATTTCATTCCATTTTGGTTGCACAATATACTTCGTATGATTTCAATACTTTTAAGTTCACTGATGCTTGTTTTATGGCCTACCATGTTGTCTGTTTTGGAGAATGTCCCATGTGCACTTGGGAAAAATGTGCACTCTGTTATTGGATGATGTATTCTGTGGATGCCCAATAGATTTAGTTGGTTTATAGTGTCATTCAAGTTTTCTCTTTCCATGATGATTTTCTGTCTAGTTGTCTGGTTATTCAATCTATTATTGAAAGTGAAATATTGACATCTCCAGCTATGATTGTTGAGTTGTCTATTTCTCCCTTCAATTCTGACAATTTTTGCATTATGTGTTCTGTGCTGCCATTATGTTAGGTGCATATATACTTACAAAGGTGCTGCCATTATACTAGGTGCATATATACTTACAAAGGATTGATCCTTTTTTTATTATTAAAGTATTATTGATATACACTCTTAATGAAGGTTTCACATGAAAAACAATGTGGTTACTACATTCACCCATATTATCGAGTGCCCCCCCATTGCAGTCACTGGCCATCAGTGTAGTAAGATGTCACAGAGTCACTGCTTGCCTTCTCTGTGCTACACTGTCTTCCCCATGACCCCCCAGACCATGTGTACAAACATAATACCCCTCAATCCCTTCTCCCTCCCTCCCTTTGGTAACCGTTAGTCTCTTCTTGGAGTCTGTGAGTCTGCTGCTGTTTTGTTCCTTCAGTTTAGCTTCGTTGTTATACTCCGCAAATGGTACTTGTCCTTCTCTGCCTGGCTTATTTCACTGAGCATAATAAGGATTGATCCTTTTATCATTATAAAATATTCTTATTTGTCTCTAGTAAAAATTTGTATCTTAAAATTTATTTTGTCTAATGTTAGTATAGCCATTACTACACTAATGCCTTTGACTTCAGATTTGACAATTTCACTGTTTATGTCTATATGTCTCTTTGATTTTATCCCACTTGGAGTTCACTGAGTTTCTTGAATGTGCAGATTAATTTTTTTCATCAAATTTAGGAAATTTCCTATTTTTTTCTTTGAATTTTCTTTCTGTTCCTCTCTCCTCTCTTTCTGAGACTCTCATTTTGTATATGTCAGCACACTTGATGGTGTTCCACAGATTTCTGAAAATCTGTTCATTTTTCTTCAATCTTTTATTTTTCCTGTTCTTCCAATGGATAATTGCAATGGAGCTTTCTTCAGTTTACTAATTCATACTTCTACCAGTTCAAATCTGCTGTTGAGACCCTCTATAAATTTTTCATTTCAATTTTGTACTTTTTAATTCCAGAATTTCTTTTTCATAATTTCTATATCTTTATTGGGTGAAACATCATTCTTACACTTTCTTTTAATTCTTTAGACATGATTCTCTTTAATTCTCTGATCATGTTTATGATAACTAATTTCAAATCTTTGTCTAGCAAATCCAATATTTTGGTTTACCCAGAGACTGTTGACTGTTTTAGTCCTATGTCTCAACCATAGTTTCCTATTTATATGTATGTCTCATATTTTTTTGTTGAAAACTGGGCATTTAAAATTATATAACATGCCTTGTACAGACTTCCAATTATAAAATAAATTAATCATATGGATGAAAGTATAGCATATGGAATATTGTCAGTAATACTGTAATATCTTTGAATGATGACAGATGGTAACTACACTTATCATGGTAAGCATTTAGTAGTGTATATAATTGTCTAATCACTATGATGTACACCCAAAATCAATATTACATTGCATATCAACTATACTTCAATAAAGAAATTCTTAAATTGTATAACATGGCAACTCTGAAAATCAGATTCTCCATCCTCCCTGGGATGTATAGTTATTGCTGTCTGTTCAGCAAATTTCCTGTACTAATTCTGTAATGTCCATATTCTTTGTTGTGTGTGGCAGTTGAAGTCTCTGCTCAGTTTAGTGACCAGCTAATGACTGGACAGAGATTTCCTTTAATGCCTTGTTACCCTAAGTCTCCCAGCCTTCGCAGAAGGGCTCTGTGTGTGTGTTGGGGCTTTCAGTGCTCTGGCAGACAGTTTAAAACTCTACCTGAGCCTTCATGTCCTACTTATATAGAGCCTCATAGCTAAAAGTGGGAGTCTGTGGCATTTTAAGGTCTTTCCTGGGCATATGCATATGTGTGGTTCTATATTCCAATGTCAGAGCTTTTCAGAGCCCCCTATGGATGTCTAATTTCCTGGGTTTTCTTTTAAGGTTTTTGGACAGCCTCTTGTTAGCCTCAGCTGGTATTGCCACCCCACACAGTTGCACTGTTAAGTTCCCCCATCCTAGTCTACATACACACACATTTCTCTACCTCTCCACTGCCATTTCCTCAATCAACTACTATCACAATTTTTCATTAAATCAAGGTTCAATTTTCAGAATTTCTCAGTAAGGGCAGTATTGACGTTTTGGTGGGGCAATTCTTCATTTCATAAAGGACATTTACCATCCCTGGTCTCTACTCACAAAATGCCAGGAGCCGCCACACAAAATTGAGAACCAAAACACATATGCACATATTTCTAAACATCCTCTCAAGCTTAAGGATCAGTATCGCTTTGATTAAGAACCTCCACTTCACGGTACTGTGACTGTATAATTATGTTTACTCTGCTACATGTAGGTACTATTATTGCATTTTCTTTCTTGTTCAACTTTTTTCCCTAGTCACTAATTGCCTTCTTTATTTGCTTAGTTTCCAAGTACCTATCACTGGTTATTTGCTAAGTGCACGTAGAGTCTCTCAGTAATGGCAGTCATACTGGGCAGCACAGCTCCTTTCTCCTCTTTCCTGGAGATATTCCCTCCAGCCTTCTTGCTCCAGCCTGAACTGATTATCCAGGAATGCTGCCGGGCAGTCCTCCTGGGACCTCCCTTCCTCACGGTAATTTCACTAAAATATTGTAAATTGGCAACTCTAAGTAACCTTTACGGCCCAATGAAGTGAGAGATCAAGAAGTTCAGGACAATTTGGAGAATAAAGAAGTTACATTTTCTCTAATTGAGGGCAGAGTGACTAAATGTGTGATTTGCTTTGTGCACAAATAGAATGAGTACTTTTTAAATGTGCTTCTGTATTTATCACATAAATTGATTCTCGTTTTAGCCTTCACTCACATTTCACATTTGAGGAAATTGAGTTGCACTGCCCGGCACCCATTTTCCTTCTGTAATAATACATGTGGCAACAGTATTAATTAAGTGTTCACTATTTTGTGAATGCTGTCCAAGGGCCCTAGGAAAGGCAGTACAGAAGAAATAAGAGACAAAGCGAAATCCACGGGCACTGGGAGCGTGTGATGTTTGTGGGAATGGGCAGTCTCCTTTGACTCGTGGCCTCCTGCTCTGTCTGCGTCTGGAGATCAGCAGCGACCTCTTGAGGTATGGCAGTGACAGAAGTTCACTGAGCAGAGGTAGCGGAGCCTCCTGGGACTAGACTCATCTAAAGAAAAAGGGAGCCAATTCCAACTTGAACCAGTGATGAATTCTTAGATGTTAGAGGCAAGTAGAAATTCCAGGAAAAGTAAAAGACCCTCTGTAGACTCCCAGAAAAGTCCGAGGGATCTGTGGGTAACTGAAGTCAGGGGAAAGCATGAGCCCATGGACCGTGGGCTGTTATTCCCGATGGGCCCCCATCTTTATGTACAAGTCAGTGAGGCCTGGTTATAAGTTGAAACTTCCCTCTGACAGTCACACAGACAGTGAAGGACCATGCGCATTGTCCTCTCTTCCTGTTTAGTTTACAGAATCTCAAGATTATTTAGGTGGCAACATATTTGGGGCAGGTAGGCTTTTTCTTCTGCTCCATGGACTCTAACCCATGTTTGGTCTGAGTGAGGCATGATTATCAGTTTAGGCTCATTATCAGTTTAGAGTAGCATGTGATCCAGCACTTTGACCCATGATAAACAACAGGGAGGCTAGCTCCCTTCTGCTTTCTATGTGGTTGCATAAGCAAGTGATGCTTGCAGCCGTGGCAGCCTTTTTGTGACCATGAGGCAATAAGCCTAAAATGAAAGATGGCAGAGATGAAAGAGTCGGGTCTTTGACAACATCTCTGAGTGCTGCCCCTACTCTGGGGCTATCTAGATGCCACCTGGATTCCACTTTGGCAACTGAAGCAAGATGGAGCAGGACTGGAAGACAGGAGGATGGGTGCTAGTCATTTGGAAGAGGTCCACAAAGGGTCATTTGGTTCACAAAATGTACCCTTCCACTTTCACCAATTAAAGGCCTACTGGGGTTTCCAGTGCTCTAGTTTTAATTTATCCATAGGTCACATCACTACAATAGTTTTCAAGGAGTCTGGATGAGGAGGTTACCTGGCAGATGGTTCCTCCTGCCCCTTTTCAACCTGACCCACCTGAGGTTGGTATTGTTTTTCCATCTTATGCATAAGAAACTGTGGTTTAGATCAATTAGCTTGTACAAGGTCGACCTCAGAATTGGGAATCACACCTGGGTTCCCTGCTGCTGAGCTCTGGGATCTGTTCACTGCACCCTGGTTGCTTTCAAGAGTAAACCTCATGACTCCCTCCAGACCCTACCCTTTCTTCATGGGTCTCCCCAACGGTAATTGCCTGTTGCCTTCACTGCTGCACCTGGACCCTGTAAGATCAGTTCAAATCCCAGCATGAGTTCTGTACTGGGGCTGATGGAGTCAGGATAACTCAGTTCATTGCAGGTAAACTTGGTGGAGAGGCAAGGGTGGATGTGTGGGTGGAGGGCACTGCTAGGCAGGGGCTGGGGCCGAGAGAGGACAGAGAGGAGGGACGCTCTGCTGGTGGGTGTCCAGAGGCAGGCTATAAAGGGGGGAAGCAGTGATTCCAACACAGAAAAGTCAGGAGCTGAGCCCAGAGCCCAGAGGCTGCAGGGTGTGCAGGAAACAACAACCAGCTGGCATCCATCCTGCTGCCTCTTCTCCCTCTGCCTAACTCACCAGCCACGACTGCCAAATAATGCGCCGAAGCATCAGAGCCCTCCCATAACAACCCAACACCCCATCCTGGTGGTGGGAGCCTTCCCTTGCCAGGCTGGCTTCCTCTCTTTGCTCTCCTGGGCATGGCTATCCTTGAGCAAGGCCTCTAGCCCCACCTCCTCTGGGCATGGCTCCCACCTGGATACTTCCCCACTGCCTAGTCTTGCCCACTCTGCAATAGCCACCTCCCCTGGAACCCTGCCTAACCCTTTCACCCTCTGCCACCCCAAGGAAGTGCTCTGGCCCAGGTCCCTGATCTCACTGAGGTTCTAGTTTGTCATCTGTGTGGTAACAGTAGTTTGTGTCAAGAGCATGGGTGGTGGAAAACTCAGATAGCCAGGGCATGGAATTTGTGGGTTTTCCCATATTTTAACATAAAATCAACTTTTTTTTTCTTTATAGAAGTAACAAACCACATGGGAAATACAGAAAAAAAATCCCTGATAATAACCTCACCAAGCCAGAACATACACTGTGAGTGTTTTGGGCACATGTTGTTGCCCCTGTTAGAGAGGCCAGTGTTACTGGGGGTCATGCCTGTTGGAAGTTAAAGGGTTTTGTTTTCTTACACCTAATTGGAACTACATTACAGCTACATTGAGATCTAATTCATATGCCATACAATTCATTCACTTAAAATGTACAGTCCAGTGAATTTTTTAGTGTATTCACAGTTGTGCAACCATTGGCACATTTAGAATATTTTCATCACCCCCAAAAGAAATCCATTACACTTTAACAGTCATCTCCGTGTTTTATTTTGTGCTTAACACTAACATCATTTTACAAACATCTTTTCCTGTTGCCTGACAATTTTAACTACCTTGTTGGGTGAGTGCCAGCAAAAGACTGAGTGAGGGCCATGTGTGTTCTAGAATGATGGTGTTGGTGAGGACCACAGAAGTTTGACCAGGGACCCAGGAGAGCAATGAGGGCGGGCTGGTGGGAGCGGACTCTGGGGCCTGGATTTAAGGGGAGCGCAGCAAAGCTCTGGACACAGACGTGGCAGCACCAGATGCATTAGGAGGTGTGTAAGGAAGGAGGAGGAGGAGGGTGTCAGCACACTTCCTGGAGGGCAGGAGAAAGTCAATAACTTGAGTCTGGGAGGAGGAGAGGGCATAGGTTTGGAGTAGAGTTGAAGATGAGCTTCATTTTGGGGTGCTCTGGTCTGGCACCCTTGAGGCGCTTAGGGCTGGGGATTCAAGAGCGTAAGGGCCACGCGTGAGGCCTTGGGAGCCTGAGCGTATCCAGGGTGGGTGTGAAGATAAAGAGAGGGCCTGGGGACACTGGCGTTTTAGGGGGCGTAGGGGAAGTGAAGGGAATGGAGTGTGACACAGGGTGGGAGCAGGCAGGGCTGCGGCCGCCTGGGCAGTGGCCGAGAGCGCAGGATGGGGTGGCGCAGAGCCGCAGCGACCCAGAGCGATCCTTGCCGTGGGTGTCGCGCCCTGGGACAGGTCAGATGGGAACGTGGGGCCGAGGCAGCCTGTGAGTTAAGGGCCCTCCGTCCCCAACCTGTGGCATATTGCCCTGTCTGCAAGGCGAGCCCCGCCTGTCCAGTGGGGTACGCAGGGGACGCGTGGGGACTCCCCAAAGGCCTCAAGTCCAACCCGTCCCGCTAGGCGGTGGGGTGGCCGGGCGTCCTCTCGCGGAGGGCTCGCTGGGGCTGGCGGGCGCCCCGGGCCGAGTCCGGGCCCAATCCCCGGCAGCCCCGGCTCACCGCGCGCCGCGCTGTCGGAAGATAATGCGCTCGCTCGGGACACGCCGAGTTGGCGAATTAGGGAAAGTTGGGGGACGACTTTGTCAGACTTAGTCACCACTGAACGCCCGCGAGTCCGACAGCCGGGCCGGCGGCGCGCAGCCGAAGCCCCGAGGCCCCCGCCCGGGCGGACTGGGCTCGGGGGAGGGGCGGGGCTGCGCCGGGTCCGAGACCGGCGGGCGCGCCTGCCAATGGGCGTTGCCGCCGCCCCGCGGTCCCGCCCCCCCCTCAAGCCCGGGCCCGGAGCGGGCGAGCCCGGCAAATCAGACGCCGCGGGCTGACGCGCGGTGCGGGCGCTCCAGGCGTGCCCCGCGGGGCCCACGCGGCTGTCCCGCGCCCAGCGCGCCCCGGGCCGGCTCAGTTCGGCCATGCCGCTGGGGGCGCAGGACGCGCTGTACGTGGCGCTGGAGCTGGCTCTGGCCGCGCTGTCGGTGGCAGGCAATGTGCTGGTGTGCGTCGCGGTGGGCATGTCGAGCGCGCTGCAGACGCCCACCAACTACTTCCTGGTGTCTCTGGCGGCGGCCGACGTGGCCGTGGGGCTGTTCGCCATCCCCTTTGCCATCACCATCAGCCTGGGCTTCTGCACTGACTTCCACAGCTGCCTCTTCCTCGCCTGCTTCGTGCTCGTGCTCACTCAGAGCTCCATCTTCAGCCTCTTGGCCGTGGCTGTCGACAGGTACCTGGCCATCCGCATCCCGCTCAGGTGAGACGCGCGGCGCCCCCGACCCTGGGGCGGGTCGAAGCCCCGCGGAAGATCGCCCCCTCCAGGCCCAGGTTCTGCCCTGGGGGACCCGAGGGGCGCTCTGCGCTCTGGTTCCCAGCCCAGAGGGCGCTGTCCTTCCGAGACACGTGCGTCCGGGCATCCCACCTCAGTGCCCCGGGGCCGGACCCTGGAGGCCTCTGCTTCCCCTAATCGGCACGTGTCTTTAAGGGGATCTGCACGGGGACACTCCAGGGGCTCAGGGCTGCGGACGCGGGACGCCCAGCCTGCCGTGGAAATTCCGGGGAAAGCACTACCCTAGCCGGCGGGTGGAGGCCTGGGGGCAGAAGGTGTGGTGACCACATCTCCTCCTCCGCAGGGGAAAAGGGAAACTGTTTTCTCCCGCCCCTCACCCGCGGGCGACCGGGAGCGGCGGCCAGACGATGCCCAGGGTTGCGGGGGCGGGGGTTCGGGAGGCCGGGAGGTTCCAGGGCAGCTTTGGACGCCGGGACTTCGTGGACACAATTCCCGACTCAAGAACGCACCTGCGGCAAAATGAGCTCCATGCCACCAGGGATGGGGGTGGGTGCCAGTTAACTTTGGGGAGCGTTAAGAACCTTTGTCCCTGCATGCTTAACTGGGGACTCAGATCAACTCCATGTACTTTTCAAGAGTTAGAGTGCTTGCCTGTCGCCAGGAGGAGCAGCTGTGGAGCCTCAAGAGGTTGTGTACCTTTGTTTATTCCCCCTAAGCCCTGTCCCAGCAGGTGGGAAAGTGCCACAAGGATTTCAGAAAACTGGAGAACTCCAGGGTCCTCGCTTCCTCCCACACTGCGGAGATGGAGGATTCCGGGGACGGAGCCAGCAGCGGGAATGGAGCCACAGAGGGAGCTCACAGTGGAATTCAAAGCTGAGCGCTTGAGAGGCGGAGTGTCAGGGGTTTTCCCGCTTTGCTGGGAGTATTTACTCTCTCCCCTGCCGGGGCCCCTTCCGCATTTCTGACTTAAGCACTTGGGATCTCTTTGGGTTTGGAACTGAGGGAGGGAAACTGAGTCGCAGAAGAGGCTGAGAAGGGAAGAAATTTATTGAGTTCAAACTATGTGCCAGACCTGCAAGGCAATTTATATTAAACTTCTGTCACTCCATCCTTGCCTTAGTTCCAGAGAGTAGGTGCTCATACCTGCATCTTGTAGGTGAAGGGACGGTGGCTCAGGGAGATTGGAGTCTTGCCCAGGAGGGTGCATCTGGAATGAGTGTTGGAGCCAGGACCTGAACTCTGAACTGGCGCGGTATTTCCCCCGTGCCATCTGGCTGGCTTGTGGGGCTGTGTGTGGCGTCAGTGTCTGTGTTGTGGGCAGAAAGCATACCACCATTTCTGGAAGTGGATCCTGCCTGGAGTAAATTGTTGGTTGTAAGGGAATGTATTTGAGGGAATTGAGTAGGAGAATGTGCCCAGAAGCCTTTTTAGCAGGCAGACATGTTGAGCCTGGTCCATGTGGGTTGTGCCCTGAGTCCCAGTGGGAACAGGAGCCTCCTGCTTGCCGGGACAGTGAGCCTGATCTGTGCGTCTGGGCCTTTCCGCGTGCTTCTGCCTTTGACATCTGATCAGGAGGCCCCACGCATCCCCTGAGGTGTGACTGAGCCCAGGGATTCCCCAGGCAGTGGGGACAGGGTACCCTCCTTTTCCCTCTCTCTTAGTGGTCCCTTTCCTGCCCCTTGGTCCTCATGTTGCTCACTGGTGGCCTTTTGGATTGTTTGCATCCAGCAGGCAGCCACAAGCCCCCAGCCTGAGTTCCCATCAAACGGAAACCCACTGGGCTTTCCCCTGGCAGAGGTCCAAAGAGACCCCAGCTTAACAGGAATTGCTCGAAGAATCAATCCCCTGTGCCTCGTGGAGCAGGAAGTTCCATAGAAGTTTAAATCTGTTAGTTCTTGTCCTCATTTGTGCTGGGTCTTGAAAAAAGTGGGTGTGGGTGTGGGTGTGTTAAAGGGAAAGAAATGTGAATCACAGGCCCCTAACTTGTTGCATTTGCTAAGGGCAGGAGGGTGAGAAGTAGGGGGCAGGGAGGGAATGAACGCTCAGTGGGGAGTAACTAGGAAGCCTGTCCCATCTCTGCCCTCCTGCCTGCCCACAAGAGTTCAGAAGTCTGGAAGAGGAGTGTGCAAGCAGCCCCAGCAGCATCTGACCTGTCTCTAGCACCAACTCCCACCCTGAGGCGCTACAGAGATGGCCCGGTTCTCATGGCTGCTGAGCCCTCTTGGGGGCTGGTACCCATGGCAGACCTTCTGCCCTCAGCTGTTTCAGCACTTCCTCCTCTGGGGATTGTGGCTCCATGTAAGCAGCTAAACGCAGATTACAGGGCCCTGCCAGGCCCTGCTGGGGTGGGGTGTGTGTGGGATTCCAGTGTCAGTATCTTTAAACAGGGAACCAGCAAGTCCATGGACTTGCCCTTGGCTCCACCCAGCTCACTGGTGCAGTGGCTCAGAGGGCATTTGTGCCCCGAGTGCTGAGTGTGAGGCCCTGTGGTCAGCTGGGCCACAGAGGCCCAGCCCCTACCTGCCACCCAGTTATCAAGGCATTTACCAAAGTGTGGAAAGTTACAGGGCAGGAGGAAAGGGGAGCCCCGAGGTGATGCTAGATGCAAAAATGCCAACTGGCTGGACTGGAAAAGGAGGCGTGTCTGCTCCTTTCCTAACCCCCAGAATACCTGTGAATATTACCTCACATGTGAAAAGAAAGAATATTGCCTTAGATGGATCTTGAGAGGAAGAGCTTAGCCTAGGTTATCTGGTGGCCCCTAAATGCAGTTCCATCCTTAAAAACACCTGCAGAGAGAAAGAAGGAGGCCGTGAGAAAGTGGAGGCAGAGACAGGAATGATGTGGCCCCAGCCAAAGGGATGCCAGGGTAGCCACCAGAGGCTGGAGGGAGCGTGGAGTGGATTCCCCCAGACTCTGGAGGGAGCATGGAATGGATTCCCCTAGAGCTTCTGGAAGGGAGCGTGGAATGGATTCCCCCCAGACTCTGGAGGGAGCATGGAATGGATTCCCCCTAGAGCTTCTGGAAGGGAGCGTGGAATGAATTCCCCCTAGAGCCTCTGGAGGGAGCATGGAATGGATTCCCCCTAGAGCTTCTGGAGGGAGCATGGAGTGGATTCCCCCTAGAGCTTCTGGAGGGAGCATGGAATGGATTCCCCCCAGCCTCTGGAGGGAGTGTGAAATGGATTCCCCCTAGAGCCTCCGGAGGGAGCATGGAATGGATTCCCCCTAGAGCCTCCGGAGGGAGCGTGGAATGGATTCCCCC
>JAQQAC010004778.1:17327751-17356689 GCA_029783875.1 Phataginus tricuspis | reverse complement strand
TGGATTCCCCCTAGAGCCTCCGGAGGGAGCGTGGAATGGATTCCCCCCACCCTCTGGAGGGAGCATGGAATGGATTCCCCCTAGAGCCTCTGGAGGGAGCATGGAATGGATTCCCCCAGCCTCTGGAGGGAGTGTGGTCCTGTCAACAACTAGGACCAGGCTTCTGGCCTCTGGACTGAGAGAGAATACATTTTCTAAGCCTCCACACTGTGGCACTTTGTTACAGTTGTTCCAGGAAGCCATCACTAACATATAAATATGCTGTGTCAGTCCTCTTGCACCTGTCCATTCCTCTGTTTCTCTCCATGGTGAACTCCAGAAAGTCAGCCGTGTCACTGCCTCCAGTTCCATCATCACCGCGGTGCCACCGAGGGGCTCCTGTCAGGTCACACTGCAAGGCTCCCCTTTGGGTCGAATCTTAATATTCCCTTCTTGAACTTAAGTACATGTCCTCTCTGCCATTCTCAACTAGCTCCTGGTGGGCCACCACGCGGTCCCCACCTCCTCGTCCAAGCTCCCCATAACCGTTCTCTTACACGGCTGCCAGAGACATTGATTTGAAACATCAACCAGATCAAAGTCCCCCTGCTTGAAGTTGTGCAGTGGTACCTGCAGTAAAATCTGAGCACCCATCCTGGCTTCGGGCCCTGCGTGGCCTGATTTCTGGCCACCCTGTCCGCATCCTCTGACCTTGCACCCAAAGTCTTTCCCCAACCAGTCTGCCCTGGTTTTCCTCCTGTCTCCCCATCGGAAGAGCCTTCTCAGCCCCTGCAGTTGTTTATCACAGGCTCTGTCATTCACCTGTGTCTTTACGTGGTTATGGTCCCTCCCACCCAGTGTGAACTCTGAGGGAGGGACTTAGTGTACATTCCGGACTGGGTCCCCCACCTGATGCCTGGCATGGGGTAGGGCTGGGTAAATTTTGGGTAAATAGATGAGTGACTGGGTGAAACGGCTGTGTTAGGGTGTGTCACGCGCTGGGGGAAGCCAGGCAGTGACAGGGGCTAGCCAAAAAAGACCTGGGGAGGGAACCCCAGGTGGCAGATCCCAGTGACAGGCAGAGCTGTCTGGTGAAATGACGTAGGAAACAAGATGGCTCATAGTTTTGTGAAGAAGAGAGGGGGGGCCGTCTTCTGAAAGGATCTCTCAGGCATCAGCAAGGAGGGGGTGGAGAGGTGCTCAGAAACTGACCGGTGCTGAGGCAAGGATCGGCTGGGGGGCAGTGGCTGCCTGGCCCTCGGGTCCAGGCTGCGGCTCTCTTGTGCAGTGCTGGGGCCGTTCTGTACCTACATGAGGGAACGTGGCTCTCAGGAGTGGAGGAAAGGTCACCTAGGACTCAGGAGGGGGACTTGGGCGCTGCTCTGTGGTTGTTTACCCTCCGTTGTTGGCATGCGGTCCCCTCAGCTCCACCCCCGGCCCGGAGCAGTGGCTGTGCAGTGGCTGCGTCTGAGCCTGCGTCCAGCCTGGCTGGGAGCTTGTTCCTGAGCAGGTGAGCTCCTGGCTGGGCATAGACATATCCAGGCCGAGGCCAAGGTCTGGTCTGGTCTGCTCAGTAAGGCTCTCAAGGACTTCCCAGAACCAGGGTAACCCAATCTGGAGGGTAGGTGCCTAGAGGTCCCACCCCCAGTAGAATCCAAGCAGCTGGACAGTCACCTAGGAGCACCTGGGAGCCGCAGGGCAGGGAGGAGATGGAGCAAAGCCTGTGGGCAGTCAAGGTGTGGACAAGAGCACAGGGTTCCCCCTGGAGGGTGGGAGAAGTAGGCTCTGCCTGGCTGCCTTGGGCCTGCCTGGGATGTGGCCTGGAGCTGCCCCCAGAGGATGGGGAGCCCCACATGACCAGGAGCTCCTTTGCAGACCAGGCTCAGCCAGCACTGCTCTGTGTGCCCAGAGGGGTGGCGAGCCTGCCCTAGAGAAGCATTGGCAGGGAAATAGCGCTTGGCTTCCCGTGTCAGCGGCATTTCCACAGAATCCTGAAAAGACAGGTGGCTTTAATCATCTGGAGAATAAGCATGTGGAAAGGGGCAAAATTAACCTTTCCACATGACAGATAATCTGCACGCCTTTCTCTGTAACTGTGTGCGTGGGGTCGCTGGCTCGTGGGGCCTCTCTGCCAAGCACTGGCAGACCCAGTTACTCCGTGTCCCGCTTTCAGTCTGTCAGCTGTGGCTGCAGATTGGGTATATGCTGCAGGGACACATAGGAAGAATGATGTCCTCAGATACTCTGGACATTAGCCATTTTAGTTTTCTGAACAGCAGCCACTCTTTTGACGGCTTCCTATGTGCCAGGCTGATATCATCTCATCTTTATGACACCTTACGGGAGCAGATGCTTTTACCTTCATGGATGAGGAAGCCAAGGCTCAGAAAGTTATGACCAGCCTAGGTCACACAGAAGCCAGGCCTGGGTCAGCGCAGCTTCCCAGGAGCCCTCAGCCAGCATGTGAACAGCTGAAAGGAAAGCCTCCAAGCTCTGGGGTCATCCAGAAGGACCCGCTTGATGAGTGGCCTCTTCTAGTGGTGGGTGAATGAGGACACCAGCACACTGTGATTGGGATGATTTGGACATTACATAGGACAAGGAAGACTAGCTAAATAGTGATGTGGCCGAGAGAGGAAGGAGAAAGCTCCTCCTTGGCCGGCGTGCATGGATGTAGAAGATGACATCTCTCCCTTCATCCTTTTTCCTCAGATGTGGGAACTGAGGCCCAGCCTTTCCCAGTGCTTGATTCTTCAGAAATCGGGCTTCAGACCTGGTTATTTTCCCTAAGGGCATTAATAGGTTGGCTCTTTATCTCTGAGGCTGGAAACACTGCCCTTGGCAGGAGGAACTTAATAGCAAATAGTGAATTGAAATAATTAAAGTTGAGAACCATCATGGGCTTGAGGATGGCCTTCTAACTCAGTCTGGACTAAGGGAGGAGTGTGCTTTCTCTAGAGGACTGATGCTGGAGTTTTGTGTGGGGCATGAATGGTTCTAGGGAGATGGTAGAACAGGAGGTTTCTGCGATCACCTCCCACGTACACACTGAGGCAGCACCCCACTCTGAAAATGACCAGACAGCAGACAGAACAGGTCTTCCACAGCTGATGATGTAAAGAGAAGGCCACATCGAGCAGGGTAAAAGTGGCTGAGATGCAGGTGGGGTCTAAGCTCCCACCCTCCCAGAACCCCACAATCAGGAGGGAGGGAGGAGAGGAGGTGCAGGGGCCCCACACCAGGCACCCAGCCCCGGGCACCTGCACTGGGAAGACGAGCCCCATAACGCTGGCTTTGAAAGTCAACAGGGCTTACCTCTGGGAGAGCCAGCGGGCCATGGAGGCTGAGGCTCTGCTCTTGCAGGGTCAGGGGGCTGCGCCAGTTGGTCTGAGACCTAGCACAGAGGCAGCAGTTTGGAAAGAGCCTGGGTTATACATGCAGATTTACTGACTAACGTTGAGATGTATGCTGGAAGGGCAGGGACCTGTGGGAGCTTAGCTGGAGGAGGAGGTCCTGGTGGGTGCTCTCCTTCGGCCTAGTTGGCTGGTCACTTGCTGGAGCCAGTTCTGACACTTTCCATCTATTCTGCTGGCATTGCTTGTCCCACCCCAGTGCTCCTCTGCAGACTTGCTCCACTCCAGCTGGCACCCCTCCAAAAACACTTCCACCCTGCCATACCCAGTGGGGCCAGCTGTCCCCCTCAGAGTGGCTGCTGCGTTGCTACACTGTGCAGCCAACCCCAGTGGCCAGTGCCCCTTGAGAGCAGCTTGTGCCCTGGGGAGGAGTGGAGCTAACCCCACACACCAGCATGCCCACACAAGGCCCAGCAACACCTCTCTGGCAGCCGTACAGGAAGAAGCCCCACCCACCAGCACACTGTAGCAGTTGTGGCCCAGCCTAAGAGGAGAGTGCATGCAGCCCACACAGGGGACACCCTGGAGCACCTGGTTCTGGTGACCATGGGGTACTGCACTGCTGGGCACCACAGAATGCCTACTACGGAAGGCCACTTTCAAGATCAGGGGACATAAGTGGCTTACATAATACATAGAAACAACCACAGAGAGTCTGACAAAATGAGGAAGCAGAGGAATATGTTTCAAATGAAAGAACACGATAAAACACCAGAAAAAGAGCTAAAGAAAACAGACATAAGCCATCTACCTGATAAAGAGTTCAAAGTAATGGTCATAAAGATACTCTTCAGACTGGAGAGAGGAGTGAGCGAGCTCAGTGAGAACTTCAACAAAGAGATAGAAAATATATTATTGAGTCAGAGCTGAGGAATACAGTAACAGGAAAGAAAAATACACTGGGGAGAATCAACAGCAGATAATAGGATGCAGAAGAGCAGATCAGCAATCTGGAAGACAGACAGTGAGAAGCAATCAAGCTGAACAGCAAAAAGAAAAAAATGAGGATAGACTAAGGGGTCTCTGCAGCAGCTTCAAGCATAATCACATTCACAGTATAGGGGTTTGCATTATATAAGAGGGAGCGAAAGGGGCAGAAATCTTGTTTGAAGAAATAATACCTGAAAACTTCCCTAGCCTGGGTAAGGAAACAGACATCAGGTCAAGGAATCAGAGCTTCAGACAAGATGAACCCAAGAAGGTCCAAACCAGGACACATAATAATTAAAATGGCAAAAATTAAAGGTTAGAGAAATTCTTAAAAGCAGCAAGAAAAAAGCAAATATATACAAGGGGTTATACAAGGGAAACCCCATAAGACTATCAGCTGATTTTTCAGCAGAAACATTACAGACCAGAAGGAAGTAGTGACAGGATGTATTCAAAGTTCTGAAAGGAAAACTACAAGCAAGAATATTCTACCCAACAAGGTTATTGTTCATAATTGGGGGTGATATCATTTCCCAGACAAACAAAAGTTAAAGAAGTTCATCACCACTGAACAGGCTTAAAAGGAATGTTACAGGGACTTATTTAAGCAGAAAGGAAAAGGCCATAACTAGAATTAAGGAAAGTATGAAAGGAAAAAACTTCACTGGTAAAAGCAAACATATGGTAAAGGTGGTAGATCAATCAATTATAAAGCTATTAAGAAGGATAAAGGACAAAAGTAGTAAAATCAGTTACATACACAAGAATGAGTCAAGGGACACAAAAAATAAAGAGATGCAAAATATGACATCAAATACATAAAACATAGGGGAGGGAATAATTAAATAGTAGTGCTTTTAGAGCTTAAGCAACCATAGACCTAATACAAACTGCTATATATAGGGTGCTATATATAAACCTTTTGGTAACCACAAACCAAAAATCGATAATAGATACAAAACAATAAAGAGAAAGGAGCCTGTTTAACACTAAAGAAGGTCATCAACACAAGAAAAGAGAACAAGAAGAACAGAGAAGAACTACAAAAACAACCAGAAAACAATTCACAAAAGACGTGCCTATCAGTAATTACTTTAAATGTAAATGGACTAAATGTTCCAATCAAAAGACATAGGGTGACTGAATGGATAAGAAAAACAAGACCCGAGGGAGGGGCTCAAGATGGCAGTGTGAGGAGGGTGGTGGAAATCTCCTCCCAAAACCATATATATTTTTGCAAATACAACTAATACAAATAATCCTAAAAGAGAGACCAGAAGATACACTACAACAGCCAGGCTACATCTACATTTGTGAGAACTCAGCATCCCACGAAAAGGGTAAGATACAAAGCCGTGACCTGGCAGGACCTGAGCACTCCCCTGACCCCAGCGCACTGGCGGGAGGAAAAGAATCACAGTGGGGAGGGAGTGGGAACACAGGACTGCTAAATAACCAGCCCTAGTGATCTGCACCGGGAGTACAGACACACATTGCATGATGAACTGGATATTAGAGAAACGGAAAAGTAAAATCCGAGAGAGAGACTGTGAGCAGGTCCCCACACCCAGCTCCCCTGAGACAAAAGAAAAGCGGGTGCTTTTTAAAAGTCTTAAAGAGACAAGACAAGGGCTTAACAGCTGGACAAAATCGTCCTGGTACACTCAGCCCAGCAGGCTGGGAATTGTGCACTTGAGAAGAATGTGTATCCTGCTGCTTTTGGGTGTAGAGTTCCGTAGATGTCTGTGAGGTCCATCTGTTCTAGTGTGTTGTTCAGTGCCTCTGTGTCTTTACTTATTTTCTGTCTGGTTGATCTGTCCTTTGGAGTGAGTGGTGTGTTGAAGTCTCCTAAAATGAATGCATTGCTTTCTATTTCCTCCTTTAATTCTGTTAGTATTTGTTTCATATTATGTCGGCGCTCCTGTGTTGGGTACATATATATTTAAAATGGTTATATCCTCTTGTTGGACTGACCCCTTTATCATTATGTAATGTCCTTCTTTATCTCTTGCTACTTTCTTCGTTTTGAAGTCTATTTTGTCTGATACAAGTATTGCAACACCTGCCTTTTTCTCCTTGTTGTTTGCATGAAATATCTTTTTCTATCCCTTCACCTTTAGTCTGTGTATATCTTTGGGTTTGAGGTGAGTCTCTTGTAAGCAGGATATAGATGGGTCTTGCTTTTTTATCCATTCTATTACTCTGTGTCTTTTGATTGGTGCATTCAGTCCATTTATGTGCATTCAGTCCATTTACATTTAGGGTGATTATCGATAGATATGTACTTATTGCCATTGCTGGCTTTAGATTCGTGGTTACCAAAGGTTCAAGGGTAGCTTCTTTACTATCTAACAGTCTAACTTAACTCTCTTGTTAAGCTATTATAAACACAGTCTGATGATTCTTTATTTCTCTCCCTTCTTATTCTTCCTCCTCTATTCTTTATATACTAGGTGTTTTATTCTGTACTTTTTTACGTTTCCTTTGATTGTTTTTGTGGATAGTTGATTTTACTTTTTGCCTGTAGTTTGTATTTTGATGGACTGCTTTCTTTACTATGATTTTAATTTCTCTGGTGACATCTTTTTAGCCTTAGGAGTGCTTCCATCTAGAGCAGTCCTTTTAAGATATCTGTAGAGGTGGTTTATGGGAGGCAAACTCCCTCAGCTTTTGCTTGTCTGGGAATTGTTTAATCCCTCCCTCAAATTTAAATGATAATCATGCTGGAAACAATATTCTTGGTTCAAGGCCCTTCTGTTTCATTACATTAAATATGTCATGCCATTCTCTCCTGTAAGGTTTCTGTTGAGAAGTCTGATGGGTTTTCCTTTGTAGGTGATCTTTTTTCTCTCTCTAGCTGCCTTTAATACTCTGTCCTTGTCTTTGATCTTTGCCATTTTAATTATTATGTGTCTTGGTGTTGTCTTCCTTGGGTCCCTTGTGTTGGGAGATCTGTGGGCTTTCATGGTTTGAGAAACTATTTCCTTCCCCACCTTGGGGAAGTTTTCAGCAATTATTTCTTCAAAGACACTTTCTATCCCTTTTTCTCTCTCTTCTTCCTCTGGTACTCCTATAATGCGAATATTGTTCCGTTTGGATTGGTCACACAGTTCTCTTAATATTCTTTCATTCCTAGGGATCCTTTTACCTCTCTCTGCCTCAGCTTCTCTGTATTCCTGTTCTCTTATTTCTAGTCCATTAACAGTCTCTTGCACCTCGTCCAGTCTTTTCCTAAGCCCATCAATCACTTGTCTGGTTTCTGCATTGTCTTTCCTCACTTCCTCCCTTAGCTCTTGCATATTTCTCTGTAGATTCATCAGCATGATTATGACTTTTATTCTGAATTCTTTTTCAGGAAGATTGTATAAGTCTATCCATCAGGCCCCTTCTCTGGGGTTGTCTGGCTAAGCTTTGTCTGGACCATATTCCTCTGTCTTTTCATGGCGATAGAAGTGGTCGCTGGTAGTCACCACGTGTGTCAGCTGGGAGAACAGAGTCCCTTCCTGCTTGTTGTTCTCCTTACCCTTCTCGGGCCTGAGCTGTTTTCCAGCACACCGGGAGGCAGTCTCTGGGATAATCCCCTGAGCTGCCTGTGTGTCGGGTCGCCCTCAGCTTAGCCTATAGCACTGCGGGGGTTTGCAGTCTTGTTGGGTGCATTCTGGTCCCCTTGGTGCCTTCTGAACCTGGTTCCTGGGCTCTTCCCGCTTAGCTGCATGCCTGCCGGGAGGTGATTTTGTGAGGATGCTGTGGGCGGCGCAGCTCCTCTGCTGTTCCGCAGCAGCGGCGGCTCCACCGGACCCTTTGCGGCTCTGGCCGGGCAGTGGGGAATGAATGGCAGGCTGCTGATCTCTGTGGGAAGCCTCGGTGTGGCTGCTTTGCTGGGCCGCTGGCCAGGGGGTCCGAAATTCCCCAAGACTCCCAACCCGCTGGGCCGAGTGCACTGGGATGATTTTGTTCCGCTGTTGGGCCCTTGTCTCTTTAAGACTCTTTTTTAGAAAGCATGCCTTTTTCTTTTGTCCCATGGAGCCGGCTAAGGGGACCTGGTTGCGGTCTCCATCTCAGAACCTGCCCTTCTGTTTCTCTAATCTCCAACACTCCATGCGATGTGTGTCTGTGCTCCCAGCACAGATTACCAGGGATGGTTATTTAGCGGGCCTGTGTTTCCAGTACCTCCCTGCTCTGAATCTCTTCCTCCCGCCAGTGTGCTGGGGTTGGGGAGTGCTGTGATCCCGCTGGGTCGCAACTTTGTATCTTAACCGCTTTGTGAGGCACTGAGTTCTCACAGATGTAGCTGTAGCCTGGCTGTTGTACTGTATCTTCTGGTCTCTCTTTTAGGAATAGTTGTATTTGTTGTATTTTCACAAATATATATGGTTTTGGGAGGAGATTTCCGCCGCCCTGATCATGCCGCCATCTTCCCAGAAGTCAGATGGTCCAGGCTGGGAATTGTATGGGACTTCAGGTGCCCTAACGCTGTGGGGGGGGTAACCCAGCCCTGAAGCCCCTCATGGTGATAAGCAGCCTGCCATTCATTCCCCCTGGCCAGTGCTGCAAGCAAACCGGCTGACCCGCCACAGCTGCAGAGCAGCCGGGGAACAGCCCTTCCCACAGCAACCACACAGAGTCTCCTCCCAGCACACAGCTAACTGGGACACTACCCAGCACAGACAGAGGAACCCGGAGCAAGGTCTGGAAGGAACGAAGGGGCTCCGTTCTCACAGGAGAACACACCCTGCATGGCTGCAACCCCCGCAGGGCCCTAGACTCTCCTGAGGGCAGCCTCGCCCATGGAAGCTCAGGGGATTATCCCAGAGACTGCTCCCAGTGTGCGGGTAACAGACACAGGCAGTGGAGAAGGGCAAGTCGACCAGCAAGCAGGAAGGGACTTTGTTCTCCCAGCTGACACACGTGCTACCTGCCTGTGACCACTTCTATCACCATGAAAAGGCAGAAGAATCTGGTCCAGTCAAAAATCATTCAGACAACCCCAGAGAGAGGGCCTGGTGAGATAGATATAACCAATCTTCCTGAAAAAGAATTCAAAATAAAAGTCATCACCATGCTGATGGACCTGCAGAGAAATATGCAAGAGCTAAGGATGAAGTCCGGAGGGAGATAACAGAAATGAAACAATCAATAGAAGGTCTTAAGAGCAGACTGACGAGGTGCAAGAGAATAGAAATCAGAGAACAGGAGTACAGAGAAGCCGAGGCAGGGAGAGAAAAAAAGATCTCTAAGAAGGAAAGAATATTAAGAGAACTGTGTGACCAATCCAAACAGAACAATATTTGCATTATAGGAGTACTAGAAGAAGAAGAAGAGAGAAAAAGGGATAGAAAGTGTCTTTGAAGAAATAATTGCTGGAAACGTCCCCAAGGTGGGGAAGGAAGTCGTTTCTCAGACCATGGAAGCCCACAGATATCCCAACACAAGGGACCCAAGGAGGACAACACCAAGACATATAATAATTAAAATGGCAAAGATCAAAGACAAGGACAGGATATTAAAGGCAGCCAGAGAGAGAAAAAAGATCACCTACAAAGGAAAACCCATCAGAATATCATCAGACTTCTCAACAGAAACCTTACAGGCCAGAAGAGAATGGCATGATATATTTAATGCAATGAAACAGAAGGATGTTGAACTAAGAATACTGTATCCAGCATGATTATTATTTAAATTTGAAGGAGGGATTAAACAATTCCCAGACAAGTGAAAATTGAGGGAATATGCCTCCCACAAACCACCTCTACAGTATATTCTCAAGGGACTGCTCTAGATGGAAGCACTCCTAAGGCTAAATAGATGTCACCAGAGAAAATAAAATCACACCCAAGAGAGCAGATCAACCAAATACTAACTAAAGGCAAAAAATAAAATCAATTATGCAAAAAAGCAATCAAAGGAAAGAGAAAAGAGTACAGAATAAAATACCCAACATATAAAGAATAGAGGAGGAAAAATAAGAAGGGAGAAAAATAAATAATCCTCAGACTGTGTTGTTATAGCTTAATTAGAGAGTTCTTAGATGGTTAGATAATAAAGAAGCTACCCTTGAACCTTTGGTACCACGAATCCAAAGCCAGCAATGGCAATAGTACATATCTATCAATAATCACCCTAAATTTAAATGGACTGAATGCACCAATCAAAAGACACAGAGTAACAGAATGGATAAAAAAGCAAGACCCATCTATATGCTGCTTACAAGACACCTCAAGCCCAAAGACAGAGACTAAAAGTGAAGCGATGGAAAAAGATATTTCATGCAAACAACAAGGAGAAAAAAGCAGGTATTGCAGTACTTGTATCAGACAAAATACACTTCAAAACAAAGAGAGTAACAAGAGATAAAGAAGGACATTACATAATGATACAGGGGTAAGTCCAACAAGAGGATATAACCATTATAAACATATGCACCCAACACAGGAGCACCGACATATGTGAAACAAATACTAACAGAATTAAAGGAGGAAATAGAATGCAATGCATTCATTCTAGGAGACTTCAACACACCACTCACTCCAAAGAACAGATCAAACAGATAGAAAATACGTAAGAAGACACAGGCACTGAACAACACATTACAACAGATGGACCTAACAGACATCTACAGAAATATACACCCAAAACCAGTAGGATACACATTCTTCTCAAGTGCACATGGAACACTTTCCAGAATAGACCACATAGTAGGCCACAAAAAGAACCTCAGTAAATTCAAAAAGATTGAAATTCTACCAACCAACTTCTCAGATCACAAAGGTATAAAACTAGAATTAAATTGTACAAAGAAAACAAAAAAGCTCACAAACACATGGAGGCTTAACAACATGCTCCTAAATAATCAATGGATCAATGACCAAATTAAAACAGAGATCAAACAATATATGGAGACAAATAACAACAGCACAAAGCCCCAACTTCTGTGGGACTCAGTGAAGGCAGTTCTAAGAGGAAAGTATATAGCAACCCAGGCCTATTTAAAGAAGGAAGAACAATCCCAAACGAATAGTCTAAAGTCACAATTATTGAAACTGGAAAAAGAAGAACAAATGAGGCCCAAAAGTCAGCAGTAGGAGGGACATAATAAATATCAGAGAAGAAATAAATAAAATTGAGAAGAATAAAACAATAGAAAAAAATCAATGAAACCAAGAGCTGGTTCTTTGAGAAAATAAACAAAATAGACTTTTTAAGAGAAAAATAGAATCTACACACATAAACAGAATCAGAAATGACAAAGGAAAAATCACAATGGGCCCCATAGAGATACAAATAATTATGAGAGAATACTATGAAAATCTATATGCTAACAAACTGGATAACCTAGACGAAATGGACAACTTCCTAGAAAAATACAACCTTCCAAGACTGACCAAGGAAGAAACGGAAAATCTCAGCAGACCAGTAATGAAATTGAATCAGTAAAAAAAAAAAAAAAAAACTACCCAAGCACAAAACTCCAGGGCCAGATGGATTCACCGCTGAATTTTATCAGACATATAGAGAAGACATAAAACCCATTCTCCTTAAAGTTTTCCAGAAAATAGAAGAGGAAGAATACTTCCAAACTCATTCTATGAAGTCAGCATCACTCTAATACCAAAACCAGGCAAAAACACCACAAAAAAAGAAACTTAGAGACCAATATCCCTGATGAACACAGACGCAAAAATACTCAACAAAATATTAGCAAACCAAATTAGAAAATATATCAGGAGGATCATACACCATGATCAAGTGGGATTCATCTCAGGGATGCAAGGATGGTACAACATTCCAAAATCCATCAACACCATCCACCACATCAACAAAAAGAAGGACAGAGACTACATGATCATCTCCATAGATGCTGAAAAAGCATTTGACAAAATTCAACATCCATTCATGATAAAAACTCTCAACAGAATGGGTATAGAGGGAAAGTACCTCAACATCATAAAGGCCATATATGACAAACCCACAGCCAACATCATACTTAACAGCGAGAAGCTGAAAGCTTTTCACCTAAGATCAGGAACAAGACAGGCATGCCCACTCTCCCCACTGTTATTCAACATGGTACTGGAGGTCCTAGCCATGGCAATCAGACAAAACAAAGAAATACAAGGCATCCAGATTGGTAAAGAAGAAGTCAAACTGTCACTATTTGCAGATGACATGATATTGTACATAAAAAACCCTAAAGACTCCACTCCAAAACTACTAGAACTAATATCTGAATTCAGCAAAGTTGCCAGATACAAAATTAATACAAGGAATCTGTTGCTTTCCTATACCCTAATGATGAACTAGCAGAAAGAGAAATCAGGAAAACAATATCATTTACAATTGCATCAAAAATAAAATACCTAGGAATAAACCTAACCAAGGAAGTGAAAGACCAATACCCTGAAAACTACAAGACACTCCTAAGAGAAATTAAAGAGGACACTAACAAATGGAAATTCATCCCATGCTCTTGTCTAGGAAGAATAAATATTGTCAAAATGGCTATCCTACCTAAAGGAATCTACAGATTCAATGCAATCCCTATCAAAATACCAAAAGCATTCTTCAACAAACTGGAACAAACAGTTCTAAAATTCATATGGAACCAGAAAGACCACGAATAGCCAAAGCAATCCTGAGAAGGAAGAATAAAATGGGAAATTATGCTCCCTGGCTTCAAGCTCTACTACAAAGCCACAGTAATCAAGACAATTTGGTACTGGCACAAGTACAGACCCACAGACCAGTGGAACAGCAAAGAGAGTCCAGATATTAACCCAAACATATACGGTCAATTAATATACAATAAAGGAGCCATGGATATCCAATGGGGAAATGACAGCCTCTTCAGCAGCTGGTGTTGGCAAAACTGGACTGCTACATGTAAGAGAATGAAACTGGATCTTTGTCTAACCCCATACACAAAAGTAAATTCAAAATGGATCAAAGATCTGAATGTAAGTCATGAAGCCATATAACTCTTAGAAAAAAACATAGGCAAAAATCTCTTAGACATAAACATGAGCAACTTCTTCATGAACATATCCCCCCGGGCAAGGGAAACAAAAGCAAAAATGAACAAGTGGGAGTATATCAAGCTGAAAAGCTTCTGTACAGCAAAGGACACCATCAGTTGAACAAAAAGACATCCTACAGTATGGGAGAATATATTCATAAATGACGTATCCCATAAGGGGTTGACATCCAAAATATATAAAGAGTTCACGCACCTCAACAAATAAAAAGCAAATAAGCCAATTAAAAAATGGGCAGAGGAGCTGAACAGAAACTTCTCCAAAGAAGAAATTCAGATGGCCATCAGGTACATGAAAAGATGCTCCACATCGCTAATCATCAGAGAAATGCAAATTAAAACCACCATGAGATATCACCGCACACCAATAAGCATGGCCACCATCCAAAACACAAACAACAACAAATGTTGGCTAGGATGTGGAGAAAAGGGAACCCTCCTACACTGCTGGTGGGAATGCAAATTAGTTCAACCATTGTGGAAAGCAGTATGGAGGTTCCTCAAAAAACTCAAAATAGAAATACCATTTGACCCAGGAATCCTACTCCTAGGAATTTACCCTAAGAATGCAGGAGCCCAGTTTCAAAAAGACATATGTACCCGTATGTTTATTGCAGCACTATTTACAATAGCCCAGAAATGGAAGCAACCTAAGTGTCCATCAGTAAATGAATGGATATAGAAGATGTGGTACATATACCCAATGGAATATTATTCATCCATAAGAGGAAAACAAATCCCTCCATTTGCAACAATATGGATGGAGCTAGAGGGTATTATGCTCAGTGAAATAATCCAGGAAGAAAAAGACAAGTATCAAATGATTTTACTCATCTGTGGAGTATAAGAACAAAGAAAAAACTGAAGGAACAAGACAGCAGCAGACTCACAGAACCAAAGAATGGACTAACAGTTAGCAAAGGGAAAGGGACTGGGGATAATGGGTGGGAAGGGAGGGACAAGGGGGAGAAAGGGCCATTACAATTAGCACACATAATATGGGGGGGGCACGGGGAGGGCTGTACAACTCAGAGAAGACAAGTAGTGATTTTATAGCATCTCACTAGGCTGATGGACAGTGACTGTAATGCGGTGTGTGCTGGGGACTTGAAGATGTGGGGAGTCTAATAACCATAATGTTGCACATGTAATTGTAGATTAATGATACCAAAAAAAAAATACCTCTAGACATCAAAATCTTTGGCATGCAGCAAAAGCTGTTCTAAGAAGTAAGTTTATAGAGATATAGGCCTTCCTCAAAAGAAACAAGAAAAATCTTAATCTAACCCTACAACTAAAGGAACTAGAAAAAGAAGAATAAACAATTCCCAAAATTAGTACAAGGAGGACCTAATAAAGATGAGAGCAGAAATAAAACAGAATAAGAAAACAATAGAAAAAAATCATTGAAACCAAGAGCTAGTTCTTCCAGAAGGTGAACAAAATTGACAAACCTTTAGCCAGACTTATCAAGAAAAAAGAGAAAGGACAGAAATAAACAAAATCAGAAATGAAAGAGAAGTTGAGTTGACACCACAGAAACTCAAAGACTTATAAGGGAATTCTATGAAGAATTATATGCTAACAAATTGAACAACCTGGAAGAAATTGATAAACTCCTAGAATCATACAATCTTCCAAGACCATCCCAGGAAGAAACAGAATATCTGAAAAGACCAATTACTAGTAGCAGCATTGAACTAGCAATAAAAAACTCCCAACAAACAAAATTCCAGAACCAGATGGTGTCATGGGTGAATTCTACCAAACATTTAAAGACAAGCTAATGCCTATCCTTCTCAAATTATTCCAAAAAATAAAAGAGGAAGAAAGGCTTACAAATTCATTCTACAGGCCTGTATTCTCTAATATTAAAACCAGACAAAGACTCTACAAAAAAGAGGACTACAGACCAATATCTCTCATGAACATAGGTGCAAAAATCCTCAACAAAATGTTAGGAAACTGAATTCAAAAATATATCAAAAGGATAATTCATCACAACAAAGTGGGATTTATTCCACGGATGCAAGGATGGTACAATATCTGCAAATCTATGTAATTCACCATATATGATATATATACCAGTTATAGTAGTGAAAACAGTGTGGTACTGACACAAAAACAGACAGAGGTGTCAATGGAACAGAATAAAGACCCCAGAAAGAAACCCACACTTACATGGTCAACTAATCTGTGACAAAGGAAGTAAGAATAAATGATGGGGTTCTATAAATGGTGTTAAGAAAACTGGGCAGCTGCATGTGAAAGAATGAAACTGGATCACTTTCTTATACCATACACAAAAAATAACTCAAAATGGATTAAAAAACTAAATATAAGGCCTGAAACCATACAACTAAAAACATAGTCATCTCTTGGACATGAGCCTTAGAAGTTTTTTTCTGGATATGTGTCCCCAAGCAAGGGAAACGAGCAAAAATAAGCACACTGGGTCTACATCGAACTAACAAGCATCTGCACAGCAAATGAAGCCATCAATGAAATGAAAAGACAACCTACGGAATAGAGAATATATTTGCAAATGATATATCCGATAAGGCACTAATATCCAAAACATGTAAAGAACTCATACAAGTCAACACCAAAAAAACAGATGACCCAATTAAAAAATGGATGGAGGAACTGAATAGACATTTTTCCAAAGGAGACATACTGATGGCCAACAGACACATGAAAAGATGCCCCACGTCGCTAATCATCAGGGAAATGCAAATCAAAACCACAGTGAGCTATCACCACATACCAGTCAGAATGGCTAGTATCAAAATGATAGGAAATAAGTGTTGTTGCGAATGTGGAGAAGGGAACCCTTGTATGTGCTGTTGGTGGAAATGTAAACTGGTGCAGCCACTATGGAAAACAGTATGGAGGTTCCTCAAAAAATTAAAAATAGAAACAGCAAGGGATCCAGTAACTCCACTCATTGTTATTTACCCAAGGAAAACAAAAACACTCAAAAAGATATCTGCCACCCCCATGTTTGTTACCACATTATTTACAATAACCAGGATATGGAAGCAACTTAAATGTCCATTAATAGATGAATGGATAAAGAAGATGCAGTACATATATACCATGGAATACTACTCAGCCATAAAAAAGGAACAAAATATTGCCATTTAGACCTAGAAGGTATTATTCTGAGTGAAATAAGTCAGAGAGAGGAAGACAATTACTATGTGATTTCAGTTATAGGTGGATTCTAACAACAAAACAAATGAGCAAACAACAATAAAAACCCCACAGAACCCCTCCCCCCCGAGATTTCTCAATGTAGAGAACAAACTGGCAGTGGCTGGGGTGGGTGGATAGGTGAAACAGGTGAGGGGGATTAACAGGTACAAACTTCCAGGTTGTATTGGAAAGTACAGTACTGAATGAAAAGTACAGCATAGGGAATATAGCCAATAATAGTATGGTAACTTTGTAGGGTGACAGATTGTAACTATACTTATTGTGAGCATTTTGTAATGTATATAGATGTCAAGCGACTGTGTTGTGTACCTGAAACTAATATAAAGCAACTATATGTTGATAAAATATTTTCAAAAATACATAAATAAAGTAGAAAGCCAAATGCCAGAAAAACAGAAAGGGCATTTTGAGCTGCGGTGGCGCACATGTGCAGGAACAGAGGCGGAGAGCCCTAGAGCTGGGCTCCACTGTATTAGGGGTGGGTGGGTCTGAGAGCAGGCAGACCAAGGACAGCCTGGAGGCTTGCAAAGGAGTTTGAATTTTGTCCTCAAGCCACTGGTAAGTCTATGAAGAAGGTCTTTTTTTTTTAATTGTTGTATTTTGAGTTAGAAATCAACCAGTATGCACAGAAGTAAACATTCAAATGTACAGAAGTGTATAAAAGGGAAAGTGAAGATATCCCCTCCCCTGGCCCTCGCCAGCCCCTCTGCTGGGGCAGCCCTCCCTATCTGCTGCTTTTGTCTTTTCTTCCAAGGGCCGCTGCGCCCTCTGGGGACACCTGGTCTGTGCTGCCATCTCCAAACAGAATCTGTCGACTCTCCACCATGAAACAGGAGTGCAGCTCACGCCAGCCCTCTTCCCAACCCTGCTTCTTACAATTTTTGTTATATTTTGGTATCTTTCTATGGATCATATTTCAGCCTCTATTTCTAATTCCATCATTTGTGGGCAATGTCTGTTAACTGTCAGGGAAAACGGAGAGAAGTACTATCATCCCTTCCACATCTCTGCCCACTACTCTCAACTGTACATTATTTAGTAATTCATGCTGTTGTGAAGAAATTGAAATGACATAAAAGGGTACACTGGGAAAGTCACCCATCTCTTATCTGTGGTTTCCCAGTTTGCCTATCAGAGCAAGCCACTGTTTCTTGTATTATTTTTATACAAATTATGTATTGAACACATTTATATCATACCATTACTTTTACACTGTCAAGGTCAATACCATTTACATTTTGTCAGGAAACTACAGTAAAGTTTCCTGAACTTTGTAGAGTTTCTGGAACCTGGAAACTGACAAACAGCATTTGCAGTGTTTTACTTGTCTGTTCCTTACGCCAGGGCAGAGCCGCATGACTGGCCGGGAAGCACACTGTGTCCCTGAGCCTGCGCCTCTCAGGGAGCCGGTTCTAGTGACCAGGTCACAGGAATTCTGTTGTCAGTGCTGTTGCTCAACACTGTGCCACGTTTTAGTTTGCTTCGTGTTGGATCATGAATTTCCACCTGGAAATGCAAGGAAAGTTAAAGGAAGAACATGGCTTCCTGCGTCCTTATGATAATCCAGCTCCATCACCCCCGCTGCTGGGAGTCCTAAAATGCCTTCTGAGCGGGCTACCCGACCCTCGTGTTGTCATGCCTGTGGTGGTACTCTTGAAGTTGTTCTACCATTTCTTGCCTTTCATGTTCTCTTCCTTCTGGGATTCCATATTTGTTTGGATGCAAATCATTAGGTAACTTTTTCAGGACTGGTAGACAAATTTTCTGGGTTCTTCCACGCCAAATGTGTTTTTATTTCCCACATGGGATTGGTGGTTTCACTGGATACGGTTCAGAAGTTTAAAGGCATTGTTAGAGACACTCAGGGTCGCCAAAGAGGTCTGATGTGTTTGTGATTCTTACTGGCAGCTTGTGTTTTCTCTCTGGAAGGCTTTTACTTGGTTCTGGAATTTCATGAAGTTGGGTCTAAATACTGACTTTCAGCTTTTCTAATTCACTGGGGATGGTACTTCTAGGTGAACCGTCCCAGTCTGAAGACTTAGGTCTGTCTTCAGCTCTGAGATTTTAAAAAAGAATATTTTCTTGATTTTTTCCTTATCCCCATATTCTCTGCCCTTTTCCTTCTGGGATTCTTAATGGGTAGATGGACACATCCCCTCTTTGACTTATCTCTGTCTCTTAACTGTTCTCTTACCCAAAAGTTTCTAATACTTTAGTTTTTCATCCTCTTCTAGAAGAGTTCCTTGACTCTTCTCCCTAGTTCTTATATTTAAAAAATTTTTTAGCATTTACATTTTTACTTTTGAATCAGGGCTAAATTTTTTTAGTCAATTTTGAAAAACTCTTTGCATTCACTTGGTTCAGATTCCTTCACGTGGCATATGGTGTGTATAATCAGAACTCATCCTCCATCCACGAGGTCTCAAGCGTCAGCGTTGGGAGAGGGTGGGAGTGAGGGGAAATCGCCCAGCTCCATGGGAGATGGGGGACAAACAACCAGGTGGGTGAGGCAGCCCCTGAGCTGGCCGCAGGCAGTCTCCTTGGATCCGGTTCCTCTTCTAAACCCCATTCTGGTACCTGCTCTCTGCTAGACTGGAGCCTTTCCTCGTGGCCGTTCCTTTGTCTGATTTAGGGCTCAAGCCCCATCCTGTCTGATGAGCCTGTCTGCCTCCCGGGTCTAGGAACTCATTAACATCTCCAACCTGCTGATGTTACTCTCCACTTCTGTTTTTAGGATGGTTATGAATTTACTTCCTTTTGTGCTTCTCTACTGCCATTTAAGTGTGATTTTCTGAGAAGTGATAATTAGGTGGGACCAGGAAGGCTAATATGGGATTTTAATTAGGAGTTTGATGTGGTCAGGTTTGCATTATAAGCATTACTCTGGTAGACAGCAGGGAAGGTGGCCTCAGGGGGACGAGATCGGGCTGGGTGGTCAGTGTTGCCGTCCAGCCGGGAAGGAAGCCAGAATGACCAGGGCCGAGGCCACGGAGACGGAGGCAGGGTCTAGAGATGTTTGAGGCGTGGAACCTGAGCCGCTCCCGGGAAGGCTGGTGTCTGAGGCCAGCCAACGGGTCTGGCAGGGTTTGGAGCAGAAAGGGCACAGGTAAAGCCGCACGGCCAAGAGACCAGAGCAGGAAAGCACCCCGAGAGCCAAAGATGGGCGCCACAGCCTGAACAAGGACTAGAGGTGTGGCGAGGGCCAGGCGGGCCGGGACTCGGGGGTGGGGTCCTCAGGGCCTGTCGGCCCCCGTGAGCGCTGGTGCGCCTGCCCGGACACCACACACCGAGCGCTGTGCTTCTGGCTGCAACACAGGCCCGCGGGGGACAGCTTGGGGACTTGCTGGCCAGAGGGTTGTTGGGCGTGAGGGACAGGGAGGAGTCCGGGGCGGCTCCGAGGTTTCTGGGTGGCTGGGTGGTGCCATCTGGGTGCCCCCGGGGCTCGGGGCTGGGGGACTCGGCGCTGCACAGCCCGCCTCTGGCCCGGGACCCAGCCCCTCCTGCTCTACTCCCGGCCCCTGTTGGGCAGCCTCCCCCCCCCGCAGGCACTTCCTCTCAATATTTAAACATATTCAAGCTCTTCCTGCGTCTCAGCCTCACCTTCTTGGGCTTACTGCCTGTTCTGCTCCAGTCCCCCCACCACAGACTTCCCAAAACAGCTTTGTGTATCTGATTTCCCAACTTACCATGCTGCTTTCAAAAACACCACTGCCAAACCTGCTTTTTTCTTTTGATGTAGAGAACTATGAAGCTTTACTGAAAGACATCACAGAACAGACCTGTCTCTGCGCCCCTCCAACCACTTCCCTCTGGTCTCGCTCTGCTTCAGCCCGTTCCTTACATAGCAGCCATCTTTCTAAAACGACAACCTGATCGCATCTCCTTCCTTTACCTAAATGCCCAGTACCTTGGGATAAGGTCCCAACTTGATTACTTGTAAGGTGTCCCGGTGTCTACAGTTGCCCTCTCCTCTCTCTCATAAGCAGAGCTCATGGTCCCTCATTATCTCCAGTACGTGGGCCAGTTCCTGGCTTGGCACACACGTGCCCACACATGCACATGTGACTGGGTGGGGGGGACTAGCCCCAAGGTGGGTGGATGAGTTTGCTGCCTAGACATGAGAAGCCCACGGAGGGTACTCCCAGGATAGAGGGTGGAAGAATCAGAGCTGGGGAGAGACTGAGAAGAGAGACAGGAGTAACGGAAGAGGTAGGAGAAAAACAGAACCTCCTCACCAAACCAACAGATTTCAGTAGGGAGAGGTTAGCAGAGTTACAGGGGGCAAAGTAGCTGCTAATTTGGCATTTTCAGAAATCATTAGTAACTTAGTTGTTTAATAACAGGGACTTTTAAAAAAACTATAAAACAAATGCAGTATGTGTGTGTATACATAGATATACACAAGTGCACATACAGTGTTCATTGTGTAATTTTTAAAAAGCCCCATTACATGAATTTGCTATTTATTTAACTTGCTGTTTATTTGCTATTACAAAAAAATTTTTAATGTAATACATAGATATATATGTATATAAGACACACACATATGTATTTGTACCCATGTGACTAATGTGGTCTGTGGTCCAGAAAGAATGAATCATTCTGAAGTAGTTTATTTTTTTCACAACCTCTGAGCTGCAAAACTAGTACAGTGAATTCCCATATACTCTTAAATGCACAAATTGTTCCTATTTTGCTACATTTGCTCTCCCTCTGTGTCATACACGTGTGCACATGATTACACTCAGGAGCTGTAACACTGATATAGTACAGTCTCTAGACAGATGTCCCCCATTATCCCAGTCGTGTTCTTTATAGCTTTTTTTAAAATTCAGATTCCAGTAGAAGGTCATGTGTGCATTTAATATGCTCCTTTAGTTTCCTTTAATCTGGATTATTTCCTCAGTTTTTTTTTCCTCTTTCAGGACATGAACATTTTTAATAAGAGTCCAGGTTATTTGTTTTACAGAATGTCCCTCAAATTGGGTTTAGCTGCTTCCTTATGATTAGACTCAGGTTAAGCACTGCTGGTGGGAATACCCCCTGCTCGCTGGTGCCCCTCAGCCCTTCACAGGAGGACGCGCTCCGCCGCAGTCGGCCCTGTGTGGGTGTGTTCGTGGTCACTGCTGGAAGGGTGTTGCTCCCAGACGCCTCGCCTCTGCCTGCGTCAGTTATTGCCAAGCGTCTCACTCCTCCCACCTTCATCAGTTTGCATTCTTCTGTAAAGAAGAGATTTACCTTTTCCCTGCTCTTCCTTATTTTCTAATAGTACTGTGGACTTAAGGGGTTGATTCTCACCCAGGGTTCTATGATCCATTCCTATTATTCATTTTGACGCCCAGGTTTGGGAAGTAGGAGGCCCCACTCAGGTCCACTTCTTTTTGACTGTTCCCATCAATTTTTTGAGCATTTCCCTTACTTTCTGGAACAGAGAGGTTTTCCAGGCTCACATTGTATTTTCCAGCTTTGGAGTCAGCCATTTCTCCAAGGAGCCCTGTTTCCTGTCAGTGGAGAATGGCATTTAGAAACCAAGATTTGGGTAGGTGCACACCTTGCTGCTGGAGCATTATTTCCTTTAGGCCCTTGCAGTGAACAAAGCTGGGAGTTTTGTTTTGTTTTCTAATAATGAGTTGGAAGAACTCTTGCTTGCCATAGAATGCCATCTGATTAATGAGTAGGAATGGCTGAGTTAAGCAAATCAATTGGCAGCCAAGTAATAAATAGTTCAGGCAAGAATTATCAATAGGTGCTAAAACTATTGGTGAAAGTTTCATGAGGAGCAAGATATTTAAAGTCACAGAGTATCTGCCTGCAGCTACCTACTGATTAAAAAGGGAAAGGTAGTTACAGTGGAGGAACTTGGCAGACACCGTGGTAACCAAGTGATCCCCAGTAATGGGACACTGCCACGTGCCACCCAGTGCAGAGGCCAAGGCTCTGGCATTGATGTTCCATCCGAAGCATGAGTTCTAACCCCGCCATGGAGGGTGCGTTTGGGTGCCAGGACAAGGTTTCTTTTTCTTCCCCGGTCTGGCTTCAGGCAGTGGCCTTTCTCTCAGGGGTCTTCTTTCATGTGAGGGAGATGAGAGCCTGGAGCTCAGCAACCTGGGGCCATCCGGGTGCCCCCCGGTGTGTGAGACCAAACTATGAGGCTCACCGAAAAACAGCCTCAAAGGTAAACTCTCAGAGGCCTGGTCCCAACCCCTCGCCTCGGTCTCACCGGATTGAGCCACTGCCCGCCCAGTCTGGACTGTCTCCTCTGGCCAGGCGAGCTGGTGGGAGAGCTGACAGCTGTCTTCTCTGCTTCCTGGATCCCTCCTCCATTGTCCTTGGTGGCTGTGAAAGACAAGGGCATCTCCTCCAACCACCTTTGCATGTGGCAGTGGGCTCAGCTCAGGCCCCACCAGGCCCACCCCTGGGGTCAGACACGTCTGCACATGGAGTAGATGAGAACCCCTCAGCAGCCGGAGTAGCTGAGGGTCCTGGCCCCCTCGGAGGGACTTGGCGGAAGGTAGCCCTGGCGGCCACAGCTTGTTATCTGGGGTAGGCAGGCACCGTCCTTTCCCCAGGCTGCCCTGCAGGCTGGAGCTGTGGCATCTCAGATGCTGGGCACAGGCAGATCACTGTAAGTACACCGATCACAAGTGGTGAGTGAGAAACCTTCCCGCTCCCAGACCTGAAGGTCATATAAATAGCACCAGACAGTGTAAGAATGGTTTTATTTGTTCCTTAAATGTTTGATAGAATTCATTAGTGAAGTCATCTGTGTCTTAAGGATTCTTTGTGGGAAGGTGCTTGGTTATGTATTCTATTTCATTAACAGATGCTATTCATATTTTCTCTTTCTTCTGTCCATAACAACTTTGAAAAAATCTTGTTAGCTTGGTTCCACAAGAAACCTGGAAAACGAGAAGCAACTTCTCAGCATAAAAATCTCCCCGTTATAGGGTAGCCTCCCGTGAGCCAGGGGCCGGGACTCAGAGCATGTTCACAAACCCCACGCTGCCAAGTGGCTGGTAAACATGAATATGTGACCGAGAAGCCAGAGTTCTGTTCCCTTCTTGTAAACTCAGGCTTCTATTCAGCATTCGTTCACCAGACCTAGAGTTAGGCGTGTTGGATACAACAGCGAATGATCTGCCATTAAGAAGCACTTGATTCAAATGGAAAGAGGCAGAAAATGAGTAGTTATGTGGGAGAATTTTGGAGGATGCTGCGGGGGTAGGGAGAGCACAGTGGAGTACTTCAGGGCAAACTAGTCTGCTCCCGCGGGAATTTCTGTCATGCATACTTAGGAGAGGGATGCTGGAAGAGCGCAGACACGGCCTTGCTCCATCTCTGATGTTGCCAAGCACAAGGAGCCAGAACAGCGGGGCAGCAGTTTTCCCAGAGAAGGAAAAGGCCCTTAGTTCGACTGCTGTGCAGTTGGAGCAGCTCTGGGCTCCCAGGACCAAAGAGAAAAAAACGGTGTCTGGGCTGTTCCTTCCTCAGAAAGCCACGGCCCTGCCCGCCGAGCCTGACCTGATGCCCGTCTCTGGGCTCAGAACTCCTCTTACAGGCTTTGTTCTTGGCACCCAGCAGCTTTGCTCTAATTACAATTCGGCCAGGATTTCTGCCAGACTTTTTAGTGCATCTTTAGTATTCGCCGTGGCAGCCTCCAGCCCCTCTGCACTGCCTCCTGGGTGGTCCACGTGACTTTGTTACTCCTCTAGTTATACGGTTGTGTAGGCTTTGTGTGGTCTGCCCTTACCCCTTTGCCTATTAGTCATGTTATTATTCATGTACAATCTTAGAGGAGGTGAGGTTCTCGAAGAATGTATATATTGCTTTATAGCAGAAATGTCTGTTTTACAGAGGAATGAAACTACTGAGCTAGATAGAATATAAAGGAAAAAGTCCCTAAACAAGCAATAAACAGTTTTAAGAAGCAGCAACAGGAGTCTGTGTGCATTTACTTAGCAGTTTGCATTTGTAAAGGGTTTTGTACACATTTTATCTGTGTTAGAAGTTCCAGCAGCAGCATGAGGTGGGTTCTGGAGCCACTGTTTGCCCCATTTTCCTGATGCCAGAGCTCAGACTATCCAGCCCCTGCTGGACTGGCCAGGCTCGGGGTCACTGCCTGGGGTAGTGCTACCTAAGAGCTGAGCATTCTGATTTCTGAGGCTGAGGGGGCCTGGTCTGAGCTGAGGGTCCCAAAAATGGGCCAGCACTTGTCAGGCAGCCCTTGGCACTCACCTCTTCCCTTACGTAACCTCGGTGTCCACACTAACCCTCCCTGTGCGTTTTTCTGTCAGCCTCCTTAGCTAATGAGCCCCTGAGATGGAGAGCTGGTGGGTCACAGCACTGCCCCGTGTGCAGAGGTGGAGCCAAGCTGCGCCTGGAGCAGGGCTCTCCCAGGACTGTCCCTCTGTGGGGGCTGGGACTGTTGTTGCTTGTTTGGGATAATAAAGCTGCCCGTTTCCTTTATTCATTTCCAATGGCTTTCGTTTACTTCTCCTATACTTGGGGCAGAAGTGCGGCTTCCTCGGCCTTACTGCTGTGCTCAGCGTCCTTTGCAGCAGAGCAATGACTGGCAGATGGGTAAACGTAGCAAAGGACACAGCCCCTGCCTTTCAGGAATGTTTTGGGGACACACACATGCATGCATGGGGATGTCCTGAGAGCGTCTGGTGCACAGGGAGCAAAGTGGGGTCAGGGAGGGAGACAGCCATTCAGGGCAAGGACAGAGGCCCAGCTGGAGGTAGGAGATGAGGAGACACAGCAGGAGGTTACTGGAGCCTTCCTGAGGTGCTGGAGACCCAGGGGTCATCCCACGCAGCAGGCTGCTCCGTGCAGGGACGCCTGGCTGCTTTCTGTAGCACTCCTGTCTCCCACCCTGTGCCTGGGGCCAGGCCTGGGTCTCATGGACACTGTTCTGCTATCATGGAGTTGGAGCTCCAGGCTGAGTGTGCCTCTGTCTTTGGGGCCCACACTTCTCCTGTGGGTCGATTGTGTCCTACAGAACAAAGAAAGTCTCTTTGCTGCCTTTTAAGGACAGCCTGCCAAGAGGGTAGCAGAGGCCTCTTCCTGCACGTCTCCAGTTCCCACGCGGCTTCAGAGGGGAGGCTCCGGGAGTCTGCAGGCACTTTGGGAAGGGCAGACATGTCTGGGAAGAAAGTGAAGAAGCTGAGAGTGGCTGGCTGCACCTGTAGTGGGCCCATGGCTGGGTCCCCCTGCGTGGGGAGCTGGGATTTGTGAAAGAGCTGTGGGTTCCTGAGCAGGAAGATGACTGCTTTTGGTAAAATTGGAGTCGTACTAGATTGGGTTTGTGTCCTGTGATTTAGGGGAAGCAGTCATTTAACCTCTCTGAGCCTCAGTACCCACATGTGGAAACTAGAGGTGGCAGTTCTGACGTCAGCAGGCATGTTTTGAGATGTGTAAACTATGCGGCTTAGTGCCTCTCGGAGCAGGTGCTCGGGCAGTGGGGGCTCTGTGTTGCTGATGTGTTCTGGACAGCTGGGGGATGGGTCTGCAGGTGCATGTCTCTGAAACTTGGTTCAAAGGCTGCTTGAATGGGAAACTATCCACTAATTAGAAGGAAATCAGGAAGAACTTGTTTTAGATGATAAAATGGATGATGAACTTTTTTTACTTTAAAGTTTCAAGTACCACTGGCATGTTAAAGATGAAAATGGAGCCATGATGGTTCTCGAGTTGATGTAGTTCACAGGCATCATCAAGGACGTGGGTGCTCTCCTTCCTTTTGCTTTGCTGTTTGCTCTGTCTTCAGGATTGTCCCTCATGGTCACAAGATGGCTGCGGCAGCTCTAGACATCAGAGCCTCCCATAAGTGCATCAAAACCAGAAAGGGATGGGCGTTGGTGTTGGGATGAGCTCTCCACTTGGGTCTGTCTCCTTCTATCAGGAAATAAAATCTGTCCTGGCCCAACAGACTTCCTTTTGTCCAACTTGCCATCCATGTATTTACCCTAGACCACTACTGACAAGAGGATTTACTTCCCCCAAATATGTCATCCCCCATGGCTGGCCTGTATTCAGCTATACTCAGTTAAATACAGTTGAGTCCTGTGAACAACGAGGAGTAAGGGCAGGGCTGTTGAATAGGTGCCCACAGATCTAAAGTCTTATGACTCTTAGTGTCTGGCTTTTAGGGGGCTGCCTGTTATCCTGCAGGGACCAAGTGCTTTCTTTACATCGCTGCTGACAATGACCAGGAGTAAGTTTTTTTAAGGACTGGTTTTACATTCCTGAATGAGAAAGAAAGCAGAAAGGGTTTGGAAGTAGATGGATTTATTGGCCAAGAAAAATTTAGCGAGCCACTGAGTCCATCAGATCATCTGTAGTAAAGGCCTCACAAATGAGCTGCCCTCATAGGGTGCAGAAAAGATTAGGGATCACTAACTACCTCAGCAAACTATACCAGTTTTCCTGCCTGTTCCTTTCCTGCCACAGCCTCAGGTATTCCTAATAAGTTGAATGCTATCTAATAACAAATCAGATCACAAATTAGGAATGTATTGGTAATGGCCATGTTAAGAGCCTATAAGTCAGGCACTGTGCAGGTCCTGGGGATACCAATACAAAGGGATGGGTCCCAGTCCTCAAGTGGTTGACATTTTATTTTATTTTTATTTTTTATTTATAATTTATTTTGATATCATTAATCTAGTTACATGTGCAATATTATGGTGATTAAACGACCCCCTTCATCAGGTCCCCCCATCAACCCCATTACAGTCACTGTCCATCAGCATAGTGAGATGCTATAGAATCACTACTTGTCTTCTCTGAGTTGTACAGCCCTCCCCGTGCCCCCCCTACCTTACGTCTGCCAATCGTAATGCCCCTTTTACCCTCTTATCCCTCCCTTCCCACCCATCTTCCCCAGTCCCTTTCCCTTTGGTAACTATTAGTCCGTTCTTGGGTTCTGTGAGTCTGCTGCTGTTTTGTTCCTTCAGTTTTTGCTTTGTTCTTATGCTCCACAGATGAGTGAAATCATTTGGTACTTGTCTTTTTCAGCTTGGCTTATTTCACTGAGCATAATACCCTTTAGCTCCATTCATGTTGTTGCAAATGGTAGGATTTGTTTTTTTCTTATGGATGAATAATATTCCACTGTGTATATATACCACATCTTCTTTATCCATTCATCTACTGATGGACACTTAGGTTGCTTCCATTTATTGGCTATTGTAAATAGTGCTGCGTTAAACATACGGGTGCATCTGTCTTTTTCAAACTGGGCTGCTGCATTCTTAGGGTAAATTCCTAGGAGTGGGATTCCTGGGTCAAATGGTATTTCTATTTTGAGTTTTTTGAGGACCCTCCATACTGCTTTCCACAATGGTTGAACTAATTTGCATTCCCACCAGCAGTGTAGGAGGGTTCCCTTTTCTCCACATCCTCGCCAACATTTGTTGTTGTTTGTGTTTTGGATGTTGGCCATCCTCACTGGTGTGAGGTGATATCTCATTGTGGTTTTAATCTGCATTTCTCTGACATTTAGCGATGTGGAGCATCTTTTCATTTGCCTGTTGGCCATCTGAATTTCTTCTTTAGAGAAGTGTCTATTCATGTCCTCTGCCCATTTCTTAATTGGATTATTTGCTTTTTGTTTGTTAAGGTGCGTGAGTTCTTTATATATTTTGGACGTCAACCCCTTATCGGATATGTCATTTATGAATATATTCCCCCATACTGTAGGATGTCTTTTTGTTCTACTGATGGTGTCCTTTGCTGTACAGAAGCTTTTCAGCTTGATATAGTCCCACTTGTTCATTTTTGCTTTTGTTTCCCTTGCCCGGGGAGATATGTTCATGAAGTCGCTCATGTTTATGTCCAAGAGATTTTTGCCTAATGTTTACATTCAGATCTTTGATCCACCTTGAGTTTACCTTTGTGTATGGGGCTAGACAGTAGTCCAGTTTCATTCTCTTACATGTAGCTGTCCAGTTTTTCCAACACCAGCTGCTGAAGAGGCTGTCATCTCCCCATTGTATATTCAAGGCTCCTTTATCAAATATTAATTGACTGTAAATGTTTGGGTTAATGTTTGGATTTTCTATTCTGTTCCACTGGTCTGTGGGTCTGTTTTTGTGCCAATACCAAATTGTCTTGATTACTGTGGCTTTGTAGTAGAGCTTGAAGTCAGGGAGCGTAATTCCCCGTTTGATTCCTCCTTCTCAGGATTGCTTTGGCTATTCGGGGTCTTTTCTGGTTCCATATGAATTTTAGAATTATTTGTTCCAGTTCATTGAAGAAAGCTGTTGGTAGTTTGATAGGGATTGCATTGAATCTGTAGATTGCTTTAGGTAGTATCGCCATTTTGACAATATTTATTCTTCCTAGCCAAGAGCATGGGATGAA